>JAWDGP010006345.1:310000-567500 GCA_033675545.1 Elysia crispata | reverse complement strand
TTTCGTCAGATGAAAAACATAGTAAATGTGTTTACTAAGTCGTGGGCCGTTATCAAAGGACCAAAAAAAAAAAAAATCAGCTAATGGCATAAGAGTGCTCTCCCTTTATAACAAAGATCATTAAAGTTCAAAATAATTTTTCCGTCGTGTTCTTTCTTTTTCCGTTGTTTCCTTGCTGACTGTTTGTCTCTTTCCACAAGCGATGTTGTTTTTCTAGACGATCAGAGGATTGAATGGTCGAAAAAAAAAACCGAACAACTAACAAATTGAAGTTGAGAAAACAGTACTTGGCAAACAGCGAAACGAAGCTTCCGCATAGAAATGGCTGCAGGGAAGAAATCCCTAAAACGAGGGAGGGGGAGAGAGAGGGAGAGAGAGAGAGAGGGAGAGAGAGAGAGAGAGAGAGAGAGAGAGAGAGAGAGAGAGAGAGAGAGAGAGAGAGAGAGAGAGAGAAGATCCGAGTATTGATTGTTAATTTATTTTTTTCATAATGAACATAAGGTTTTTTTTTTCCCTTGTTTTGTTTCATAGTTTTAGAGATTTTTCACGGGTTTCATTTTCATTTGTTTAGTTTTTGTTGTTACGACTTTTTGTTCATTTTTCCCCCCAAGGAAACAGTAGTTGTTTGCTTGTTTTCTTGTTGGCTTTATTTTCATGTCTTTATACAATATTGTACCACTCCTGCAGGGTTGGCCATCCCAAAGCCATCAGTTTTCAGCACCGTATTAGAAGGCATCCAACTTGTCTTTCACAAACTTAAACCTGTCTTTAATATTATCAAAAATAAATAAATAATCAAATATAGTAAATAATATAAAAATAACTCAACAATTTTGTGGGTATGTCGTTAGTCTTCCAAGCATACAATAAATACAAGCTAAACCTAAAGCACAAAAAACTAAATGAAAAAACTAAATGAAAAAAACACCACTTTTATAACTGAAAGCTATCACCCGATTGAGCATACCTATTGTTTTGCTTGGATTCCATTTGGCTGAATTCTGAGCAGGCCTATTGGACCCAGAGATAAATTGGCAAGAGAGAGAGATGGTTCCAATACCCTCCTCTAAGAACATCAGGTGTGAAACCTGTTCGTAAGAATACAACCACAACCTGGACCAAAAAAATAAAAGCAAAACAACGAATCGCGAATCCAAGCCTCTCCCCTAAAACTTCAGCGGCAGTTACGATACTGCACCTGTATGAAGACACCATTAACAAGAAACAACAAACACGACTGCGATTTGGTCTTGTATGGCTGAATCAAGTTACCTGCTAGAGTCACAAGACAAGGTGAAGAGAGTATGTCGTGAATGTCTTGATCTTAAGGCAGTGTGAGAAACAATGGACTTTTGCTATAATTTTTCTATCTAGATTCTTTAGGATAAACGATATACATGTATTGTATTCACTGAGATGGAAACTTGGAATATGAGTTGATACTTTTTGAACAACATCAATATTTTTCCAGCTACAAATTAAGTGGTTCTTTAGTTGTTAATTTACGCTTCTTTCGGAATGAAAGGTGCAAATTTCACTAGTGCAACAGTATAGAAGTCAATATCCAAAGAATATTAATGATTCCGCAATAAATAAACGATAAGGAGCTCATAAGCACATTTACGGAGTTTCTATATTTTACTTAGCTTTTTCTTATAAGAATTGAGATTTACACCAGATTAATTTGGTTTTAAATTTAGCCCGCTAGATTTTTAAGTTATGCCCTGAGATCACCGTTTATGGTGGAACGGGCTTGTCTAATACAAGCAACCGATCGACCGATCAACCAACCCACCTTGAGAGATGACCTGAGTTGAGAAAACGCTATTCCATAACTTGAGAAAAGAGAATTAATTTGAACGGAAACTTCAGCGAAAACAGCATAAGGTAATCTGATGGTGGGTACTCAACTTTAAAATTGGTATCAGATTTTGCCATCTAGGATACAGTTCAACCCGTGAGATCAAAACTGCATCCAACACAATATTATCCTCGTTTGCTTTCTCAAAGTAAGAAGCCACAAGTATTATCAATTACATTTTTTATCGATAAGAATCATCACCATACGACAAAGGTAAATCAAACCTACGCATTTCTGACAGCTAAATATAACTGTAAACAACAAAGCACAAAGTAATGGAGCAAAATGGAGACAAGAAAAAAACTCCGATTCGCGAGGCATTTGGGAGGAACTTCAAAGAGAGTAATGGTGTTCGCACAGCTTCCTCGGAACCCCGGGCGCTAAGGCAAGTAGATCTAGTTCAGGGCAGTGCATGTGAGCAAACGCTTGGATCGTGAATGCTCAAACAAGAACACTGGGAATGTAAATAACGCCTTGCTTGTTCTGAGAGTGAGTAGATCAACAGAACGAAAGTGACTCTCTAATGCCAAATCAATAGGATGGACAGCGGATGACTGAACTGTGGCTGTTCCAATTTCTACATTTCTCGTAAACCTTGTCACAGGAAGAGGAAGTAAATAAAAGAAGAGGATGGTGGGACGATGATGGAGGCGATGAAGGAGGAGGAGCAGCAGCAGCAGCAGTAGCAGAAGAAGAAGAAGAAGAAGAAGAAGAAGAAGAAGAAGAAGAAGAAGAAGAAGAAGAAGAAGAAGAAGAAGAAGAAGAAGAAGAAGAAGAAGAAGAAGAAGGAGATAATGATAATGATGATGATCAAGATCATGACCATAACGATGGAGGAATTGAAAATATGAGACCCAACACATCTACTTCCGCCATTTAGTTCCCAGTTTACAGCAGATTGAAAACCCCTATAGACCACAATATGCGTGTTTATCTTGCTATTATAGGCGGACTTTTGGCACTTCAAACCAAACTATAAGAATTTGAGACATTAATAAAAAGGTCAGATGCCTTGAAGGATTACTTAGAATCAGCCGTAAACTCAATGTCAGAAATGAGGAAATGTTGAGAACAAGACCAGCTTAAGAGGAAACAGTTATGAGTGGACACAGTGAAAACTGCAAACACAAGTCTTACAACAAGAGCGTTGAGTAGGACCAGCGCGGGGTGAGCCAAAGGGTTAGAGCTGGGCGGAGGATGGAGAAGATTAAAAAGCTTAGATTTGTGTAAATATGGAGACATGACGTGCTGATAAGAAATGGGCACAATATACAGCCAGTGGTAGCCATTAGGAGAGAGAGAGAGAGAGAGAGAGAGAGAGAGAGAGAGAGAGAGAGAGAAGAAACGGAAAGAAAACTAAGTGTTGACATAGTTATGACTATATTTTACAAAGATTTATGACAGTTGGGTGGACGGAGAGAGAGAGAGAGAGAGAGAGAGAGAGAGAGAGAGAGAGAGAGAGAGAGAGAGAGAGAGAGAGAGAGAGAGAGAGAGAGAGAGAGAGAGAGAGAGAGAGAGAGAGAGGGATGGTGGGTGGGTCGATTTTTTTTTTTTTTTTTTTTTTTTTTGGTGGGGGAGGGGGAGGGGGCATGATAAGGGAAAAGAATATAAAACGACGAATCTACAACTACTACATGTACTAGAGCACACAAAGAAAGGCAACACCCAAAGCCGTCTTGACACCCAAACTCATGGTCTGTACCTTTTGCTGGGCCTTAGCTTTGTCTTGTTTGTGTCCCTGGTGTTGGTGCTGGTGGCCGTGGCGACTCTCACGGGGAGATGACGACTTCCGTCTCTGGCCGCTGGACGGCCCTGAGCTCCCGCCTCCGCCTGCTGCTGCGGCGGTCGGTACATGCTGCTGGGTCTGCGAGTGTCGACGGTGGTGGTTGGGGGGCAGGTGAGTCTCCAGGTAATCCTGATGGGATGGTCGCCGGGCGGGGTCGGCGTGGGACGGTCTCCGCTCCGAATGCGATGGTCGCCTGTTCTGGTGGTCCAGCACGAACTGGGACGACGCCGAGGTGAAGATGGTGGACATGACTGGCCCACTACAAGTACCGCCAAGAGCTTCGAAGAGAAAACTCGGATGAGCGTGAACTTTAACTGCCGGAGAGATATGGCCAGCGCTGACTACACAGCGGACTGTCGTCTATGTTGGAGATGCTGCGGTTTGAGTTTGAAAGTTGCTTGTCTTTCGGGCATTTCTCGCATCTCACAAAGCAAACAGCATTAACGTGTGCATGACAAATTCCATTCAGAACAATAGCCTAGACTGTTGCAATTGCCAATCCTTTTTAAAAAGCATAAACCATAAAGAATGGGGCAAGGCAGTTGTGCTTTTTAGGATCACGGATCTTAGTGTCGTTAGAGCGGAGATATTCTCACACTTTTTTCGTCAGTTTAACTAACATCATCGCAATATGAGAAGATGTTTATCAGCAGATGGAGATGCTGAGACGGAGCGAGATGTGTGTGAATATCGCCAATCTCGAAGTGACGCTAGCTGTCCAAAGATATCGCTCAATTTATTATATCTAAAGTTTGCATGATCGAAAACCAAAGGTGCTCTTGGTGAAGGCAGTAAAACAGATTTTCACATATTTATGTGTCACCCCTAGGTTAAGCACAGTTTTGCATTGTTGTATAAGGGGCCAGCCCTTAAAATGATTTTCACAGTTTAGTTTTGGTTTAACTCTGCTTAAAAAGGTAAATGGAAAAAGTTCAAACTTCTACACAAACTTGTGTTTAATTATTTTATGATTTGGACGTCTTTACAATCACCTGTGCGAAACCACTGAATAATACCGTATTATTATAATAATAATAATAATAATAATAATAATAATAATAATAATAATAATAATAATAATAATAATAATAATAATAATAATAATAATAATAATAATAATAATAATAATAATAATACGAAGAAGAAGAAGAAGAAGAAGAAGAAGAAGAAGAAGAAGAAGAAGAACAACAACAACAACAACAACAACAACAACAACAACAACAACAACAACAACAACAACAACAACAATAACAACAACAAGAGCAATGGTTGAACTAAATTTCCCTTGATTTTAAAACCGATAAAGCGTTGCCTTTACACGTATCATCGTAGTGCACACAGATTAAATAAACAACATTCTCCGTAAAATAATTCCGTTTTACCCGAGTTAAACGAAAAAGCTTAAGGTTTTTCTGTAGCCACATCATCGAGATGTGTCATGCCTACCTGGAGACAGAATGTCAGATTAATCATTACGTCTCAGGTAAGGCTGGATTTTGTCTATATTTAAAAATTCGTCTTTACACATGATTAAATTTGAATAATTTCTGAACCCAGTAAATACGCTTTTTTTCCGCACTTCCTATTTTCAAAGCTTGAAGACAGGAAAGTGTAACACCTGCAATAATTATATTAGGGCGGGAAACCACAGGGAAGTCGGCTGCGACAGATGGTAATGTACACATGAAATCACTGAGGCTAATGGCATAATCCTGCAGAGAGAAATCTTAGGTCGAGCTTCACGGCGTTCGCTTAGCAGTGATTAAATGGAAATAAACGTCAGCCAGCCTGTTGTGCTCACGATCACATACAACAGTATTGTGATTATTCTAGGGAAACTCACGGACTTGGCTCCGATCCCATGTGATTTATGTCCCGCTTTCTTAAAATGTGAACACACACGTTGCTCCTCTAAGAAAAAAAAAAAAAAAAAAGAAAAGAAAGAAAGAAAAGAACACAAACACGCAAAATCAACATCAAACACATTTCGTATCGTTAGAAATTCTATAACGCCAACCTAATCTCCATTGTTGCTGTTGCGTTGTTGTTGGTGGTGGGTTTTATTTTGTAAGTGTTGATGGTGCTATTATTGGTGTTTATGTTGGTAGGTGCAACACAGAAACGATCCATTGCGTCACAATACCCTATTTTTATGATTAGTTCTCTACTATTGTTGCTACAATGCGAGTGTTATATTCTAATACAGTTCTTGCTCCGATGGAATCGGGGTGGCTGGCTAGCCAGGTATTTTAAGGGAAGTAATCAGTCCAATCATCCTCCATGTTTTCATCTGTTAGTGTTAGTTTTGATAAATATTTATATAAAAAAGCCAGTCAGCCTAAATGGTTAAATAGCGCGAACTGGATCATATAATTTTTTAATATTTCTATTTTTAATATTATATAGTTTTCTTTTCCCTCTAAACAATCTGCACAGATGAAATACCGCCTACATTTAAAAATGATTAAGAATGAATGTGAGCTTTTAGTTGCTGGTCTTGACATTATTTCTTATTATTATAATATTAATAATTATTATTATTATTATTATTATTATTATTATTATTATTATTATTATTATTATTATTATTATTATTACTATTATTATTATTATTATTATTATTATTATTATTATTATTATTATTATTATTATTATTATTATTATTATTATTATTATTATTATTATTATTATTGGTGGTGGTGGTAGTGGTGATACTGTTGCTTTTGTTGGTATTCTTTCATCTAAATGATTTTTTTTTTATTTAACCTCACTTTGGCACTTCCTAGAATCCCAAAGAAAGTATTTCAGATTGAAACCACATCGTGCAACTAACTGTGAGTTCACTAAAACTTTGACTTTATCTTATCTATTCGCCTGCTATATAGATCTATATACTATGCGCAAGAAAACGCTGTTCTTTCCACACACAAAAAAGGTAAACAACTTTGCATCACGTTCTAAATGAGGCGTTCCCGCAATCATTGTTTACCTTTGAACTGCTCCAATAGAAAAACAATTAAGAACGAAACTAAATCTGGTGCTTCCCGTAACCACTGCTTGCCCGTGACCCTGCTCCAATAGAAGGTTAACCAAATAACGCACACAAAATCAGGCGATCCCGTAATCGCTTTTTTACCCGTGACTTCTCTCCACGTCACCTCGGAGTTAAAACAATTCACAAGGTGAGTTTCACGCGTCTTCCAACACAAACAAGTTACGCTCAACTAGATATAGATGTAAGACTAAACGGCCCGACAAAGGCTTAATATCACTGTGCGCAAAACTATGATGGAAATAGAAGATAACGAAGTCAAATTGGCATCCATTGATGGATCGGCAGGAAGTAAAGTCAGGTAGATCTACGTGTCTGGGTAGGTGGATGGAAACTACGTCTGCTTGGAGGTAAATTCAGACACAAGGAGGCGCCTCATGAGTTCTTAATGAGCGTACTGCAAGATGCGAACTGGTTTACACTGAAACGATCTCTTTAAAAAAAAAAAAAAAAAAAAAAAGGAAAAGAAATAATGAAAGAAAGTCCATTTTTATGATACTTGCGGCCGTAAACTCGTGTAAAGCAATGCGTATGGACAATGATTAGCTAATATTATTAGCAGATGTTTTGAATACCCCAAAACCTGAAACTGTACTAGCTGTATAAACAATTCTAGCAGAGAAAGATTGCTAATTTGAAGATGTAAGCGGTGCGCAAGCCACATGAAACTGGTTTCTATGACAAAGATAAAAAAAAATATGTTATTAGAAAATATGTTAATAAACGCTTTCATACAGCGAAGAGTGTAGGTAGTCTTTCGGAAAATTCCAATCGTTTCTATGCGAGTTCAAATTTTCAATATACTGCTCATTTCTTTTCGTTGAACTCATCTTATTAACCCAACATAGATGATAATTATTCTTTTCCCGTCTCTTTTCCCTTTTGAATTAACTTTCTCTCTGCGAAAGGTTGTGATCGAAAAGAACCAAACATTCAAACCTGAAAGGAGGCTAGGAGCGTGTTCGAAGTTCAAGAGCTTAATGGATAAGTGTAATGGACGGTAGACGGAGTCAAGTACATCGCAGCAGCAGCAGCAACAGCAGCTTTCAGCAGAGAGAGGCGCACCTGCAGCAGCGACGTGCTGTTTACAACACGCACCGTATCGATTCTTCTGTTGGTGTTTTGTTTTTTTTATTTGTTGCATTTTTTTTTAATTGCATTTGAACCAGTCGACGGCTGTAAATGCAAAAGAGAGTTGATATTTCCATAATAATGTCTTTTCAGTTTATTGTCGATCAATTGGAAAACGTTGGTCAGCCGGGAAACAATTAAGTTCCCAGTTTAATAATCATTTCATTTAATAAGTGTCGACTCTGTGCCACCTAAGGGAATCATGCGGCTAGAACTAAAAAAATATTTTGAATTTGGATGAGATTCAAAGACCATTATTGATCGTTCACATGTATATGTATACCAAGAGCGATGATGAGCTAGAAGTAAAAGATGCGCCCACTTACTGCAATACCTAGCTGTTCAGATCTCACTCGGTGTTTGATATAGCCCGTCCTCTATGAGATGATCTCTATTATTGCATTAGCTCGCTGCAGCACGGGCTGCGCTTTATAAGTGAGTTATCACGTCCTACACATCGAAGTCGGCAAATTTAAATAAGAAAGCTTTTCCAGCCCGCTATCTGCACAGAATGGTACATGTACACCACTGAGCGGCGTGAGGCTCCCAGGAGGATGAGAGACAGAGAGTTTAACAGCGGGTGAACGACAGACAGAGTAGAGACACATATAACAGACAAAACTAGCTACAGGGGATCTTATTTAGAAAAATCCACTTCAGAAGTTGAACTGACAGTAGTCGACAATAAATGTTTACTTCGAAACTCACATAGCAACCTTAATTAAGTTGGTGGCTTCTATTTTAAAGCGCGTCTTTTGGCTTTTTTTAATATCATACTATCTAAGATAGCTCTGCTAAAGCATATGACAGCAAGACTGGAGCCATTTCTGATGACTTATATATATATATATATATATATATATTCTTAAATAGTTCCTTCGTTTGGAATAGTAAGAAGTATATATTTATTTATTTATTTATACTTTTTACTATTCCAAAGGAAGGAACTATTTAAGAACGAAACAAAACAAAAAAAAAATAAAGAATAAACAGTTACTGTATATTTCTTGATAATAAATATAAGGACACCAGTACCGGACTGACTTGTGCGATACAATTATATCTGAAGCCGTATTTCATCGATCTTTTGATCGTAATCCAGCAGTTCAAAGTCTGTTCGCAACGACGATGTTAAGGCAATGACATGAAATCTCTGCAAGATCTCCAAGAGTCTTAATCTCGCAGTTGTGTAATGTGCATTCTGACAATATCGCAATTTTCGGTTTTCTTTTTTCGTTTTTTTTTTTTTTTTTCGTGCAAAGACTGAGATGAATTTATTGGCACAAGGTTCAGTGTTTACGACTTCGTAGCTACACATTAAATGTGTGTATATGTGTATATGGCAGATGGAGAAGGGTTTGCATCAACTATACAGCACGTTATTATTTTTTCTCCTTTGGAAGTGAAAATTCAGTTCACTTTTTATCAAGACATTGAGAATACCCAAGATGGCACGACCATCAAGAAAGGCGTAGCTGGGATCACATACTAAGTTACTATCCTGTGGTGGAGATAGTTAACACTTTTGTATCTGCATTGAATCCAAAGTTTGCCCACAAGAAAAACAAAACGTGAGCTGAAAACAGGGTGACAAGTGGTAATCAAACCATGAAGTCTCAGTTATTCTTTTCCATTGTTCATGCTGGGTATCGAACGACATCGACAAAAGCAAGACCTCGAGACGCATGGAAACAAGGACACTTACAACAAAAAGGAATAAAGAGCTGGAGGCCAAAGAAGATGTATAAAAAGAAATCTTCCTAAGGCAAAAGATCAACTCAGGGACCACTCCTCAAGGGGGAAAAAACCCACTCCTTCAGGGGGGAAAAAACCCACTCCTCAAGGGGGAGAAAAACCCACTCCTTCAGCAAAAAAAAAACCCGATCCTTCAGAGGAAAAAAAACAACTCACACCTTTAAAAAAAAGTACATTCTTCGGGAGAAAAAGCACTCCTTCACGTAAAAAAAAAAATTCAATAAACATTTTCCATCCGTCATAATAAGACCATTTTAATACAGACTGAGGCTGCAATTTAGAAGATCAGGCGTTGCTCGAAGCTTCTCATTTCGTCTAATTACAAAATCATTGTTTCCTTCTCCATGCGACTTTAAGACAAGACAACACATTAATTATTCTTGGCGTGTTGGAATCGGTTCCAACTGTCGCTATTTAATGCCTCTTAATAGTTATTTTCCTTTTGCTATTTTATTCTTAGAAAATAATTCACGGTGTCGATTTCATGAACTCATTTAAAACAGTTGTATGGGACAAAATAAAAACGCTTTAGATTTAACTAGGACCGGCGCTGACTGATCTATATGTAAAAAGTTAATGAAAATCGCAAGTAAATATTTGAACACAGTGTATGATGTTGGTGGAATTCACTTACAGTTCCTTTGTAACGGCGTAAATTTGCAAAATTGAGCTCGATCAATAAACTAACACGTTAAAGAAGTTTTGTCTTATACGTCCGTGTTCTATTTAAAAAAAAAAAAAAAAAAAAAAACTCATCGATTAGGCGGTCCACCAGTTTGTACCATCTGCCACTCAAATTTTATCATTCGTTTTCCAGAACTTCTGAGACATGGCTAATGAGATAACTTTAGTAGATTGTCCTGGGGCGGAGAAGAAGCCAAAGGAAGTGGAGAAGAAATAATGTCGTGTCTTGATAAACTCTGAGATGAAAGTACCGTTTTCACTTTCAGTCGCAGAACTTATCTAACTTATCTCCCTTGGAACAAAAAAATATGACAACACCAGCTGCTTAGTAATAATATTATCCATCACCGTAAAGTTCTGCTTTTGATATGTCAATATATTTTGTATGGGTAAGAAAAAGGAATGGACATTTTAAATTTTGTACGCTTTATAATTATGTTTGAAGGGGTGAAAGAAATGTCGTCATAGTCGTCGTCATCATCACCATCACCATTATAATAATAATAATAATAATAATAATAATAATAATAATAATAATAATAATAATAATAATAATAATAATAATAATAATAATAATAATAATAATAATAATATGGACGCGGAATTTTTTCGAAGGTTTTACATAAAAATTAACTCACCTATAAATATCCTATCAATAAAAAAAGCTTTAATTTTAAATAAAAATAGAATGAGAAAATGAGAGTGAGAGAGCCAGCTAGCAAGAGAGAGAGGGGAGTAGGTCGATACTAATAACAAGGAAATAACAGGCAAAACTAAGGTTGAAATAAAAGAAAAAGTAGAAAAAACTTGCATTGTCGACAAGAAAAAGCCAGTCAACCAAGTTATTTTCAGCAGAAAGCAGTGGGAGTGGCAGAGAAACAACAATTCTCTACTTCTTTGACATTTCCCACCTACAATTCCATAATGATTTTTTAAAACGTAATATATATAAAATCCTAATAGATCTAATTACTCCAGGAATGATTTTGTGTCGCGCCACTCATACACTACAGACTAAGCTCCCCAGTAAACACCAGCTAAGCTTGGAAGATGTGAAATCAATACCATTAGCTTTCAGACAAAATTAATCCAAATTTCTTCATCCTTATGTGTGCCTGACATGTGGTGATTATCTATGTGGAACTGACACAGCCTGGTCTGCCAAGATGGGAAGCAAAGCTTGGCCTAGCCAGCATGTCTGCATACATCATAAGATCAGAGAAGAAGCGCCCTTCATCTACGGAATACTGTCGCTAAAAAGGGGCGTCAACGTGGAATAAGTGGATGAAAACTAATGTGAACTGTCACTCATCTATTTCAGGCAACATGCAACGTACAGCATATAACGCTGGCAATATAATTTTAAAAAAAGGGGTAAGGTTAAGATGGGAAGAGTAAATGTATGTTTTTTCAAAGCCCGTTTAATTACGGCTTAACTTAATTTGGCTTGAGATAGCTTTGGAGACTTTGCTTTCAGTAGCCATTAGGAAACGTCAAAAGATGTGACTCTCAGGTCAATCGGAAACAAAATTGCCTTGCCCCTAATTATTCAGTGTTGCGAGCAGTTTTCAATTAGGTTTGCTGCTTCTCGGCCGATTCCATTAAAGGACTAGTTCTTTACTTTCCCAATCTGTTTTTAGATCCTTTTAAACTCTTATAAGAAAGCTGTGAATTTTCGCATTAAGTGCATAAGAGTGTACTATCTTGCGGGAATTCTTTACCGCGCAGTTATTTAAACCTACATGATAGCGAATGTTTCAAAAAAATCTGTAAATAGATTTGGATTTTACAAAATTATTAGTGAATGTTTTTAAAAAATCTTTAAATACATTTGGATTTTATAAAATTAAATTAACTTTTCTTATTCAACAGAAACGGTCATCATGGATATAAAATCGGAGTGAAACAAGAAATTGAAAGCTGAAGTACATCAGTCCAGCACAGTAGGTGACCCTTATCTTCCGCATGTTTTTATATTATAATAGGGGGAAAAACTCGTGACGTTATTCTTTCTGGCCTTTTCACAACACTAAGTTTCGGAATTTAAATATATATATATATATAGTCCGACGTCCCTCAAAAGCGGCTGATCCGAGCCGATAAACCATGAAACCTGTTGTTCTCAGCTTGTTTAGAACCAGAAGTGACATTACAGTTGTTCACTGTGTCATTTCCCTGGGTACGTGATTGACCGTAAGAGAGATAAGGTAAAGGCACGGCTGGAACGGCAAGAAGTTTAATGACATGACTGCACAGTGGGCTACACCCGAGACTTTTTTTTATTAACTTTAAAGCCTCTTTCCGAGGCTCGCCACATCATTGGTAATTGAATGTGTTTTGAAAAAAAATGATGAGCATAGAACCAGGAAAGAAAAGTCTATCAATGTTATCAAAGAATCCAGAACATTAAACATCTACATGTATTTTTAAACTGCATTTCAAACAAAACTAGACTATTTACGACAAGAAACTGACATTCTAAAAAGTGCGTGAAATACAATGTGCATAGGTCATACGAAATCATACCGCCTCCATCCAACAATGCTCCATTCCATGAGATGAAGCGCGAAAATATATATATCTTTAAAAAAAACCTGAATCCACACGGAGTTTCATACGAAGCTCAAGTTTTGCTTTCTTCCGAGGAGTTCTGATTTTTTTTTTTTTTTTTTTATTATAGAGTGAATATATTCCAGAGTGCGTCAATCGTGGCGGGCCCCGCACAACCTTCGTGTACCCGCAACTCGTTCAACAGAGACATCGATCTTCAGTTACAGCGATTCCGGCCTTGTCAACGGACGATTTTCTGCTCTGTTGACGCACGCCAATTTCACGGGTCGAGAGGCGAGGTGACCGTCTTGTCGCTCACGGCAAAACAAGAAAGCCCGACTCTCTAGTGTGAAGGGCTACTCTGGCGAATATCGCCACGACGCACGACAGGCTTGGAAGCGAAGCGAAGGAATGAGGTGACGGGACATGATCAGTTACTATTTCGCTCAAAATATTTTTTTTTTTACAATGGGCATTTCGTGGATAGCTATGTGAGTCAGTAATAATGCCTTGGACAAAAGTAAGGTTTGAGTTTGCTTAAATTGCTCAAAATCAGTAAGTGCGTAACTGGATTAATTTATTTTTCTGACGGTCTGCAGCCACAGAAAGCAGTTTTATACTTGCGGAATTTAAATCATTAAAAAAAAACCCATTTTTACAGGGTCATGAAACTTCAAAACATGCGCCAAAAAAAAAACAAAACAAAACAAAAAAATAAATAAAACATAAACAAAAACTCCCACATATGGAAAGAAATCCGCAGTTTTAAATCGACGAATGAAACCCAAAACTGGTTGTCTGACTGATTTCTCGTAGCTGCTTTTGATTAAAAAAATCATAAAAATTCATAAAATATTAATCATTCAAGCTGAGGATGTTCCACTTACTGGCTCAGTTTACAGCCAATATCCTATTTTTATAATGCACTCATTTTTTTTTAAAGAACTAGACTCGCCGGAAGAGAGCAAACTTTTAGCTTCGTATAAAAATGCTTTTAGATTCAGTTGTTTATTTTTTTAAACAGCATAGCTGGGCTTGGAGCGTATGATCCACCATGCCATATCCGGAAAATCGCAATTACAACCACTCTATTTTCTTTGATTCTGAGACAAATTAGAATTAAAAATGAATTTTTCATATATATGAAAAATATATTTATATATATATATATATATATATATATATATATATATATAATAAAGCGCACCAGAGCCAAACAACAACAATAATGAAACCTGCTACCTATCTTTTCTCATGCTATAACTTTTTTAATAATAATAATAATAATAATAATAATAATAATAATAATAATAATAATAATAATAATAATAATAATAATAATAATAATAATAATAATAATTCTGACTTCGTAAGCCTACAAAACAAGTTGTCAGATCTGATAGCGATAGAGGTTTCACTGAGAAACTGGGTTCCAGCTGACACGCCTATCTGTAGCTCCCGATCAACAGTGAAACCACCCTGTTGAAATTTCACGAGTTCTGGATTTCGAGAGGAAGATGCTGGGAAGTCAAACATGAGTCCATCGCATTCTTGATCTAAGCTCTTCCTATAGGCGGAAGGAGGGCTCGCACAGCTAGGCTGAGCTCTTCAAGTTGATTGCTCCGGACACTGTGTGAGAAAAGACCGATGAAATGAAAAGAGTCCCATCGATTTGAAAAAAAAAAAAAAAGGGAGGGGGGCGGTGACTTGAATGAAAGGAACTAAAACTAAGAGATGGAGCATAGGCAGTGAAATTAAATCTCGGCCAAGTCAATGGTGCGGGTTGACTCTACTCGTCAGCTACGGAGATCAAGGCTGGGCTGGGAACAAATAAAAAAAAAATGGACCGCGCCGAGTCAGTGAAGAGGTACGGCTAAAGGCGACAGGGAAATCCATTAAGCTCTGGCTCTACTTCTTGTACTCGTTCTGCCTTGGGTTTGGATTCGACAAAAGTCTTCTCGCACGGGAAATGACATTTAAAGGAATCGTGGAAGACTGCATAACTTAGGCGCGGAATTATTACGAGTCAGTCGTGTGGGTAGAAAAATTAAAAATAAAATAAGAGGAGAAAAAGATTGAGAAAAATAAAATATGGAAAGAGAACAGCATATAGAGTCATCTTAGGCCAGAGAGACTAAACTGGATAAAGCAAAAAGAGGGTAACGCATAGGTGGGCGCTGGGCATAGAGAACTGGATAGTTTGTCTCGCATGCAAGTATAGAAGAAATGGTTCTCAAACAAATGAAAAACAATTCTCTGCCTGCGATAAGGAGTACTATTATTGCAGGTGAGAGAAAAGGGTGTGTGTGGGGGGGGGGAGAGAGACAGAGAGAGACAGAGAGAGAGACACAGAGAGAGAGAGAGAGAGAGAGAGAGAGAGAGAGAGAGAGAGAGAGAGAGAGAGTCAGAGGAAGAGACGAGGAAGTAGGCTTACGTACACGGACAAATTAAACGTAAAACGCCCATTATCGTAATAGAAAAGCCCCGGTCAGTGGAACTGGGGGTAGAGAGAACACCTTAACTATATACACTCTCTGGAGAGACCGAAAGAGAGACAGAAAGACACCAGATAAATAGATAGAGAGGAGAGACAGAAGGGCAAAGAGGAACAGCAGATTAGGCGGACATGCAGAAAGACATGCAGAGTCAGAGATTGACAGCGCGACAGGCCCAGAGACCTGAATCTGATGTTGAGGATTATTCCAGACAGAGAGCGATGTCTCCCACTCGGTGTATCTGATGACACCCGGATGATACCATCTCCTCCCCTCGCTAGCTGATACACCGCTGGTCGCCAGCCAAGCTTTTGAGTGGATTGAGTCTCTACGACTCCTCTATTTGATAGAGATAAATAATGCAAGAGACTCGTCAAAAAATTTGTTTCGCTGGTAGAAACAGTTTTACACAGTACAACGAGAGGGTCTAAAAGCGCAAATTAGACGATTAGTTCGGATATATGGGAAGGCAAGACAACTTCATATCTTAAGCGGGATGTTCCCTGATTTCATGTGCTCTCACAAAGTTTCGTAATTTATTGTTATTAACTTTTCTTAAAGAGCGAAAGGAGAGAGAGAGAGAGAGAGAGAGAGAGAGAGAGAGAGAGAGAGAGAGAGAGAGAGAGAGAGAGAGAAATATGTAACTGCAAAAATAAACAAATAAATATAAATAAGAAAAAATTGCTTATCCTGAGGATATTCTCTCCCTTTTCTCTTCCTCCTCATCCACCCATTCACCCCCCCCCCCCCCCTCTTTTTTCCCCCTGCTGCCTGCCACACATGAAAAAAGTTTAAATTATATCCTAATCAAGAAGGGGAAAGATATATTCTATGGGTAGGTTGATTTCCTGCATGTTCGTGTAATTCTCCATTTGCAATTTGTACTCTATCTTCATGTTCGCCCTATACATCAACAACAACAACAACAAAAACCACAACAACCCAGAGGCGGAAGGTGGGATCTTCTACAGCAGCAGCAGGAATGAGGAAGCCGACGCAGGCTGACTTCCTCTCGGCGCCAATCATTGTGTCCTTGAGTGACGTCCCCCTACAGGGCATCCCACTTGTTCCCGAGTATAACCTCATTTTATCCCTAATAGGATCAGTCCGTCACAAAATTATCTCCAAGCAGCCAGAGGGAAAGTCATTAAGGTTTGTGTATTACACAGTCCAAGATCTGATGAACTTGGTCGAGCAAAAACGCTCTTATTATTTTCATAGGCTATTAATTTTGTACCTCTGAAAGGTATAAAACAAAGAAAGGGAGGAGATGACTGACTCTCTCTCGCTCTCTCTCTCTCTCTCTCTCTCTCTCTCTCTCTCTCTCTCTCTCTCTCTCTCTCTCTCTCTCTCTCTCTCTCTCTCTCTCTCTCTCTCTCTCTCTCTTTCCCTCTCCCTCTCCTCTCTCTCTTTCTCTCTCTCCTCTCTCTCTCTCTCTCTCTCTCTCTCTCTCTCTCTCTCTCTCTCTCTCTCTCTCTCTCTCTCTCTCTCCTGATTCTAATTCTTCGTAATGTCATTGAATTATGAAAAAGATAAACACTAAAAGTTTTTTTTCCCCTTTTAATAAACAGCAGTTCAGGAAGAGTCACTTTTTTCATTTACCTCATCCGATTTCCACACAAAAACCAATCTACCAAATTATGTTTTACCACTTGAACAATGAAGTGCATTCATCACGACCCAGGGTAAAACTGCAGAGACGATGAGTGTAAAACACTACAAGAAGCGTCTTAAAGTTCCAGACATCCTGTAAAAAAAAAACCTTCCTAAGGCTTGTTTACTTCCGATTGAACTATTCCAAATGATAAATTTAATTGGGCCTGGGGCTTAATTATTTTAAAATTTTACTTGTATCGTTATTAAATCCATTTCGTCTCTAGTCTCCATCGATTTCTCTACAAATTGCATGTGTCTTGTTGATTTGCACTAATTGCAGAACATTCTAAATAAGTCTGTTTAAGGTCAGGCGAGATCGTTGAATCAAGCAAGAAAAAAATATCGCTTCGACGGAAATCCTATGATCCTTCTTTTTTCTTCGCAAACTAAAACGTAGTTGAAACTCAAAATGCTAAGTCCAAAGGGAGACCAACGTAAAACGGCCAGTCTTTAAGCTAGCTGTTGCACCATCGCAAAGGTACATGCATTTCACATTTCTGAATAGCGGTACCCGCGCAGACCGCTTGCTTGGTGGAGTTTCTCCTCGCTCAGTGAGTTCTAACTTCGATTAAAACTTCTGACTGAAACTTAAATATTTTATCGACTTCGTGAACACTGCATGAATCATTTAAACGGTGAGATGGCCTTTCAAAGGAATCCAAAACGCATTCGGTGAATTTTGACCATGGATTTTAGCCACCATATAGGTTGATAAAACAAAGCAGAACTGTGAGCTATCTATTCGTCTTTGTTGTTTTTTGTTTTTGTTTTTGTTTTTGTTACATGGATTTTTGGTGCAGACAATATGACCTTGCACCTAAAAATAGTACTACGTGATATTCCGAGCAAACGAGACAATACGAAATTCGGGAACACCGGGCTGGTTTCCGGCCTGGACCGAGCTGTTTACTTACTCGGTTTCAAGGATCTCCCAGGTGGTCCTTCGATTCAGTATGGATTTATTGGGTAAATATTGTCACTACTGAGCCTCCTATACTCAGCTTTTACTCGCCACTGTGAGTATTTAGAGTTCTTTATTAATGGTTTGAAGCATGACATGAGGCCGGGCGAAAAAAATATTTCGAGTCGATTAATTAAAAGCGCAACGTTCAATGACTATGCCTGAGGCTAGGATTATCGAACTTTGCGAAGTCCATAAATGTTTCAGCCAATCGATGATTGGAACTTGATTACACTTGGTAAGAGATTTTTACTTCTGGCACTGTAGCAAATTTTGTCCTCATCAGAGGAAGGCAACTGATTGGAGAACTACATCATTAATTTTAAAGTATTGAAAAATCCTGGTTGAAATTTAATTTTCACCTCAAGGGTTATTTCGCTTAACGATAATTAAAACTTTCGCTCTAAGAACATAAAGACAGGTAGTACCGGTATACAAGGCAAAAAAATAAAGTTACGTAAAACCCCGCTGGATACAACAGAACATCTTAATATAGCTCGCTATTAATCGCAACCTTTTGAAAGTGAATGGATTTTAAGTTTAAAATAAAAACGAGGAAAATAAAACGTTTCTAACTATGAAAAATCTTGGCCAAAGGAAATTCCAGTTAGCGCCACCGGCAGTTGGGTTATAAATCCAAGAATACACAAAACACAGCTCAAAAGTCTCTTCTCCATCGCCAGTCCCGGAAGTCGGTGGGAACTTGTACATCACCACTCCTGATTCAAACATTCCTGATATATGAATCTTGGAAATACGCAACTTCACAAACAAGCGTCGTCGTAGAGAAATGGGGAGAAAAAAAACCACACACACACACGAAAAGGGTCGTGGTAATTACGTTATTTACTTTCTCACCTGGAATGGCACAGGAACACCTTTCTGCCCCCGATAGCTAGAACACACACAGGATCAATTAGGGTGTTTACCTTGGCCGTTTAGAGAAATGTAACTAACCTGAGCTGGTTGGGTACATAATAGAAGGTTGCAAGAAAGGATTGAGTCTTAGATGGAAATACAGGCGGGGAGAGTCAAAGAGAAACTGAGGTTGAGACATACAGAGAGAGAGAGAGAGAGAGAGAGAGAGAGAGAGAGAGAGAGAGAGAGAGAGAGAGAGAGAGGTGATTCAAATAAGAAGAGAAGAGCAGACACGCGAATCAGAATCAGAGAGAGACAGAGGGAGAGATCACGCTCGATGCCAAGATTCACAGTTATTACGAAGACACAGAATTAAAAGATGTATCTCCTACAGTCCTAATGCTTAGCACAAAAATAGAGGGCAAAAGAGAGAGAGACAGAGAGAGAGACAGAGAGAGACAGAGAAAGAGGGGAGCTCTAATTGTTCCACCTGACCGCGCACTACCAGAGGAAGAAAAGGAGAAAGACAGCTTTGATTCAACCTTGCGCGATACAAAATCTCTGTCAACCAGCTAGCGGCGCAGAGCGGGGGGTGAGTACTAGGCGTGCTGGTCAAAACTGGAACACGAAGCTCACCTTCCGGAGCGCGCTTCGACCCGGCACGTAGACCTTAGTAGCCTCCACAAAACAGTCAATCGATGGTTTATCGCCACGTCTCATCTCCCAAGTAGAAATCAGCAGATCCCGAGGAGCATTAATTTTGCTCTTTTCCTCGGCATTCGCCCTTTTTCATTTCGATTTTCATGTTGTACTACCGGTGGTTGAATGCGTGTTTTTTTTTTAAACATTACTTTGCAGTTGTTTGTACTGTCGTATCTTTTAAGTTCTGGGCCTCTCATTTCTTCTAGCTCGATGAGATCGTGGTTCTTGGTGAATTGTGTAAATTAACAATAAACAACATTAGCTGCTGCTCTTGATTTGCGAAATGGCATTCATTCATGGCGAACTGGATCACTGATCCCATGGCTGCTTTAGGTGGAATTGGTATAATGAAGTCACCAATGGTGGATTGAATCCCTATACCAATAAGCGACAATCTCATAGGATCGGTGTAATGATAGCCGTACGCGGTGGAATGGATCATTAAGCGGCAAGTTAGAGCACTTTGTTGGGTTTGGTGCACGAAGACAATGTTGTTTATCGTATAAAGAAGGTGTTCTTGATCGAGGGTTACCCTCGTAGCAATTGGACTCCGCAACATTTAAATATCTGTATTAGTATTACAGTGGCTTCAAATAAAATGTTTATGGAGGTGGATTTAAAGGGATAGGGATGGGGCAGGAGTTAATCAGGTGTAAAGAGGACTCAGTGGATGATTTATTTTGCCTTTTGACAACAGTGCTACTTTGAACTCAAGTGGTTAGCTAACTGAACACCTTACACTTGGGAGATCACAAAAATAAAGAATACACACAGATACCAAGGCTTGATTAAAGTGTGAGGGTTGTGTAAACAGCATAAATCATCCCGACATGCAGGTAAGAGAGAGAGAGAGAGAGAGAGAGAGAGAGAGAGAGAGGAGGAGGAGGGAGAGAGACAAATAGATAGACAGAGACAGAGACAGAGCGAGAGAAAGAGAGAGTCAGAGAGAGAGAGACAGAGAGAGAGAGAGAGAGAGAGAGAGAGAGAGAGAGAGAGAGAGAGAGATGACAACCATTGCTATTTCATAACCTGTGATAGGAAGATGTAGAATCTCCATAAATTAACGAAATGAAAGTCGGAAGACCCGCAAGGTAAAGAACATCCATGATGAATGCTGTGGTTGTTGTCTTCCATATTTCTCCCACACATGTGAGATAACCTGTTACCTGTCGACATGGTGATAGTGCAGCAGCTTTTGCCTTTGTTTATTTTACATTTTCTACAAATATGACTTTCTCGAATCATTTGTGTTTGTTATTCAATTTAAATTATTTTTTTCAGCAAGGATATTTTTTTCTTTACGGCATCGAAGCAAAGAAAATAATCATTTTCCCGTTCATAAACCTTTGCAACACGAGTCTAGCTTATTGTCGTAATATTAAAACAGTAACTTAGAAATGAACTTGAGAGACATATACCGCACTCACTAGCTAAGATGAAACGGGTCCCAAAATTCAGTTCAACTCAACATTGATTTCGTTTTCTTTTGTTTTGTTCTTTTAACTACCTATTCATACTTCATGTGAAACCGCTTAACTCAATTGCTGGGAAAGGGTTGCTCTGTGTATCGATTTGAAAATTGTCCTCGCTCAACTGTTAGATCTGTATTTCCCTCTCAGTCTGCAGCAAGCTGAACTGATCCAGAACGGATGTCCAGCAATATTCCGCCGATATTTCCATCGGTAGATGGCGTTGTGGGCTTCATCTCTGAGAAACTCTCTTGGCATAGAGAGGAGAAATGGGTCGCATTGTTGCTCTATTCACTTTTTAATAGTTTGCGTGTTGTTTTTATTATTGTTGTCGTTATTGGTTTTTTTTATGTTTATAAAAGACTGTTTGGGCTGTTGCCCATTGATTTCTAAGGTAAGAAAGGGACTTGGCAAGTTTTTTCATACTTTCATACCCTGCTTTGTACAAGTGTCCAGGCAGTTTCCAAGCATCAACGAGAAGGAAAGGCATAGGATCGTCCAAGGCGTGACTTTTGGAGATATGGTGGTTCATTGTTTGTCATGATTGTTGTATATATAAGTCTCATTCTGATCCATCCTCCGCGTTGATTCTGCTTAGAGAGTAAATCAGTAGGACGCGTGTTCCGTTGCTAACTTCCTGGGGAGAGGGTTTGTGGCACTGCTCACATCTTTTTACAGTATTTATTTTCTTACTTCCTTTCTCTCAGTCTCATGAATATATCCGTTTTAATTTTTAAAACTGATTGATTGATTGTTTTGTCCTCATGAAAATTACATATTTCTGAAGCGGATTTTTTGCCTTCGAGAATGGCTAGTTGTCTAGCCTTGTTCCCCTCTATCCCAGCTTGTTCCAGAACCCACAGCAATGTTATGTTGATTCCAGGGTAATCGATGCCGCATTTTATCTCTTTAATGCTTGGCTTCTCGAGTGCCTGTAACGATGACCGGGGGTCTGTAAAATTAACAATAATGTTTTTGTTCTTTGTTGTTTTGCTTGTTTGTTTTGGTTGGGTTTCTTGTGGGAGGGTTGTTTTGTTTATTTTTTTTTATTCTTCTCCTTGTCTTAGATGTTGTGTTGGCGTTAATCCTTGTACCTATTGTTATCATTTCAGTAGATTTATGATTGAAGAGTATTGCAAGACAGTCCACCATACCCGTGATCTCAGCATGACAGTGCAGTCTGAGTAAGTATTTCAGCAGCTTCCTTCACAAGGTTTCGCAGTTTTTATAAATTCCTCTATCTGATTTCTAAATGTTTGAATTAGTCCGTGCAGCATGCTTGAATATTTTTTCTATTTATCTTTTTTTCAATATAAATTTCTTTTGATGCTTTTAGCGGGGCAGGTTTAGCTAATCAATCAAATCCACAACATCTGGTCATATTGACTTTGTTTTCTCTCTCTCTCTCTCTCTCTCTCTCTCTCTCTCTCTCTCTCTCTCTCTCTCTCTCTCTCTCTCTCTCTCTCTCTCTCTCTCTCTCTCTCTCTCTCTCTCTCTCTCTCTCTCTCTTTCTCTCTCTCCCTCCCTCCCTCCCTCTCTCTCTCTCTCTCTCTCTCTCTCTCTCTCTCTCTCTCTCTCTCTCTCTCTCTCTCTCTCTCTCTCTTTCTCTCTCCCCCTCCTTCTCTCTCTTTTCTCTATTTCTACGAAGACCTGTAAATTGATGAATACTTTGTCCATTAAGTGAATTACAACCGTCGCAACGAAGCCAAATACTTTCCTCTAACCGTTGGTTTATTAAAGAGTTCCATTTTAAGAAAACTTTTTTTTTCCTCAGAAGGAGGAAAGCAGCACTGAAAAGGAAGTGAACAACACAGACAGGAAAGACAGGAATGTAGAATGTTAGGAAAACACGCAAATGTATCGTAGATTAAATAATGATAATGATGTGTGTATGTATGAGAGAGACAAAGATAGAGAGAGAAAGACATGGACAGAGAGGTAGACAGACAAAGAGATAGAGTCAGATAGGCAGAAAGAAAGGCAGGCAGACACACACACAGGCCGACAAAGAAATAGACAGATAAGCCGATAAATATACATGCATACAGACAATCAAATAAAAAGATAGACATGCATTCAAAAGACATAAATCATGTAAAAATGCTGGATATGAAAAGTTAACAATCGCATGAATCATAAAAAGACAAACGAAAAATAAAGCAAATAAAAATAAAAATGTGCTGAATTGAATTTCGTAGAGTTTGATCCAAGACTATCAGATTATAGACATGCATTTCTCGAGTGGAGACAATCATCTTTGGAGAGATTCCTCACCCGAGGGAATTCAAGAATAAGAACAGCAAGACTACAAAATCAATAGGATACCGGACTTCAGCCTTCTTTGGAAAATGCGAATATTAGAGATTTTATAATATATACATATCTGAGTAGGTTTATATATGTATGTAAAACTTCATTATTTTATTAATTTGTATATTTGAACGTTTATATAGGACGCTTGATTCATTTTTAATTCAAAATTTATAATGTTGAAGACCAAAGTTATAATGCAATTAACAGAACACAACAAGACAATTACAAGGGACAACATTACAAATTAATCATCAGAGTTCTCAAGAAAATAATTTAAAATCATCATGAAATACAAAGGCACGGTAATTTGTAGTTAAATAAAAAGAAGAAGACGAAGAAGAAGAAACTTCGAACTCTTTTATAGACCCTTTTAAGCGCTCATTATCATGTTAGTACAGATGCCAAGAATTCCCGTAAAGCCATGCACCTCTCGATGTATTTTCTGGGAATTTATAGCCTAATAACGAGCGTTCAGAAGTTTCTTTGAATAGCGCGGGAAAGTACAGATTTGGCGGCTTTTCCATAGTGTACTTATCTTTACAATGCAGTGACATTGGCCGACATAACAACACTATTTAGTTTGCCGTTCGTGAGTCGAGACATCTTTTTTTTTTTCAGATTTTTCTTTGACCTTATTTTGGGAAAGTGAGTTTTCAGAGGAAGCATAAAGAAGTTCTGAACCGGAAAAAAGAAGCTAGCTACCCAGTGTCAAAGAGAGGTCAAGGTCACTCATGGTTGGGAGAGGAGTTGCTGCTGCACAACGAGAGGCAGTGGTTAGGTAAGAAGTAGAGAGAAGACCTATTATACCCACATTTCATACCACTAAAATAACAAAAGCAGCAGCAGCAACAACAACAACAACAACAACAACAACAACAACAACAACAACAACAACAACAGCAACAACAATAACCTCATCTCACAGGAATCTCAGTCGAATTTCAAGAAAGAAAAAAACCAATCTATCCAAGAAAGGGGGAACTACAAAGTTTCGCTCTTAAGCTAGTCCTAAAGACAGCTACCACCTTTGGACCTGCCGAAGCAAACTAACCGTATCAATAGATGGAAATCCGTTTTGGCATGCACAGTGATTTTATTCGAATAGTTACAAAAAAAAGGGATGAGTTCAATTCGTCGAGAATATTAATGTCACAAAAAACAGAACTGTTGACCTCCCTCCCCCCCTCGTCAAGCCTTCGCTACTCCCAGTTGTGATAGTTTAAATTGAAGATTCCAATGAGAAAATTAAAACCTCTCACTCTTTATTCACCGCTAGTTCATCCCTAAACATGGTGGGAGACGAGAAGGCGGTTATGTCAGGATGATAGTGATCAATGTAGGGCCTGAAGGAATTGCGCAGGCAAAGTAAGGTTTCAAATAAAAGCCACACAGATTAAGGTAGAAATCATTTTATGATACCGACTAAAAAAATAAAGATAACTGGACACAAATAATGGATGCGACAGTAAAGAAATGGAAGTAAAAATGATATGTGAAAGAGAATGAGATATGTGAAGTCGAAAATTTAGGTTGTAAAACAGAATCAAAGCAATACACCTGTCATCATGAAAAAAATAATATTGATGTACGAAAAATCTGAAATACAAAGTCGTCAGGTAGTTTTGTTTCAAAGGTTTTCAACACCAAAGAATTTTTCATAATGTTCTTTTCTTCTCTTCTTACGGAGGCGTTATAAAGAGTTATACAGATTCATCCAAAAGATAAGTACGCGTTTGATTTACAGATTTACCTCTAAATTCTCCATAAACATGTGATTTAAACGAAAAGGGAGACGAAAAACTGCGATGACATTAAAGAAGAGCCTGCTAGCCCAGCCGAGCAGGTTTCATAGAGAGGACACGTCACGGGCCTCTCAGGCTCTCACCAACAGAGGGCGACACTGACAACAGACGCTCAAAATGTCGACGTTGACAAGTGCTCTCTCTCCAGGGAAAAGGGAAGAAATAAACTGATTGGATCAAGCACAATGGAATTCTGGGACACGAAGAGGAAGAACTAGAGGAAGCGGAAAGAGGAAGGAAGCTAGAACCAGAGTCCGTAGTTTTAATCAGAAGTGGCGGATTCCAAGAGGGGAGGGAACTGTTGGAGGCTGGCGATCCCGGTTACAAGACCAAATAAGAATTTGCACTTGGGACCTAGGGAGTAACGAGGTGGTATAGAGTAATGTCTAAAGCCATATAGTTCTCAAAGCCCGATATATATTGGGGAGCCAGTTCGGGGCATAGTCCTTATACATAGCCTTGTTTACAGACCTAAAATGAGTGTAAAGATAAAATTCAGAAGGCCAGGCAGAGTCATAGAAATAATGGGGTAGTTTTCTCTATAATCTCCTCCTCTACTCTTTACTTAGCTCTCTCAATTTCATTGCATTATCGATATTAAATTGTGATTGCTTTCGTTTTCATCAAAATCACCTGTTAGCATCAAACCTTTTAATTTGCCCCGTAGTAAAACTTTCCAAAACATAAATCTGCAATGTCAGGAAAGTGCAATCATTGTTAAAAGAAAAAAAAACTGTAGGTAAAAGAATCAAGCATAGACAAGAGGGAACCGTGTGGAGAGTCGCAACTCCCTCGGATCTGTTGCCAGCTCATCATCGGAGTCGATAGGTTCGCCGGGCTGGGTTTCCCTGATAACCCGCGATCAACATGTCAGCTACAGCAATCTCATTGCATCAGGATTATGGACGTGGCTTTGTGGCCATGCGACAACTGAGAGGCAGGCGATTAACAAACCGGCAGGCTGAAGCCAAGCTGTGGCATTGACTTCAACAGGCGATATGAGCAGTTTTGTGGCGTCTCCTGCAGAGATGTTTCCAATGCTCGGTTATCAGCAGCACATACTGATTTCCCTGTATGGAGTCGTCTTGAATTGGCTGCGCGATCTTCCATTATAAGTGAATGTTCCAAATACTAAATACACAGGAAATCAAAGTAAAAACTCGTATTTAGCGCCAGAGCAAAAGGCAATTGGAAATGTCTTAAATTTTTTAATTGCACCATATAAGTTGATTAAGTCTCATCGGACTTTATTTACAATACGCGAGTCTTTCATAACGACAAAACATCGCTGAATAAGGTTATGCAGGCCTGACCAATTAGTAGAAAACTCTTGAGGGCTGACCAGTCCTCTCTTTCCGCTCTTCATTGATAGAGAGAGACAGAAAGTGCTGAAAGTCCCTTGAGACTTAACATGACACGGTTTGATTGGATTCCTCCAATATAAACCACAATTTAGTACGATATAACCAGCAGATAATCACAGCATCCAGTTACTGTTTCGGGCAGGGATAATGATAAAATACAATGCAGATGGTAGAACGAGTACTGTAGCAGTAGTAATAGCAGTTGTAGTAACAGTAATAATAATAGCAGCAGCAGCAGCAGCAGCAACAGGAGGAGCAGAATTTGCAGTACTAATTATAGGAGCAGGACTAGTAGGAGGAAGTATTACTTGATAGAAATAGCTGCAGATGTAGCAGAAGACGCAGAGATGGCAAAGGATGCACATGCACCGGTAGTTCTGGTCGACAATTTGATGAAGACATGAAAGATCAATATCGCAACAGATTTGAGAGGCAGTAGCGATAAAGCACATTTCTCAATTGGTAGTAAAGGAAGAATGCAATAATAGTAAAAAGACAGAAAAAAAAATAGAAAAAAAAAACAAAGCAAGAAAGGGAGGGAACGGGTAGGATGAGTGATGAAAGGATCGGTTGATTGATGAATACACCTTAAATTTGCAGAGGATGCGGGAGGGGAAAAAAGTTGTGCTGTGGTGGGAGAGGGATGCAGACATCAAAGACCATAACCGTTTTTTTGGAGAGCAAAATTGCTAAATGGAAAGTAGCATCACAGAGCGGAGGAAAGATGGAAAGAACTAGGAGTGAAGGAAAGAAGCAAAAGAGCTATGATAGTGCCTGTTTCTCCCTTCTAGCCATTTTGTATGTCCCCCCCCCCCGCTCTCTCTCTCTCTCTCTCTCTCTCTCTCTCTCTCTCTCTCTCTCTCTCTCTCTCTCTCTCTCTCTCTCTCTCTCTCTCTCTCTCTCTCTCTCTCTCTCTCTCTCTTTCTCTCTCTTTCCTAATATTCTCTGTTAAGAAAATAAACTGATTGTCTAAGCTAGTGATGGTATAATTGGTAAGACTATTTCTACCTGAAAAAAAACTCAGGACGCAGCCCTAAAAGATGTTGAAAAACGCACAAATTGATAGATAGATAGATAGATTCCATCGATGCGTTTATAGAGCCAGGTAGGAAAATGTTCTTGGTAAATGTCACCATGACCCCGATGAATCAAGTTCAGAGAGGGAGAGCAATCCTGTAATGACGTTTTTGTGGATCTTTCGCAAACCGATAGCTTTATATGACATTTCGGGAGAACCCCTATCAGAAATAGATACCCAAACATCAAAGTTGATGTGGGAGATTAAACATAACAAAACGATATCGACGTTTCCGAACCACGGAGTTCCTTACTCGGGTATCCATGCTGGTTGCAGCAACCAATTTGGCGCGGATTGTAGGGCGATATCATTTTTATGAGTAACGGCTATTTGCAGAAGCTGTGCCCATAACAAGATGTGAGTAAATAGAGTCTATCATGACTTTTGTGACTTAATCATACCAACTTGACCCTCGCTATCTTATAAAAAATAATGGACCAACATTAGAACAATTGATCAGATAATTATAACCACATATCCACTTCGGTCTATCACGGCACCGAAAAAGGTGACATTTTTAGGTCTAGATCAAGATTCTGTATCTTGCTTCGAACCATGGGACGTTATCATAATGCTTTTGTTCTGTATTTTTGTTTGTTTGTTTGTTTTTGTTTGATTTCTTAAGTAAGTATAAGATACCGAGATGCTTTTTTTTTTCTTTTTTGGGTTGATTTTGATCGCCAAATGCGTGCGGAGGCGCTACAATTAGATTATCCCTTTCTTTCAAAATGAATGACATAACGTTAATAGCGTGAATAGAAATCGTGACGGAATATTGCATGGGTGTTTGATGGTTGTAAGCTTCCTTTCATTTTCCCCTTGTATGGCTGATAGATGATCCATAACGTGTTTAACCATCAATATCGCCTAAAAATACCGGGTTTTAGGGTTTGTTTGGTTTGTTGTTGTTTTTTTTTATTATTTTTATTTTGTTTTTTTGTTCGCAAGCTTATGTTATTTAAAACTTAGATTTTTTTTTATTGAACTTACTTTAACTTTGAAAAGATTAAACGGCTTGGGAGACAATCTTGTTAATTCAATAAAGAGTAACTGTTTATTCTGTTTAAAATCATTTTTTTTTTAAATAAGAGGCTTATGTCTCACATAATTAATTAATCAAAAAAAAAATATTATAAAGATAACCAACATTATGTCTTCAACACTTCGATTCTTCGGGACTGATACAAAAACTACTACTGTCTAGACGCAAAACTAATATACTGTTAGGTAAGCTGCTGGGGATTCCAGCTGAGATTGTTAGCCTCTAACCCAAATGTTTAAAAAGATCTCTTCAAATCGATCTCGGAGAACGCCCCTCCACGAGCAATACTACAACACGGTACTAAGACTTAGTACTCACAACACAACACAACCAACAGTTTATAAGTAGGTTATTCGAAACGCCCAGAAACACAGATTGGAGGAAACCGAAAAAGATTTATCAAAGCACAAAGATTAGCAGGATTGCACAATTTTCGATGGTGTTTCATGGTGCTCTTGCACAGTGGTTTTTTTACCGTCTTTGCTGGGTTTGTCTTGTTTCGTTTTTTTTCTTTTGTTTTGTTTGTTTTGTTTTGTTTTGTTTTTTTTTTGTTTTGTTTTGTTTTTTTTTTTGGGGGGGGGTGCATTAAGTTGCGATTTCTTTCAGTGTTATTTAAATGTTTAAAATGCTTTTCTATTTTACAAAGATTGTTTTGATCACTTAACCTCACAAGTAAAACCGGAGGGTTTGTGTGTGAGTGTTTATCATGTGTGTCAATGTGTAATCATCCTATATTAAATAATAATAATAATAATAATAATAATAATAATAATAATAATAATAATAATAATAATAATAATAATAATAATAATAATAATACCACCACCTCTCTCGTGTTTTGCTTCTTGTGTTGACTCTGCTATGCTTGGGTTTTCACATTGTGAGGATTATCTGAACTCACACTATTTTCTCAAAAGATCAAAATCAATCAGCGTTTTATGCAGCGCCCCATTTAAGTGCTCAAAGCTCTTTACAATTGTCTCCCATTATACCATTAACAACCAAGATAACTTTCTGAACCCATAGAGGACCATTTTGTAGAAACACCGCGTCATTTTAGACTTTTTTTTTTTTCAAACTTGTTTGTTTGTTTTTACTTTTAATAAATTTTGCTTTGTTTTGTTTTATTTTGCTTCGGGTTGCTTTCATTTTCCAAGCCGAAAAAATATACAGAAATATATTTGAACAGACAAACCACTCAAGGTAGAATACTTAGTAAAAAGATTCTTGAATACTGCCGCAATAATTCCAGAAGTTCCAGAAATACCTAGTCAGTCTTGAAAGGTGATCCTACTGATTACACACAGCAAGTTATGAACCTAAAAATCGGAGCATTGAGCACTTTCCACAAGAGTACACCCGCTCACATTAAGGTTTCCTCGAACAATGAAAAAAATTTATAAAGTAAGATACGCTTTGAGCAGCTGTAATAAATGGGTTCTACAGTCCACTCCAATAACACCGAGCTTCGTAATTAAGCCGACCAGCGAAGTGTATAAGGTCACATCACATGACTAACTGCGACAACAATTCCACGTACGCCGCACTGAATTTTAATTGGAGCTCCGGCGCTCAGCACAGCTCACCTAGCATTGCGAAGGTTCTCACGGCTCTTCGCCTCACCCGTCGAACGGCCACCACCTAGACTAGCGCCTTCTGCAGTGCCACGGAGGAGAGGACGGAGACTGAAGTAGAGACCCGCCGTGAGATCTGACAGAGATAAAATTAGAGAGTTCGAACTTCATCTAACGAGCGCAGCCTGCATTCCAGCCTGCTCCTTACTCAGTCCACGCACACCCTTCTTGGCGCGTGCGGCTCGCCGTTTTGTAGCGCTCGCTCTCTCTCTCTCTCTCTCTCTCTCTCTCTCTCTCTCTCTCTCTCTCTCTCTCTCTCTCTCTCTCTCTCTCTCTCTCTCTCTCTCTCTCTCTCTCTCTCTCTCTCTCTCTCTCTCTCTCTCTCTCTCTCTCTCTCTCTTGCTATAACAATCTCTCTCTTTCTCTCTTTCTATCCCTTTCTTGGTGTTTGAATGTCTATCTTTCACATCGTCTCTCTGACTGTCGCTCTCCCTCTCTTTATCTCTCTCTTCGTGTCTCTCTCTGCCTGTCTCTATCTCTGAATCTCTCTCACTGTCTCTCTTACTCATTCTTTATCTATCTACCTCTATCAGCTAATATCCTTCTCTATCAATCTCTCTCCACTCTTATTCTTTATTTATCATCGTTATCTGTTCCAATCGCTATTTTTTTAGCTATCTCAATCTCTTTTTCCTCTCTTCCTCTCTCTCTCTCTCTCTCTCTCTCTCTCTCTCTCTCTCTCTCTCTCTCTCTCTCTCTCTCTCTCTCTCTCTCTCTCTCTCTCTTTCTCTCTCGTAAACTATCTCATCATCAATGCTCATTAACTTTTCATGTAGATCACAGATCAGACAGTGTTGTAAATACAAGACATATCTACACTGCTTGACGACACGAGCTGGTGTACCGTTAGATAACAATGTGGACAAAGAGCTGGTACATAGCAATCCACACAAAACCCGGTATAATAGAATGATGGTTTGGTTTTTTTTTGTTTGTTTTGTTTTGGGTTTTTTTTTCGTTTCTTTTTCAGTGTCCGCCGAGATAACTTTTTGTGGATACGTACAAAGGCGAGGAAATGACTGCAATCATTGCTTGAGTACCGGTATAAGAAATTTAAAAAGACAGTAAAGCGAAATGGAGTGCTGTTTTACCTCGTGATCTCAGTATAATTAGTGTGCTCTGAAAACTCATAAACGCACTTTTAACAGAAATCAAGTACAGCTTTTTGAAGAGTTCTTAATTTTAGATTGACGATAAGCCATAACTGATGAAGACAAAATAAAGTAGACTTCCAGCCTGAAAATATAAAAAAACAGTAAGATTCAGACGGAGACATATAAATAGGTGGGTAGGTGTAGATGGATGATCGACTGTTTTTAAGTTGGTAGGTAGGTAGGTAGGTAGGTAGGTAAGTAGGAAGTTTGGTAGTTAGCTATGAAGTCAGAAGGATAGACATTTACTCAGAAAGACATTTACGTAGAAATACAGAAAGAAAAGTCTTGGTAGTTGATTGCACAAGTTATTTGGTCTTATCAGCACTGGATCGATTGGCTGGACAGGCATGAAGTTGCAGGATTAATGCTGAGAGCCCTGCCAGGCTGAGGAGATTTCTGTAGACTCGACCATCACAACTGTTACCGGAGGTAATCACGTCACTTGCAGGTCGAGTGGGTCTAGGAGTGTGCATGGCCCTCTCGGCTCGCTTTCCAGCATTTCGATCATCTTTCTTGACTCTGAAAGTAAAATGCCGAGGATCGAACACTGACTTGATTATTCTGTAACACAGCTCGACTATCAATTCAAGGTGTGCATCACCCGTTGAGCATTATGCCCCCGTCAAGCTAGGCAAAGAAAGGTGGGTGAGTTCCATGCACAATGCCAATATATCGGCTTTGTTCATTTCAAGCCAGGTAATTGGATCTTTCAAATGTTTTGTGTCAGCGGATGAAAAAGAGGGAGGAAAGGAGAAGACATGGCAGAAGGAGACAATTATGCAAAAAAGCAACGCTCACGCGATTGAAAAACAAAACCAATAATATTAAGGAATTAAAAAACCATCTATTATACCGGGTTTTGTTGGATGGCTAGGTACCAACTCTTTGTCCATATTGTTATCTAACGATACGTCAACTTGTGCCGTCAAGCAGTGTAGATATATCTTGTATTTAATAATGTAAAAAACAACGCTCAAGCGATTGATTTAAATGAGTGAGGAAAGTGTAGTGAGAGAGAGAGAGAGAGAGAGATGGGGGGGGGGAGTAGGGGGCGGGGGAGGCCGTTTCCACATGGAAGCCAAAAAAGGTATAAATTATTACCGGCTAAGAATAACTATATACACGCCGTTCACATCCTAGTGCTCCAACTTGGACGCCTCGAGTATTTCTCGGATGTTCGCTGATTGTCTTCTCCACTGTGTTCAGTCTTCTACCATTGATCTCAGATGGTCGCTGATAGTCTCCACTGTGTTCTGTCTTCTACCATTGACCTCAGATGGTCGCTGATAGTCTCCTCCACTGTGTTCTGTCTTCTACCGTTGACCTCAGATGGTCGCTGATTGTCTCCTCCAATGTGTTCTGTCTTCTACCATTGACCTCAGATGGTCGCTGATTGTCTCCACTGTGTTTTGTCTTCTACCATTGACCTCAGATGGTCGCTCAGAGTCTCCACTGTGTTCTGTCTTCTACTATTGACCTCAGATGGTCGCTGATAGTCTCCTCCACTGTGTTCTGTCTTCTACTATTGACCTCAGATGGTCGCTGATAGTCTCCTCCACTGTGTTCTGTCTTCTACCATTGACCTCAGATGGTCGCTGATTGTCTCCTCCACTGTGTTCTGTCTTCTACCATTGATCTTAGATGGTCGCTGATAGTCTCCACTGTGTTCTGTCTTCTACCATTGACCTCAGATGGTCGAGGTCGCTCTTGGTTTTGAGTTTAATCTCGCTTGCTGGTATGAGACAGAAGTCTTTGTTGATGACTGATGACAGAGTTGTTATGTGCCTTCCTCGACATTTATCGCCTTAAGGAGGAAAGTACGTCCCCATAGCTCTGATTGCTGAAATGTCTATTTCTCGCCTCAGAATATGAGCGAACAGGCGCCACCGGCTTTCAAGGATGGTTATGGAGATCGGTTTTTCATAGTATTTTTTATACAGAGGCTTGTTTGATATCTTTACTGGGTATTTGATCTTAAGGATTTGTTTGGTTATACATGTATAAATATTGACGGAACCCACCATGATGTAGAAACTAAGGCTGAGTGTAATCTATTGATCCCTTGCACCTTAGACTGATTAAGCTGTGACTATCGACACTATAATCGCCGCGGTTCTATCTGTTCCTCGTTTCTACAAAGCAAGGACGTTATTATTCCGTATCCATGTCTTATCAAGTCTTCCGATCAATAGCTTCTTCAGCAACCGTTGTATAAGCCGTCTTCTGAGTTCAACTTTAAGATAATATAGTCCGCCCAATCGCCTTGTCCCCGAGACCTGAACATTTTTTTTTTTTTTGCAACTCATCAATATCAATGGGCACAGTTGGCGGTGAGTTGATACTGAATTTGATCTACGTACCGGCAGAGCGATTTCTTTTTGACAAAAAAAATTCAAAAACCGAACCTCATTAAAACGTTGAATCGGCGAGTCCAATTTATCGTCCTGAGGGTAGGCTCGGTAGTTTCTGTGGCTTCCAAGACTTGAGCACTTCAAACATAAGATGTTGAGGCTAGATAAGGAGAAGGGCGTGGAGTAGAGGATAGTGAGATGACGGAAGGAGGACATTAACAAAAACAGTGGCAGCAACAACAATGTAACCACAAAAGCAGCAATAACAATAACGACAATAGTAATATTATAATAATAATAATAATAATAATAATAATAATAATAATAATAATAATAATAATAATAATAATAATAATAATAATAATAATAACAATAATAATAATAACAATAATAATAATAATAATAATAATAATAATAATAATAATAATAATAATAATAATAATAATAATAATAATAATAATAATAATAATAATAATACTGTAGCAATAATAACATAAAATATAAAAACAATTAGAGCAAGAAGGGAAGAATACCAAAAGCAAAAACAAGAACAGCCGCAATATCAAGAACAAAAGGAAATTAATAACAATTAGGGTAAAATCAAAAGCGCAGAAGAAGAACATTTTAACTTTAAAAAAAGTGTTGGTGAACGTAATTACAGCTTTTGCCCTGTGCTTTCACTTCTTTCTTGTGAAGGTGATTTGAGGCTTTATCTTTTATGTCAATCTCATCTCAAAAATCTAGGCAGAGCAGTTGATTATTGTGCGAAATAAAGAGAAATCTGCAGACCACGTTTTATAATTGTTTCAGTCTCAAAGTACCTCTATTTATTTTCTTAACTGCGCTATGTGGGTGATAAGAAAGGAGGTTGAGAGAGAGAGAGAGAGAGAGAGAGAGAGAGAGAGAGAGAGAGAGAGAGAGAGAAGAACAGAAAAAATCAATCATAAATGGACAAATGGAATGGACTGGGATCGAATCTGCACCTCGATAAGGCATTCATTGCCTTGCCGAGACAAGACCAAGTACTTAAAGAGAGAGACAGAGAGAGACAGAGAGACAGAGATAAGATGGGATGGGGAAGGAATGTGTAACACAAAGAAAATAAAAGAAAAGTACGAAAAAATGTGATTGAATTTCTAGGAAGAGAATAAAAAGAATAAAATTATAACTGAGAATTGGGGAGAGGAAAAACAACAAGAAATTAATGCCAAAGGCAAAGGAAACGAAGAAGAAACTAGATGAAAGCCGAGAGAGAGAGGCGTGGATAATATTAATAATTAGGAGTTGAAAAAAAAAAATAAAGCGAAAAGCGGAAGATGATCGAGTTGGAGAGATACGAAATGTATTTTGTCTTTTATTTTATTTTATTTTTTCCTTCCGTAATACTCAGTAGGCCTATTTAAATTTTTGGTAACTTTTTTTTTCGTCCATCGCGGCAAGTCCTCAGGATTTAAATGTTAAAAGGATGATTTTCTTACCAGAAATTGGAAACATCGAAGAGACTCCTGGTTTCTTTTAAAGTAAGATTAATATCTGTATAATCCGAAAAACAGAATTTGAAGTTTAATAAATTCCCAGTACACCAGGAGCAATAATCCATGGCTACGTGACTTGAAAAGCAGACCTGTACCAATATAGGTAGGTACCTGTTCAATTTTCATGATCCTCACACTTTACTGTGGAATCATTAACATAAAATGTTAAATATTCAGCCACCCATAATTCTTTATCAAATTCCATTTACGTCTCTATCATATAACACTACAGCCTGACTTCAGCGCTATGGCCAGATGGTCCCTGTAGCAAACAAGAGAGGTCACGTCTATGGTCAAGACGGACATGATGATCACGAGATGACCAGTCCCGGAGCTGATGGTCAGGGCTGCGATCTCTTTCATTTAATGACTCTCTCCTCAGTTTCAGAACGCGAAACATTGTACATAATTAAGACATGGACACACGTATCACCCCTCCTCCCCCCCCCCCTCCCTCCCAAAAAAATCTTTTTCCCTACCCCACACCACCCAAACTTCCATAATATAAATGAGTCTATCAGTATAATTATGACCAATGTGTGTATCTTTCGTTGATGGTATTCAGCTCACCCTTCAAAACAATAATACATATTGTTGTTATTTTATGGTTGATGTAAATTGTAAATTCCAATTTCGCATGTAAAAGAATTAGAACAAATACCAAATTGGCAATAGGCAAAACGCGTCAGAAAAAGAGGGGACTGAAAAACTGCAAATATTCAAAGTGTCAAAAGGTAGGTCGACGTGTCCAGAAGCTGAGTCTCCCGTTAAGCACGGACGGGGTGTTTGAAGCGGCGTCATTGCCATCAAGAGGCTCTAAGGTTTCCTGCGCTTCCTGTGGCTTCTCTGAGGGAGCTGGACTCTGCATCTGCCTTCCTTACGTGATCAATCTCTCATTTTTATCACCGGTTTAATTCTCGTGTTCAGCCTCATCAAGTGATCGAGGAGTTTTACATCGAGCTTAAGTGTGCGTTACAAGATCGATAGTGGGATCGTAAAATCAAGTTGATGGCACACGGTACCAAAACTCACATCGATATTGCTTTCTGTATGTTGTATAATCCGACTTTTGATGAGAAATTTAGAATTTGAAATTGCCATAGATAAATAAAGAGTAAGAGAGAGAGAGAGAGAGAGAGAGAGAGAGAGAGAGAGAGAGAGAGAGAGAGAGAGAGAGAGGGGGGAAATAGTCCTACAGAGACAACAGACAGACAGGCAGGGAAAAAAAAGAGAGGGAGAGAGAGGAGGAGGAGGAGGAGGAGGAGGGGAGAGGGGTAGAGAGCACTTTATAAAAACTTGTTTTGAAACTAGCGTCGTATTAGTCTCCCATTTTAAAAAATGATTTGGACTTCCTTGTTTTTCTTACTTAAATTTTTTTAACGAGTATGACTATCGTCCTTGTTGAAACGATCTCGAAACGCAAAAATAAACTATTCACAGACACCCAAGACGATCTGAAAATTTATACCATCGACCTCCTTCAAGTACAGTACCAATGGTCTGATTATAAGTCAGTCGCAATAGATTATCAAGATCGGCTAAGTTGATGTCATTATAAGTATTAGGTAGACTTCGAGAAAGAACAAATCTGCATTAAAAGCGTTAACTTCTGTAGAATAAGAAAAATAACAAGATTAAATTCAAAACAAAGAATAAACAGGCACATACATTCATCTTTTACATCACCCCATGCAGTAGGATCATCAAACACACCTGTAGCTCTTTCTGTTCATGGTTGATATACTCCGCGAAGCAAACGACTTTGTAAGTCTAGAAAGAGTTCCTGGTGAATTGTCATTATGCGAATATTGCATTGATTTACAAGCCGTGTCGTCAGTAATTAGCCACATCAGGGCTTGGTGAGATCAAAACATAAAAAAGACGATTACCAGAGATGTGAAAAACCTAAGGAGAAAAGTGGTCTGGCATTTCGTTTTCATGATGTCAGAATAATAAAGACGTCATTAGAAAATTTTTCTTCCTCATTTTCATTTTTCTTTATTGATCTCAGTTTTGAGTTTTCTTTCGAGTTTCTTCTTTTCAAGCAAAGACAGGCGGTCATTGATTTATTTCGCGGAATCCCAGCAATGGCCAGGAGACTTTTCCGCATTCTTGAACACAGTTTTTAATAGTTCAAGAGGGGAAAGAAAATGAGAAAGACAGGCTCAGTTGGAGGGGGGGGGGGGGTGGGAGAGAGAGAGAGAGAGAGAGAGAGAGAGAGAGACAACGCAAGCATAGTGAGTGAAAGAAAGAGAGAGACAAGCATAGTGGAGGAAAGAAAGACAAAGAGTGAGAGAGAGAGAGAGACAAGCATAGTGGAGGAAAGAAAGACAAAGAGTGTGTGAGTGAGAGAGAGAGAGAGAGGGGGGGGGGAGAGAGAGAGAGAGAGATGCAAGTATAGTGAGGAAAAGAAAGAGAAAGACAGTCAAGCAAAGAGAAAGGGAGAGAGACAGAGACAGAAAAAAAACAACCTTTTAAGCAGCAATTCGGTTGAGCCAATTGTTTTTAGAATCGATCTTTCTACGTCTGTCACACATTAATAGCATACAGTGGTAAGGGAGTGAAGCCAACATCTGCAAGTTGTCTTCGACAGTGGGCACATCTCCTACACTGCAAGCTTACGTTCGCGTTGTTTAGCAATGTAGATCCAATCATAGCGATAAAAGACCTCCCTCCCTCCCTCCCTCTCTCTCTCTGACTCTCTCTCCCTCCCTCCCTCTCTCTCTCTCTGACTCTCTCTCTCTCTCTCTCTCTCTCTCTCTCTCTCTCTCTCTCTCTCTCTCTCTCTCTCTCTCTCTCTCTAACTCTGAAATGAAGAAAAAATAGTTTGACATAGTAGAATTATTAGTAATTGCCTAAGTGGGTATCTTTTTTCTTTCATGGCACAGCGACTCGACTCTGATTATCATCTTCATTCTTTCATCAAAACACCAAAAAGAAGCTCTTTTTCACCAATGGTGCACTGCTGATTGATTTCTTGTTATTTGAGGAATACGCAAAAAAGAATAATGAGAGACAGTCTTGCTTTTCCTTAGGGGCATTATTTTGTGGTTAAAATTTCATCATTTCAGTTTTTGGGCCCAGCTCATAATGGATTCTTGGTCAATTTTGCAATAGCTTTATCTGTCAAAGATCCTTTTAGAGGCTAATCATGCAGGCGAAAGACTTTCTATAATAAAGTTTCTTCAGAGAACGTATTTGTCCAGTCGGCACGAATAAATGACAGCTAAGGATTCGGGCAAACAGTGCACCTTTAAGCACCTTTTGTATGTGCCTACTTAACCTTACAATGCCCTCTTGAAAAGATCTTAAAATATACGCACAAGTCACTACAGACTAACAAGGAGACATAACCGAGAGAGGCAGTGGGGCAGACGACACAATCATGATCAGAAACGGCGCGAAGGACTTGTTTGGATCAGTCCGGGTGACATACTCTCCCTCTATATCAAGAAAGCTCAGACGATAGAACGCTGGTCTGAGAGTATGAAGGTCATGACTTCGAATCTTGGCTTGGGCTATCTGGTAGTGGGGTCGGATCATTTCTAAACAGGCCAATCCCAATGCTTGACGGAACCCTTATTATCTCCCCCTGTTTCTGTAGAGGTTACAGCGATATTGCACTATCTCGTTGCACCTGTGGTAGAAAGTAAGCTTTTTGCATTTCCGTGCATATCACGGCAGGATCAGAGCCAATCAACCCATCTCCGGATAAGCGCTTTATCGGCAAGGACTCAACATCTGGCCACAACTGCAAATTACTTGTCTTCGTGCAAATAAATATGACACCTTCAAATCTTATTCCATACAATAGAAAGCTTGAGGAAGAGATAGGAAAGGAAAAGACAGAGACCCCAAAATTTTTCCAGTCAGTATTTCAGTACCCAGTCGAATCTGTAAGTTCTAGAGTGTCGAGTTATCTCTGTCTGACTGAGCCTCCTTGGGTAACACCACAAGCGCTCTCTAAAAATGAATACTTTTCACAGCTTAATGGACAAAGTGTCGTTACTTATAACATCAGGTTGCTGTGAGTGAAATTGTTGCGTTTTTAACTGTTGTAAGAACTGGTCGCAGTTTCGGGGATGTATTTTCATTATTATTATTATCATCACCATCATCATCATCATCATTATTTTGATCATTATATCATTATTCATTGTTAAAGTCGCTGCTGTTGTCACTATCATTAATGTGATTACAATTTTTGCGTTTCAAGGACTTTTTTTTTCAATGACATTGTTTATTTGTTTTGTCTTAGTTGTTTTGGAGGTTTTTAGGTAAAGAAGAGACTTTTAAAAAATAAAAGTATAAAACTCTTTACCGTCTACGCCATAAAAAAATGAAAGTGTGGCTACTTGAAAAGGGAAGTAATCTTTTCTTGCCCTGAGGAAACTATCTGTGGTGACTTTGCTTCCCTTGATTACAGTTGTCAATGTAACGCTTGCCGTTTTATGTCCTGTTTCTGTAAATGATCTTCCCTATGTAACTCTGCAACTTGTTTCTCTGCCTCTTTTTTCACTGTATGTTTCCACCCGTCCAACAGGTTTTACATATATGCACATATCTTTTATGTCTCTGAATCCTCTCTCTCTCTCTCTCTCTCTCTCTCTCTCTCTCTCTCTCTCTCTCTCTCTCTCTCTCTCTCTCTCTCTCTCTCTCTCTCTCTCTCTCTCTCTCTCTCTCTCTCTCTCTCTCTCTCTCTCTCTCCCTGCCTCTATCTTTCTTTTTTTTTTCTTTCGATCTCTACATTTTTACATTGTAACTCTCCACCTTACTCTGCTTGCTCTCCCTTTGGTAGCGGTTCTCTGTCTTTTCGTTTCTATCTGTCTTTTTCCCTGCATATTTTTCTGTCTATATATAAACAGAAAGATAAATAGATAAATTTATATGTGTATCTTGGATTATATAGACACTTTCTTAGAGTGTTAAAAAGATAGAAAGTTATATCCAAGCAATGCATATTTTTGTCTCAGCAAAATGTAAACGATATAAAATGGAAAATTTCGGTCGTTTTATTCACTGTTTGCTCTGTATGAGTTTTATCCGTTGACAACTTCATACGCCAAAATGCAGATAACTTAGATTTGTCATGCAGTGCGTTCCTTTCTTTCTAAGATAAACTACGAAGGTTGTTTTTTTTTTTTTCAACACACCGATAACATAATGGGAAAAAAGGACACTGATAACAATAAGCATAATGCAAACAATTATATGATAATGCCTAGATATAATTTACTACTGGACACTTTTTTTTTTTATACATGACCTTTACCCTAAAGTAAACCGTGGCATCCGTGTTCGGTTGTAACAAAATTCAATGTTTGACATTTACACGCAACAGCAATTCAGTTTGACCCTGGCGCAAGCATGTCATGATTCCCTCTTATCCTAACTGGAATAAGATAGGTTTAACCCACGCCCTCGATGTGTTGGTACTAGGTGTATTTTAAAGGGTAGAATAACATCGAGCGTCGATTAAACGTCTGAGAAAAATTAACACATACTTCGAGTTTGACTTTGAGGAATTTTAAGTGTTGTAGAAATCTGTTGGATAAATCAATCAAAGAAAGGGTATAGGTTTAAAAAATAATAGCAGATTTATTTAGCGGCGACCGGTATAAACAAAACAAGTTTATATCAGAAGATGCTTATTCAGTCTTGGAAATGAGTCTTTGCCGAGGTCTTGGCGTAGAATAAAAAAAGAAAGAAAAGAAAACAGAATATTGGTCAAGTCAATAGGCTAGGCCAAACGAATAACTCTCTCTCTCTCTCTCTCTCTCTCTCTCTCTCTCTCTCTCTCTCTCTCTCTCTCTCTCTCTCTCTCTCTCTCTCTCTCTCTCTCTCTCTCTCTCTTAAAGTCGAAAAATAATTTATTTCTCAATGTGACTTCAGCGCATAATTGCTGATTCTTAGCTAATACAATAACTTATTTTTAACCTAAAAGCAATGCATTGACAAAAATCGTAAACTTATGAAAAGCTTTATATCCGTGCAAGCTAGGAGCCAGATCAAAGATTACCACACTACACAAGACGTCCTCAGGTTTTTTTTTTTGAACCAGCAAGACCATCATATTTTTCTACCCTGTCTATTATGAACTTCCTGCTACTATCATCAACCCTCTCCTGAGCAGCTCTCCACTTCTCTATGGATTAAAAAAAAACACCGCTTAGTATTGCGTCCACACGCACGTACTGCAAAGTCGTCGTTATTTGAGCTGTGATAGAGAAATAATGGAATATAGCCTCGGTTTGGCTGGTAAACATCAGCCACGACCATACTAGAGGTAGAGGAGGGTAAACGGGTGCGTACTATTTTCATAGCCAGATCTAGGCAGACTGCAGGCAGGTGACTCATAGGTAAAATCCTCCTCCCAACTGACCCCATCATACTTCACACATTATTCAGGCAAGTGTCCCTCAACAATTTCGTAATCCTCCCCGCCCCCACCACCCTTTAATAAAACTCTCTCTCTCTCTCTCTCTCTCTCTCTCTCTCTCTCTCTCTCTCTCTCTCTCTCTCTCTCTCTCTCTCTCTCTCTCTCTCTCTCTCTCTCTCTCTCTCTCTCTCTCTCTCTCTCTCTCTCTCTCTCTCTCTCTCTCTCTCTTCTACAAGTTAACACAAGTACACACCTCTTTGACCTTGCCCAACTCCTCAGTCTACATCCAGAAAAACATACACAATTTACTTCAAACTTCAAAGTTCCAAATCACAAAAAAATGTAATCTACCTTTCCTCCATTTTGATATCGTATTTCCCTACTCTTTTTTTTTCATAACAAGGCCCACTTCCATTTCAGCAAAGAGACCTTTCAATTTTGTGCAACCAGGGCGAAAAAAAAAAACTTAAATGTGATACAGGTCTATAAAATGGAGCGCCTTGACCCGTGGAGAGAGGAGAGCAAAGGGGAAAGGGGAGGTAATGTGAGAAAGATTAAGCCTACCCATAAAATGACATTTAAAACTTGGAGGGAACGACTGCAAAGTGTAGGCCAAACTAAGGGCTGTACATTCATTCTTTATGCAAGCTCCTCTGTAAAACAAGAGAGCCCTTTCACTTAGTCGCAGCGGAGCAGGCTTTTTTAAACAAAGTTACGTTGTCTATCAGGAGACACTGGCGCTGTCACATAGGACGTTAATTTGTCTTTGCTGATCGCATACATGTGTGTGTGTGTATGTGTCCGAGGGTAGATGATCCAGCACAGCAAACCAAACTATGTTGTACATGAAGTAACATTAGGCCCTATCAGATCAAATAACTGCTAGAAATGAGTTGAGGGTCGGAATTCAGGTGAGAGAGAGAGAGAGAGAGAGAGAGAGAGAGAGAGAGAGAGAGAGAGAGAGAGAGAGAGAGAGAGAGAGAGAGAGAGAGAGAGAGAGAGAGAGAGAGAGAGAGAGAGAGAGAATAGTTATTTCTAGGCCCCCACCGGGGTTATCTCCTTGTTGATCGCTGGGCTGGAATAAGCTGTTATGAATACGAAACTTGTTGGTTGTACACAGATCAATGTAGCGCTATAGCTCGACGCTTCGGCGCCCCCATGTTCAGTGTTTACACGGATCCATAGAACGATGAATTAGTGCTGCTGAATCATGAATAGAGTAATAATTTGGCACAGCACTTTTTTGCCTTAAAGTCAAAACTATTATTTGCTCTTTGCTGTCTTTCTTTTCTATAAGTACTGACTCTTTATCTTTTTTTTGTTTTTTAAGGAAATAAGGTGAGGAACCAAAAAGGAAGCGAAAAGGTAGAGCATGTTGAATTAAGGGAGGAGAGGTGAGAGAAACGAGAGAAAAGAAGAGGGAGGTACTAGTTGTGGAATAAAGAAGGGGGATTATACTGCCCTGCAGAGATAAGAGATCTTCCCATTATCTCAGCTGCATGCTGCAGCGTTGCTGTGTCTATTTACGCAGCAGCCTCAACACCCCCCAAGTATTCCGAAAATGTGGTTGCTTTGTACTGGTACTTCACATTATCAATAATTTCATTGTCAGAGAGAGAGAGAGAGAGAGAGAGAGAGAGAGAGAGAGAGAGAGAGAGAGAGAGAGAGAGGTTGGGACAGACGGAGTAGAGAAATTGAACAAATGGAGACAACCATTGTGTCTTACTTCTCCATACGCCCCTTTGTATTTTCCTCTCTTCATTCTCTTTTCTTCCACACAACCTATGTTAGTCTCTCTCCTAAATCGTGATCAAGATACTTATCTGCCTCTGCTTGTGTGTTCTCTCACTTTTTTTCCCCAACTTCCTTCTCTCGAGCTTTTTTCTCTCTAAATCCATTAATCTTTTTTAACAATCATTTGTTTGCATCTGATCTTCTTCCCCCCAAATTTCCAAGACCCTTTTCCCCCCTATGATTATAAAATAGATGTTAACAGCTTAAAAGAATTAAACATCCTGCGGCCTACATCTTAAGATCTAAATCTAGACAGCCGCTATTTTCACTTTCCTGAAAGCGAGAGCTTGTCCCTTCTATGCTGTAGAGTTATCCATGGTGTGTGTGTGTGTGTGTGTGTGTGCTGTATACTTAGCCGACTATTATACTAGTAAAAAAATTTAAAGCTTGTTCAAGGCTCTTCAAGTTTTGCCTTATCTAATTTCGCAAGGGATTAGGTCCTTGGTGAAGGGCAATAGAGTGTTTACATGACTGAATTGAGACCTAGCACATGCCATGCCTTCACATTTATGTAATGATCGACCATTTACGAGAGGAGTTGGTTTTGACAGCTCCATATTTACTCCATTTTTAAATGTTTTCTTTTTTTATTGTTGTTGTTGTTGGTGGTGGTGGTGGTGGTTATGGAGTTAGTGGTGGTGGTTATGGTGTTAGTGGTAGTGGTGGCGGTGTTGTTGTTGTTGTTGTTGTTGTTGTTATTATTATTATTGCTATTATTACTATTACTATTATTATTATTATTATTATTATTATTATTATTATTATTATTATTATTATTATTATTATTATTATTATTATTTTTTGTTGTTGTTGTTGTTGTTGTTGTTGTTGCTGCTGTTAATGGTGATGTTGGTGGTGGTAGTAGTGGTAGTAGTGGTGCTGCTGTTGCTTCTATTGGAGAGAACTTTTCAAGTTCCGGTCCTTGACTTGTTTCTTATAAAAAAAAAATGCACCGGTTACCTTCTTCTAAATCCTTTGAGCGTGTACCGGATAACGTTACAACATAAAATTAAAAGAGCATGAGGTAAACGTTATGTTCGGTATTCTGTTCCTCTACCCTTCCTCACTAACTTAATTAGGGCCTCTACCTTCAATTCCTGATACCGCTCTACTTTGCGCTCACCCCGCAGGTACCATAAATATCAAACATACAATGTACACCCACACAATGGAGGTATTAAGAAAATAGTACTGTGACTTATAGCTCCATTACCCACACACATTAGTGTCATCGGTCGGTCAACTTCCTCACTCTCTTCAATTCTCTTGTACCTCTTGCCTTTACAGTTTGGAACCGTTTATTCCTTAATCAGTGCGCTGCCTGAACCAGGCTCCAGGGCCAGCATAGCAGGCTAGACTTACTAGACTTAGAAACCTTTCCAACTTGCATGTTTTTAAGAACTTAAATTTTTTTTTTTTTTTTTTTTTTTTTTTGGTGTGTTGGAAATATTACAAAATAAAGTTATAGTTATCAAAAGTTACAGTTTAGTAACTTCTCAAAAGAGTTATTGTTTCACTTCTTTCTAGTGAAACTAAATTAATTCACCTTACATCTGTCAAATTGCAAACGTCCATTAAAGTTTATAATAATATATTATCATTCAACTTTTTTTTTTAATTAAAAGTCTGTATGAAAATTCTCTACAGAACTTAAGAGCGTTAAAAAAAAAAAGAGGAAAACAGACTAACGCATACGAAATTTAAGTCGTGATATTTATAGATACATGTACTAAAAAAGATAAGTAGGACGTTTACTCCCGTGGTGTAACATGCTTGTACGGGTTCAGGTTTTATGTACGGTGCTCACTGCGAGAGCAAGGTATTATAAACAGATGACAGCACACTCGCGACCTTGACTGGGGTCGGACGGTCAAACCAATCTACCTGGCTAGTTATCACACGGAGGATCGACCTAGGTGCATGTTCCATAGCCAGGTGGGTCTGGCAGGAGTGGCAGGAGAGGCAGGCGGGCTCGAGCTGGCTTGGGTGACGACGAGTGAAGAAAACTTCGCACAAAATAATACATGTATGAATTATGTAGAGAGAAGGAAAGGTTATGAGGGTCAGATTATAAGAGAGAAAGAGAGAGAGAAAGAGAGAGAGAAAGAGAGAGAGACAGACAGACAGAGACACAGAGAGAAAGACAGAGACAGAGACAGAAAGAGGGGGGGGGGGGGCCTGTTTGGCTTGATACATGGACAGAGAGATAGGCAGCGCAAGCGAACCAGCTGGAAATCAGTTAGGGTGAATAGAAATTTTATAGCTGGACAGACAGAAGGTAGTGAGAGAAAGGAGAGAGAGAGAGAGAGAGGGGGGGGGGGTAAAAAGATGGTGAGGGGAGACAGACAGACAGAGATAGAGAACAATAAGGCAGAGAGAAAACAGACATTTACTATAGGAAGGCAGATAACGCAGCCTGAGGGATAAAAGGAGAGTTAGAGATGATGTTATGCTGGATTTTTTTTTTTTAATTGGAGCGGTTAAGGGCACCATTTCATAGCTTTCAACAAAATATTGATTTTCTTTAGTATGATGAAACAAATTAAAGTTTAAGCTGTTGCATTTTCCGAGATTTTACATTTCTAAACATTTCTATTGATTTTTTTAATAACGTACAACCGCTTACAAGTTGCTTGGAGGATTCTTCAGAGAGACAGTCTAAGACAAACTGTCTTTTTATTGTGTTAACAGTCATCGATCTCTTTGGTTTATATTGCATTAATCGACACATTTAGCCAGAACTTTTAGTTATGATTCCAAACTGCTATCTATTTTGTTTGATTAGTATCATAATGGAAAATTCATTGTAACATGGGTAATTAAACGAGGCAGGCACGCGAGAGTGCATCTCTCTTTGTGGACTGGACATCAAGTTGTCCAGCTCATAGATTCAGCATACCAAGCAATACGATGTAAAACTAAACTGTGAGCCGATGACAGCATGGTTGCCCTAATTACAGTCCACGGTAGATGAGCCCAGGTATGAAATCGCCTAGCCTTTGCTCCATCTGTTTACTCATGGCTTGGATCAAATTGCATCACACAATGGCCTGTCATGGATCTCATTCTATCATTTCTGGAAACCCAATCCACCCATTAACCAACATTGGACGGATCGCTAAGTACTACATATCATATAAATCACAACATTATAACATTCTGTCGATGAGAATAAATTTTGCTCTGAGGTTCTAGCTCTTTCAGTGCATGGAAAACTGTCCCAATATGCTCTCTGCTTAGTGAATCGAACGAATCGAGGACAACCGTAGGCTAGGGGATATTCGTGCCGTTATTATTGTCATGATTTCAACAAAAACAAAAAATCAGCAAATTGTATAAGAATTATACGAATAAAGAGCTCCTTCACTATGATATTGATAGTATGAATATTAATAATTGAACTCAAATTTCCCAAACTTATTAACAGTTTTTCATGAGATGCTCACGCTCCTTGGGTGAAGCATGGTACTTTTTGTTGTGAGTCTAGATCCAATTGCAAGAACAGCTGGTCATTTGTCACATATAAAGACTTCTCTTTTTTTCCGCTTGCTAGTAAACGAGGTGATGCTATGAGTAAAACTTGTTAGGCTAAATTCATTCTCCTACACCCCCCCCCCCTTTTTTTTTTTCCACGTTTTGCTGAATGCTTCTCCTTTTTTCTTTCATAAATGTCACTCACCGTTTACCATCTTCCTGACATTTCCGGTCTAGTAGGCCTACTTTGGGTGGAGTCCGCCAAATTCAGTGATAATGAATAATTTGTCCATGTTTGGGTTTCCCATACCGTACTTGTAATTTTCGTGCAACAGGAACTTCCCTGGATAGAAGTTTGATTCAATTTTGTTCTTTTTTTTTTTCTAATGCCACCTGAAAAGATCGTTCGGCATGCCGGAAAGGAAAGCGACACTGAGACCCATCAGTTATAAAGGCTGATATATTTTGTTCAATTTATAAATAAAGCATGCAACATAATAATATGGACTGCGACGCTATCTTGTATCATTGTTCCTCCGGCTCAAAGGAAAATTGCAAAGGTTGCAATACGTGGACTTAAGTCTACGGGTAGATATATTTAATCGAAAGTCAGCTCTAAGCTTACTGGACATTTTTTTCAGTTTTGATAAGAAGAAAAGGCCAAATGTAAAATCTAAGCATAATCTCTGTCTAGATGAGACTGCAATTATAAAGCTAGCTGGGAAGAAAATAGATTATATATATATATATATATATATATATATATATATATATTTATATATATATTTATTTATTTATTTATAGAGAGAGAGAGAGAGAGAGAGAGAGAGAGAGAGAGAGAGAGAGAGAGAGAGAGAGAGAGAGAGATTATTGTCACTTATAATTGTGCCCATTTTGTTATGCCTCATATAGATCATCCAAGATCTAGTTATAAAATTATAATGAAGTAAGCAATTGTTCGAATCTTCTCTCAACCAGATTTAGACAGGGATGGGCGGGACGTAGAAAAATCTAGATTCTAGACCTAGACTGGTGCAAGCAATGGGGCCATTGGTTTTGTGAAAATGAAAATTAGTCGCGCGAAAAAAAAGGGGAAGAAAAATGAGGACAAACCTACCTCATCAACGTCCGACACGCTTCCTGATATTTTCTGGCGACTCATTCTTGGAACTTTGACGGCTCCTCTCCAAGGAGCGAGATCAAAATATTTGATGAAAAATAAATCCAAGAGAAAGAAGGCAACTTGAACTTCGATTCTAACCCAACTGAAAAATAAGCTAAGCTTTAATCACAAACTTTCGAAGAGTTAACCTAGACCACGGCCACCGAGAGACTTCGACTGCCGCTGGGGTGTATTCAAGAATGGGTTCGTTTACCACCACACCATAAGCTTGGGGGTAAGGTGGGGGCTTGGCCAGTCGATCGCTAGTCTATTTTTAGATACAGTCTAGACTCTCACCCAAGGCTCTCCCTCTGATCGGGTCAACGGTAGGGCAGGATACATGATGATCAAACAACATAAAAATCTAGATCTGATGTAGATTTAGACTAATATGAAACTTGATCTAAATCTGAAAAATATGTTTTGATGAGTGATGTTGAAGTAGAGTACTGAGTAAAATAAGCATATCTTGATCCTGAAGTTTACAAAGAATCCATTTAAGAATCTTGAAATAATAACAAATTGAAAGAACTCAGGACGAATGGGGTATTTTATCACCATAATATTTAATACTAACTCATAAATGTTAACAGTCTCTGTGGCGCAATCGGTTAGCGCGTTCGGCTGTTAACCGAAAGGTTGGTGGTTCGAGCCCACCCAGGGACGAATGTCTTTTTTTTTTTTTTTTTCTTCCAACAAATTCTGAATTTCGATTCAATCTCATTTGAATTCATGCGAACAGATGAACGATCAATACACACTACTGTACTTTTCATTAGAGAATTTATATCGGCAGGAAGGAAAAGTAACGTAATTTTTTTCCGAACTTCATGCAAGCTTTTATATTTTTTTTTTTTTTAAATCCTTTCCCCAGCTTTTCAATATCTTGTCGAGATTATATCATCAATTAATTTTCAGACTTTTAACTTAAAGCTAAAGGAGCTCGACAACTACGACACGAATGATTTTCGGAACTCAGGTAACACTATAAAAACCCACATCAGCATATTTAGCCATTTGATAAACCCCATGTCTTGTTTAAATGAAATAGAATTTAAAGAAGACAAAGATTAAGTTAAAATAAATAAGTAAACATATGTCGATTTGTGGACTCATTTGTTGAAAATTCTCTTGGGATCAAATGGTGATCCTGTTGCGAGGATGTGAAACAAAATGATGATTTTCGTGTTGGGGGGTGGAAGAAAATGATCCTATTTGTGTTGAGGATTAAAGGAAAATGATGATACTGGTTTGGGGTGTGAAAAAAAAATGATGTTACTGTTGTTAGGGAGCGAAAGAAAATGATGCTACTGGTGTTGGAGTGTGAAGAAAAATGATGCTACTGGTGTTGGGGAGTGAAGGAAAATGATGATACTGGTGTTGGGGAGCGAAGAACACTGGTGATACTGGTGTTGGGGAGGAAAAAGGAGGATGGTGATACTAGTGTTGGGGAGTGAAGAAAAATGGTGATACTGGTACTGAGGGGGGGGTGGGGGGGGGGCAATGAATATCTTGGTTGATGGGAGAGTAAGAAAATTGTTATGTCGGTGCTGAGAAAAGTAGGACATTCGAGATCCCGGAACTGGGGTGAGTAAGAAAGTGGTGATACAGGTGCTAGGAAGATAAGCAGAAGCGTGATCGCGGTAAGAAAATAGTGATGTTGTTGCTGGTGCTGGGAAAAGTTTTTAAGAAATGGTGATGTTGATGCTGCTGGTGGGAAGAGTAGGAAAATGGGGATCCTGGTGCTGCGAAGAGTAGAAAAATGGTGATGTTGACATTGTACTGGAGAGAGTAGGACAATTGTGATGCAGGTGCTGGTAGTGGGAAATTAGATATGGTGATGCTGGTGCTAGTAGGGGGAAGACTAAGAAAATGGTGTTGTTGGTGCTGGTAGTGGGAAGACCAGGAAAATGGTGTTGTTGGTGCTGGTGCTGGTGTTGGTAGTGGGAAGACCAGGAAAATGGTGTTGTTGGTGCTGGTAGTGGGAAGACGAGGAAAATGGTGTTGTTGGTGCTGGTAGTGGGAAGACCAGGAAAATGGTGTTGTTGGTGCTGGTGCTGGTAGTGGGAAGACCAGGAAAATGATGTTGTTGGTGCTGGTAGTGGGAAGACGAGGAAAATGGTGTTGTTGGTGCTGGTGCTGGTGCTGGTAGTGGGAAGACGAGGAAAATGGTGTTGTTGGTGCTGGTGCTGGTAGTGGGAAGACCAGGAAAATGATGTTGTTGGTGCTGGTGCTGGTAGTGGGAAGACCAGGAAAATGATGTTGTTGGTGCTGGTAGTGGGAAGACGAGGAAAATGGTGTTGTTGGTGCTGGTGCTGGTGCTGGTGCTGGTAGTGGGAAGACCAGGAAAATGGTGTTGTTGGTGCTGGTAGTGGGAAGACGAGGAAAATGGTGTTGTTGGTGCTGGTGCTGGTGCTGGTAGTGGGAAGACTAGGAAAATGGTGTTGTTGGTGCTGGTGCTGGTAGTGGGAAGACCAGGAAAATGATGTTGTTGGTGCTGGTGCTGGTAGTGGGAAGACCAGAAAAATGATGTTGTTGGTGCTGGTAGTGGGAAGACGAGGAAAATGGTGTTGTTGGTGCTGGTGCTGGTGCTGGTGCTGGTAGTGGGAAGACCAGGAAAATGGTGTTGTTGGTGCTGGTAGTGGGAAGACGAGGAAAATGGTGTTGTTGATGCTGGTGCTGGTGCTGGTAGTGGGAAGACTAGGAAAATGGTGTTGTTGGTGCTGGTGCTGGTAGTGGGAAGACCAGGAAAATGATGTTGTTGGTGCTGGTGCTGGTAGTGGGAAGACCAGAAAAATGATGTTGTTGGTGCTGGTAGTGGGAAGACGAGGAAAATGGTGTTGTTGGTGCTGGTGCTGGTAGTGGGAAGACCAGGAAAATGGTGTTGTTGGTGCTGGTAGTGGGAAGACCAGGAAAATGGTGTTGTTGGTGCTGGTAGTGGGAAGATTAGGAAAATGGTGTTGTTGGTGCTGGTAGTGGGAAGACGAGGAAAATGGTGTTGTTGGTGCTGGTGCCGGCGGAGCTGGGGAATGTTGATATTGGTGCTGAGGAGAGCAAGAGAATGTTTCATACTTCTGACAGGGTGTAGGCCTAAAGGAGAGTGTCGATGTTACTGGTAGAGAGAGAAGGATATTTATGTTGTTGAAGGGGAGAGTGGACACTTGACAACAATGAGCAGAAAACATGTGACAATAAAGAAAATGGTGATGATGCTCGTGGGAATAGCAAACGAGTTTGACAGCAGGAAAGTCGTGACACTGCCGCTGGTGAGAGCAGGCTCGCGTAAGGAAAAGGAAACCGCTGATTGAAATGCTGTTAAAGAGAGAGAGAGAGAGAGAGAGAGAGAGAGAGAGAGAGAGAGAGAGAGAGAGAGAGAGAGAGAGAGAGAGAGAGAGAGAGAGAGAGAGAGAGAGAGAGAGAGAGAGAGAGAAGGGAGAGTGGGGTCAGGAAGGCGACAGAGTAAGAGATTGAGGAGGAGAAGTTGGAGAGGAGAGAGGAGACCAAATAAGGAAAAAAATCCACAAAAATTATGTGATAATGGGGAGGAAGAAAGATGGAGATGGAATGAGGGAAGAGGCAAACAGGGAATGAGATAAAAAACAAAGTGGACCACAGAAATAACTGGGGCCATGATAGACGTTGTATGTTAAACTCTCTTTATGACATTATGTACATTTTAAAGCATGAATGGGACATTTGATAATATGGCTATAATTATATGATTCTGAACATCAACGTCTTTGGTGAATTTTTAAAAATAAAACTTTATCTATTTCTGTCATATAGATGTATATTGAAGCGATTTTTTTATGAATTAAATGGAAATTGACTTCTTCACAAGTAATATGCATTTTTAAGGCAAAGATATTTCCATTCAGCATCAATCAATTGCCTACTTTAACGGTTAATGTATGTTTTGTTTTTCTTAAACAAAAAACTGAATTACATTCTTGATCTTTAAGTTAAGAAATATAAACATTGTATGTAAATATTATTTTGAAAGTTTTAGTGTTCATGTATAAGTTCATGTATAATTTTTTGTGAAATTTAGTGCATTGATACAACAATCTAGATGCATTTTCATAAATTTCTAAACCATAAATTATGTCACATGCTGTGATGGCTGCGATATAAAATAAAAACGGAGACTGTGAAATAACAGGATATAATATATCCTTTCCCTTCATATATTATGATTTAATGGGGAAGAAAACATCTTTTTTTTTCACTCATTGCTTTCTCTATATTAAGGTTGCCTAATAGACCATTGGAAACCAATATGCTCTTCTCAATCTGCAATGAATTATCATTGAGCGTAGGCCTTTAAACAGCTACATCAATCTTGTATTCTGACAATATACATATATATATATATATATATACATACATGTATATATATATATATATATATATATATATATATATATATATATATATATATATATATATATGACTGTAATGGAGTGAGAAACTGAGTGATATCTTATTCATATTGATTATTCCAATCAACAATAATATAACATAATTTTTGCAAACACAACAGTGAATAAGTATTAAATGAACTTACGAAAAAAAAAATTTGCATGCACAATTCACCATTTATTGTCAGATTTTACCACAAAATATCAATTCTCACAGATAATATATGCTGCACTTGCATGCATAAAACACAGAAATAGTGTATATTTACATGAACAAACATTTTCATTAAGATTTACATCCATACAGTTTGTTATGAAAACTACTATAAAAAGTTAAATAATGTTATTTTATCTACTGAATAAAGTTGGTAACATTGTTTATCGTTTGCTTCTTTTTTTGCGTGTGTATGTAATTTTCTTATAAATTTGAAATTCTGTCATGAATTACTAATCAAGATCTAAATTAACAGCATATTTAATTTTGTTCACTTTTTTCGCTAGGAAAATTTGGCAAAAAACAACTGTCTTGCAAACAGAAATATTTTAATATTCCAGAAATTCAAGTTCATAAGTAGTATGGACTTCTTTGAAAATATAATTGCGATTTTAGTTTAAATATTAGGGCAACATGGCATGATGCCTCAGTTCAAGATTTTAATCTCAACCATAGCAGATTTAGTAATTGCTTTGAGAAAAATATCCTCCATCGCTTTCTTGAGTACCATTTTTGTTTTGTTTTGTTTTTGAAAGACATATATCCACCCTCAGCAGTGACTTGAACGCAGTTTCAATAAATTGCCTGTTCTGAATTTAAAAGTTACAAATTTGAGGCAACCAAGGAAACAAGTATCAGGTATCTCCTGAGCTACAGCCCATAAAAGGCAAGAATCTTCTATATAATGACTTGTCTTTAATTTGCTTAGAAATGTAAAATCTCGGAAAATGCAACAGCTTAAACTTTAATTTGTTGCATCTGCTTTAGTAACGACGAATATCTCCATTTCTGACCATATCTAAACCATAGAGTTCTCACTAGTTCTAGGATAATACAGACCCATTAGTAAGATTGTCAACATCAATGAGTGTCTAAAAATGCAAGATGAGATAACAATGTTGTTTAGTTATAATTTTTCTCCCCACGAAAGGAAATTCAAATTTCAGCACAAAAATATTGAACATGAGTTAAAAATATGTGCATGTGATTTTCAAGACAATAAGGAAATTGGAGATTATGATTTATCCTTTCAAGAATGTGTCAGGCTAAATAATGCATTTAACTATAATAGCAAAGAGCATTTATCACATTGTTGGCAGTCCAAACACATTACAATACAATATCAAACACTTAACACTGACAATGGGTATACAAGTATTTTAACACAAACTTTTATCCTGTCCAAGTAAGAGATAAAATTAAAATTGTGGAATGCTCTTTTCACGCAATGCAATTGATTATTTAGTTGCATTGCATCACAAAATATTCTACTGTAACAATGGCATTACATTTATAAAAGTAAAACAAAAGTTTCATACAGGGGTGTTTGGGATCTGCTGTATACTCTCCGTGAAGAGAAACTTCAATTCACAAAAAATTATATACCACTTCAAAAACAATTGCAAACAGGTTAAAAAAAAAGAAATATGAAAGGGCATTGTGTCCATTTTACAGTGGTTAGAGACATTTGCTGTCTAATTTAACAAACCATGCCAAGCAGAGCAGTGCTAAGTAGGTGGCATGTAAGTCTCTAACCTAATAAGACGGTCCAAAATGATCCCAGGACATGACAAGTCTATCTTTAATATATAAAATGATGACAAAGATCGTTGTGAAACAAAATTTAAATAGGAAAAAAAAAAGATTTTTCACAGCTTAAAATTGAAGGAAAGACATACACTCACACACACACGATCATTATATGTAAGAAATGAATAAAAAAGTATGTGGCTGTTAACGAAATTGAACACACCAGGAGCTGCTCAATTTTGTGTGTCTCAAGCAAAATTGCAGTTCATAGGACATGCAGATCATAAACACCCCTAAAGAGCTTCAGCAAAATGAACAGCTAAAGAAAAAAAAAGCTTCCTTCAGAGGTAGAAAGGTGACATTTAATCAAGAATCTTTTTTCTTTAGTATGATTTGGTTATAATATATAATATTTAAAAATAGGAACTTAAGATAAACTCATTTTCTCACCATTATAAATAATAACTGACGCAGAGCTTATTGTAACTGACTTCATAATATTCAAATAATCAAAGCACATGAAAGAAAAATATTGCTATAATTTTTATTTCTGCTAAATAAAATCTCCAAAGGAAGGTAAAAGTAAGTGGCCTTGATGCAAGTCTAAAAGCCCAAAATGTGCAGGAACCTATGATTGTAATACTATAATGATATATTAAATTTACCCTTTTTCCAGACTAACAACAGAATAAAACTGAAAAATATACTTTAGCATAAAGGAAAGTATTCATTAAACAATGCTGCACATAAGAGGTGAAGGATGTGTTTAAGTTTAGATGTTTGACTTATAATTTAACTGCTTCAGATAATGAAATAATATTCTGCTTACAAATATAAGTGAGCTTCTTTCAACTTACATGTTATGATCTTAATGCTTTGAGCTATACGAATAAAAAGTATAACCATACCATCTGTTTATTACATAAAACACTTAAATAGGATACTCTGGAATTACTTTGACACAAATCAAAAAAATTCAAATTTTTAAACATTATTTCTGTATTATAAAGTACTTTTTCTCTTAACCATAAGCTTCTTTTAATCAGTTATAATAAAAAAAAATAAGGAAAAATACGGAAGGAAAAAAATCAAAATTCCTTGATAGTGTAAAATTAAAATGTGTAAGAATCTGCACATTTCTTTCAGCAATTATTAGAAACAAGTCATCAAATTTACTTTCCTTTGCAAACTCAAAACAAATGTCAATGGGATATAAAACAAATTAAGACTAGATTTTATATCAATAAGGAAAAAAATATACAGCCAATCAAATTAACTATCTATTTTGTTCAATAACCCACCTAACAACATTTGAAATTTCAGCAAAATCATTTCCTAGTGAATCTTAAGTCAATACGCTTGAAGCTATGTAAAGCACTTATAACATATATTCAAGATATTTGATATTCAGCTAATTCATTTATTTTTTTCATAGTTTTTATTTGCTCTAGAAGCAGCAAAAGTGAGCAATATCATTCTCATTAGGCTTTGAGCACTAGCTGCAACCTTTCTGTTAGAATAAAATCCTCTTTCACACACCAACCGATGTAAAGGTAAGTTACTCTTCATTGCTCAAACGGTCAGTAAAAAGCTCATTTTTGTGAGTAAAAACTCAAGTGGCCAGCTGTCACACTCTCTAGGAATAAGGTAAATTCATCCGCTCATGAAAGTGCTCAGCTTTCAACGTCAAGGGAAAGAGTGGTTCACAACTGAACAGAATTGTACATTTTTAAGTGAACATTGAAGCACTGTGCAGCACATATGTATATCATATGGGTTTACTAACCACATATCTGAAATTACTATGTTCTAAATGATATACTTGTGATGTACTTGAGATGAAAAAGATCAAATTCTGACTTACACTTTTAGGAATAATTGTAGGTTTCTCAAACTAGCACTCCAACAGGCCTAAATTTGATATCCAAATAATTTTAGCAAGTTCTAAACGTTGCCAAATAAATATTCAGCATAAAAACCTTCAACTATCCAATAGTCTAGTTTTCAATGATACAATCTTCTGCACCACAAAGCTAATCTTAGTTTCCAGCATGATATGTTTATGGGGACAAATGAGGAAAACAAATATTAAATAAAAAGACTAGATTTTACATCAATAAGGGAAAAAATATACAGCCAATCAATAGCAAAAAAATGATAAATAAATTAAGCACCTACTTATTTACAGCCTTAAAAACAAAAAGTCGTTTGTTGATATGGCTTAACCTTAAGAAAAAAATGATAAGGATATGGTGTGCAAATTCCTATAGACCTTGTTTGAGGCAGGAACTTTACACTGAACCAAATTAAAAAAATAAAGGAACAGAGATCGAATAAGATACCTGCATTTCTGGCATACATACCAAGATTGGGCAAAAGGTTAATTCCCACTCATAAGCTTTAATAATGTCATGTTTTAGCTGGGCTGGAAAGGATATAGATCTTTCTTTCCTGTAACTTAATGGGACAAGGTAAAATGATAACTCTCAAACAAAAAGAGACTTCATGCATAAATTAAAGCTATTGTTTAATTTCATCTAGATCAATATGTAAGTAATAAAAAAATTCATTGTGTCAGGTGTAAAAAAAAAACAACAAGACAATTTATGTAAAACAAACAACCAAAACGAAAATATTTTCTCTCAACATTCAAGTATCCATTTTCTATGTAGGAGTTTCAGCATAATGATCATCACCGCACCATGAAGTAGATGCTAACAATAATTGAGATGAGTACCAACAGACCAACACCAAGAAGCATCACACGATTTTGAATTATTCTGAAATAAAGAAAAAAACACACTCAATTATTTTTGGAATTTTCAATGTGGTTTTTATCTTCAAATATCTATGTTATAAAAGATAATAAGCAGCATTAAAATGAGGAGCATGATCTGATAATCCAATTTTTGTCTAACATATATTATTTTAAAGCTGAAAAGTGGGAGTCTGCCTTTTTTGCATGTGACACAGACAGTAACATTAAAATGAGTTCAAAGCAGCATAAAGCATTATGTCAACCTGGAAAATTACTAATTGGGCAACAGGTATGCTACCCTTTTTTACTGCCAGTGGAACATGTTTTTTTTAATCAAATATATACATATACTTTTTATTCCCAACAGCAATGCAATCTTAGCATGTTTTTCTTACAGTAAAAGAAACAGTGATAAAAGGAGAAGAAAGGTCTGAGGAAAAAATTATTTCTGTTTGTCTTATTTGAAGTGCCCTAGAACTTTAAGGTTTTTTTTTTCTATCTTAAGAAATAAAAAAAATGAATTCATTTTGAAAAAAAAAAGGACAAAAAAGGATTATTTCATTAAAAAATGACAAAGCTACAAATGTTATCTTTGCATGATTTCAACAACAAAAAATTTCACTCTGTTCAATAATATCATTTTTAAAAAGAGATTCAAATATTAAGTGTTTTAATCAATTGGAAATTGTAAATACTTGCATTGAAAAATCCACTATTTCTTAGGAGCGTTTCATTGTCCAAAACTATATAAGGTTAGATAAATGTTGTGCAAAATCACTGAAACTAGCATCACAAAGTATACTGCCTTCAACAGCTTGCTCATAAGGACTTTTTCAAACACAGTATTTACCTCTGCATCATTCCTGAGAGAACTCTGGAGCTTTTTCCTAATGCTGTATCCATCTCTTGCAGCTGAAATCATAAATGTATTATTCATGCCCAAAATTCATGGAACCAAAATCAACACACACACACACACACAAAAAATAAAAATACAACCTGATTCACTCTCATTAAGCAGGTCAGCTTAAAAGCCAGTTATACTGTGACCTAGACATGAAAAAATATGCCACTTCAAATAGATCATCATTCTAAACACTGCAGGTGCAAAATCTAGCATAGCTCATGCTTAAATGTTATCATTTAATAGAGTTTCCTGAAAATCTGTGACTGAAATTTAATGTTCAAAACTGTTGTAATTTTCATTAGATATTCTAAGATCCAATTTCTGGCAAGGAAGGAGATTTCTTAGTCTGGTCACATCTTCATGATGCTCTAAAAATGGTCAAAATTAGAAAAGCAATATGCCGGCTAATTGGTGTATGGCATCACAGTGCTCTAAGAGCAACATTTTAGTTGAGACAGGCCGAGGGTGAGTGCAACATTGAGCACCTGATCTTAATGGGGATCACAAAAGGTCATTTTATCTTCCTGTTACTAGATGCTTACGAGGCCTGTGCCTTCATTTAAGTAATGTTGTTTTTTACTCTAAATTGACATGTTATTCCAATGCATTATTGATCATTTGAAAATAAGCAGATGAAGAGTAAAACTGGGTTTTGTAAAAAGAACGGTGTCTTTAGGTTTAATGAATTAAAAGATATACAATTTTAAAGTGAGCCTAAAAAGGAGTAAGGTGTCAATTTAAAAATTGTTAAAGTCTTACTCTTCCTCTTGATCTCTGGATTGTTTGTCGTTGATGGTGTAAATCCTCCATGATTGCACTTCCCATTTGTTCTGAAGTCAAGTTTAAAAGAAAAACGAACTTAAACAATTTTGTCAAAAATTGATTCTGCAAACTGCCATAGTATCATTTATAATTTCCTCTAACTTCAATAAAAATACATGAATACATTTTTCATGTTTCCATATGGAAAGAGAAAAAACAAGTCAATTTAAATGTGAATGATCTTTCACAAGTCCATACAAAGGTAGTTGATGGAAAAAAAAAAAAAAGAACTACATAGCTTGTAGCGCTACAACTGACTTGCTTGCATTTGTTGTAAGTTGGCTTTAGTCCATTTTTGATCGACAAAGCAATTCTCCAAATACAAATTTAGACTAAATAAAAAGCACATTTTGCAAAAATTTCTTACTCTGATCTTCATTTCATAAACATTCTCTATTTCAAATAATTGTCTTCATTTTCTCAGCCTTTTAAAATACCAAAAACTGTCAATCTCTACAGACCATACCTAATTTCTTATCATTGTCATTAAAATCTGAAAAAACAATGTTTCAGGTTTCATCTTTTTGAAAGTAAAAAAATATCAGGTTAATATGAGCTTTCTTTCTTATGCAAAAAATGATAAGACTATTACTTCTTTTGATGAAAGAAATAGAGTAAATTACCACAACTTTACAAGTTTAAAAATTGGCAAAAGCACGATAAAATCATACATGAAAAAAAAGAAACTTAAGGAGTTCAGTAGGGCACTTAAATGCACTCACACCAAAGTCACCACATCAGACTGATTTAGAGACATCTGTGAGACCCACGCTTTGTTGTTTCCTCTAACAGACCTAATGCTAAGGTTCATTCATTGATGTGTATTATAAAATTGAAAGTTTAGAGAAATAGTGGATATCCCTTATAAATTTCAATGAGAGTTACCTCCCTTGAACTCCTGACAAACACAGCCTAGGCCTAAGATTCAAAGTTAGTTTTTTTTTGCAGAAACTACTGTTCAGAGATGGAAAATAATAAATTTTATGTGTTGACTTTGAGTAATTAATATGTAGGTCAAATGAATGAAGAGGTAAAAAATTTTAATTAAGAAAAAACAACAAAAAAATCCCATTGTAATTGAGGTGCAAAACATACTGCTGCTTCTGTCTTTGTCTGTCTGTCTCTCTCTCTCTATCTCACTTTCATTTGAGGCATAGACACGCAGAGAGAGAGAGAGAGAGAGAGAGAGAGAGAGAGAGAGAGAGAGAGAGAGAGAGGGGCACACAGACAGAAAGACTTACACCGAATCTTATAAACCAGGGTGATATTGTGGCTAGACTGAGGCTAAATTAAATGGTTGTGTAGTAAGGCTAAACAGGGAACTTCCAGTCTCTTTTTTCTGTGTCTCAGGTACTTTTAAATTATTCTAAAGTACAATTAGATCTTTAAGTCTAACCAAACTTGGACATGACCTGGAAACATTTTTCTCTTGCGTTTTTGCAAGCAATTTACATACACCTAGATCTGGGAGAGTCTTGCAAAAATTGTATAGAAATTTTGATCTAGACAGAATTTTGAGTGTAATATTTATTTTGTACGTATATTCAACTTTGCAAGTGCAAAATGCAGGCAAAATTCTGCTTCTTTTGTGCAGTTTCAAAGTAGAGTGAGGTGCATAAATTAAAAAACGATGGACTTTAAGCCTAGCCTATGTATACTCTAATCTTTGATCTAAGAGTACCAGTAAATTAAGGCCTGTAACTCTCGCTGACTTTTTTTTAGAGGAACATCATCTATTATGCCCTATCTTACATCCTCTCACTCTGTTAAGAAATTAAATACTGCCTGATATCAACCAAACACCAAATCTACAACATATTAAAAATGGTAAAGTAAGACTTATCAGCAATTATGTTTAAGAAATCAAAGTGCACTACAACCGTGCAAGCCTTTAGGTTCACAAGAAAAAGTTTGAAAGAACAATTTTCTTTTTCCTAAAGTAACCGACCAAATAATAGAAGAAAATAAACATAGAAAAACAAGAATTCAAAAGCATTCTCACCACTTTGGGCAGTAACAGTCACATTTTAACATTGACTAAAATTACCTGTTTCAATAGCTATGCGATAGCCATGATCTAGTCGCCTCGAAGTCCTCTCCAGGGTTTCTGTATTGTCCAGCAACCTTGCTCTCTGGAGACGAAGTTTTATAGTCCCTTTGATTCATGCAAATTGCATCAATTTAATCACCAGCGTAATGAACAAACGGATGTGAAAACCACCCTCTGTGGAACTTTGTTTATTCAATTAATGTGACTTGCATATAAAAAAAATTGTTGAATAGACTATCAATGCACAAAGAGAAGTTCCTTTTCATAAGCAATAAATCTGTAGATAATTTCATATATCCTATTGTTATCTGTGATAATCATTGAATAAAAATAATTTGAAATACCATATCCACATAGGTGAAAAGTCTTTAAAATCGAAATAAAGGCAGATTAATATTCAGACCAGCAAAGATTTTCTTCTTTTGTAAATATATAAGAAGTTATCCCCTCAAAAGATATAAGATACATTAAATCTTTATGAAAAAAGGTTGGTGTAATGAAGATATGAAGAGATTGCATAAAAACAATTGATACTTTTCAGCAAAAAAATCATGATGGCTTAAATGACTCACCTGATCCTCTGATTCATGAGTATCATCACCAAGAAGTTCATCTCTATTTGCATCTATTCCAAGTTTGGCTCTTTTCTGTTTGAATTAAAAAAAAAAAAAACAAGAAATAGAAAAGAAGAAACGATGACGAATTTATATATGTGTGTTTGTATGTGTGTGTGCGTGTGTGTCTCTCTCCCTCTCTGAGATTTAATATTTGAAACAGATTGCAGATATCTGAGGCAGAACACATAAAAATATTTGAATTTCTAAATTTATGTTATTATAACAGATAAAACTCATTGTGAAATGACAAACAGATTTATTTTATACAAAAACCTATCCATCCAGTTCTGATTTACATTAGTAAATCTGTGGAAAAATAGCTGTAAATTTTTGCAACTATACTTTGCAAGATTGAATGGGCAACTTAGAGGACATATAGGGAATGTGATTTCACAAAGAGTTACCCTACCTAGTTGGAAGTCATGAGTTCTACTTTAAGTCATTGTTAGCATATCAAGCAATAGTGTCTGCAAGCAATCACAGAGGTGTGAAATTTGAAGTAAAAAAAAAAAAAGGAACGTTATGAAACGTTTACTTGAGGAAACATTCACAAAAAAAATTATTTAGTTTTGCTCAATTCTACAAAATGCTTTTGCCTTTTGAACAGAATTCACAACTTCCAACAAAGAAACATAACTTTTTTTGAAATTGCATTCCCTTTATAGTGGATTATCTGCAAAAGGGTTAGCTACTTAGAAGATTAATTTATAATTATGAAAACCATAAATAAATTTACATCGATTTAACACAAAACAGAATATTGGTATTTTGTGGAAATTTGAATTAGACCAATGCCAGTATAGTACTTGATCAAAGTTATGATGCCAGTCTACAATTATGAGTCTATTATCTACATGATGCATTAGTTAAACATTTATTACGTAACAATTTCATATGTAATGGCTTACTTGTAATTTATAAAAAAGCTAGTTTTTTTACAGAGTTTTTCTCAATTTGAATCAAAGAAATACTGTAATCAAAAATAGAGCACAAAATATCAACAAATTAATGTTAAATGACTTGAAAACTTATCCTAATAATTAGCACTAACCAAGTCTGTCTGTAGTTTAGTTAATTCAATTTTGAAGCTTTTGACCCTTGTATTATATTTCTGTCTTTCCTTTGGCCCCTGTTCTTTGACTTCAAGCTCCATCTGTTCCAACTGAAAGAGTAAAGAATGAAATTTATGATTCACAAAAAAAATTACAATCATGCGGTCAATAACTCTTTTGCAGTTTGTACCGCCTTTTCAGGGAAAAACTCTTTCAAGTAAGGTGAATTTTTTTGTTTTCATTCCGAATGTAGACATAGAGTTGCATATGTAAATCAATAACATTGTAAGTATGAAATAAAAAAGAAAAGTTTCCTTAAAAGCACATTTACATGTTAAAACAAGTTTTGCTTGATCCATTCTTATTTTTTTTAGGTGTTAAACATTGTATTGAGAATATATAGATATAATAACTAACTCATGAATACCTAGCAGTCTAGACATGAGTATGTAGTTCCAAGTCTATGGAAGATAAAGTGAGTATTCCCTCTTAAATCAATGAGCATATAATACATAAAAATTGGCACTAAGAAAAATCCTGCATTGCCAACAGTGTTTTTTGATAAACTATATCACGAGGACATTAAAAAATCTGTTTTGACTGCTGTTTGAATTCTAGTGCTTGCTCTACAGATAAAATTTACACTATTACAGGTCAGCACCAATCTTAAAGATTACATTTACTCCTTAAATTTAAAAAAAAAACCACTAGTTAATATAATCCCTTAACTTTTTTTCTTTCATTAAAATACACAAAAGTTAACCCTTTTCCGATTGGATATTATCATGTTCTTGAACTTTTGAAATCCTCACCAATTCATTCGCTTCTTCAAATAACTTGTCTGCTTGTTTGACATTGTTCTGTTTTTCGGCTGAAATGAGAAAAATCAGAATGAGATATGAGGCCTTTTAACTGTAGTGTAAATTTTTATTTAAAAAATAAAATGCAACTACTCCAAATGTGAGGCATACAAAGAAGTTCAAGCTGGAATTCACTCAAAGCAGTTTTGAGCTAGGGCCTTAAAAAGATATTGGTTACTTTAAAAAGGGATCCTTTTTCAAATACTTAAAATGAATTAGCCCTGGCCATAGAAATGTTAGAATTAAATAACTCTTTCACTGGACAGAAAATTCAATTACATAAATTGGAAAGTTATTTCGAGTTAATTTTATTCAATCATAGTAAACTGGATCAAAGTAGTTTATATTTGATAAAAAAAATTATTCGGCTCATGAGAGCCAATGCTTTTGCCCAATCCACATCAAGACAAACTAAAAAGGAATGGCCTTGGATTAGAAAGGATAGCTGCCAACAGAAATTTTATAAGTACCTCCATTGGTTGTTGATACTTTACTTATGGTGTGAGTGATGTCTGCAGTAACTGTTGAGTATTGCTGCTCATAACTCTCTATTAGACTCATTTTCACCTAATTTAGATCAAGGCCTTTCAGATCTGGATCTGTTCCAGTTCAACCTTCTCTGAGGATCTTTCTTGAATGTAAACTTACAAATAGCTCTTTAGCTAGACTTTTTTTTATTCACGTGATCTTGACAAGTACTTGATGTCTTGGTGAATCTTTAACATTTAAGCCAAAGACCTCTCTGTAAAGACATTTTAGAAATAACGTAGTTTATCCAGAAGTCAGAGCTGGATCTAAAATCTTTTCTTTAGATCTAATCCAGAGCTCCAACTTCACCGCTACCTCTTTACGTCAGTGCAGTTTCGGCCCAAGTTTTTAATTGCTCTCAATTGAGTTTTAGAAGAGATCTCCGAATTCTAGAGCTAGATTGTGGATGGTTGACCTAAATCTCATAGTCTAGTTAGGTTTTCTATTTTCGTTTGATAGCAATTTGAGAACGAGATACACGAACTGGTGCCAGAAGCCAAAAAATATGATGATGCCAGCTGTCGGATTGTCAGTTTATGAAGTCTAAGCGATGGCAGTGGCTTCCCTTTGAGGAAACTTATTCCGAATACTCTTCAAATAACTGAACCCTATGTCACAGCATGGAAACTAAATTACAGAGTCTTTGACAAGAGGGCGAAAAGTTCATACATGTACTTTGCTCTTGAATAACAACCATGCAAACTTAACGATTATTGATCAAACATGATTATTAATCAACCAAATTATTCTGGCATAAAAATTATGTATTGTATAAGTCTCATCATTTATGACGCCTTAATTGTTTGATTATCATATCCTATTGAACACTTTTTTGAATAACTGTATCCACATAGCCTGTACACGTTCACCTTTTTAGTTTCAGAAATGGCAGTTTCAGACTAAAGCCTTCAATTTTTGCCAGCTTATTTTATATATGTTTCTTTATAGCTGAAATCTGTTTATGTATTTAAAGGAACGATGAGCTAGGAACAATATTGGGTGCCAGTATACACGGTTATCGCGTGTCAAAATGACCGCAATTACATTTCTATACAACAGATACAAGTTCTCTCTAGATCCACTATATTCTTTTTCCGAATATTTATGCTATCTAATTAATAGAAATTAACCTTGTAAGATCTACTGATTTTTTCCATAGAATCTGTTTCTTCCTATAACCTTTCTAACTTTATGTCAATTTGCGGAACTCTGAGCAATTCAAGTGGCGCTGGTACTTTAACAGTTTTTTTTTTTTTTTTTTTTTTTTGTTCCACAGTGCAAAATGCTATTGCTTCAATTACGTGTGGTGGTAAAAACTTAAATCTCACTTTAACCCTGTTTTAAATGCATTTTACATGCACTCTTAGCGTAAGAATAAATTTCGTTTTAGATCTATGTCAAATTCAATTTGATTATATCCTTAAGAACACAAATCTCAAGTCGTCCCAAAACGACCCCCACGCTAAAAGTTGAGGTCTAAGTCGAACGTGGATTTTAGAGAAAAAGAAAACAAAGTTGATAGAAAACAGGTCTTAGGTTGTTGGTTTTGTGTGTGTGCATGTTTTTTTCTTTCTTTCTTTTTTTTTTTTTTTTTAATATGATAGGCCTATGTAAAGCTTTGGAGAGCAACGCTATGCAAAAGTTCCAGTTCGTCATGGTGAAGTCAACGAGAAAATCCCGACCGAAAACTCGCAGTTTCTTAAAAACATGATATCAATAGATAATATATCAATCAAACGTGTAGGAGAAAGCTTATTTCATGTTCAAGTTCTGCAATCATTTAAATCTTCCCCTTCTTACTCCAAAATCAATACTAGAACATCTCTACTTTCCCACGGGCAAAATTGCCGATTTCTCGCCCATTCAAAAAGCTGAATTTAGGTCCACTTTCTTTAAGCAAAATTTTTAAACTTTCATGAAGATAGAATAATTAAAAATAAAAACAACATAACTCATGAGTCCGTTGTACTTTTCCCACTATTCTATTATTTTAGCATACTCTCTCTCTCTCGGACTTGTATAAATATGTGCACCTCTGAGTTTTGATTGACGTCAATAATTTCGAAAACATATGAGATGCTAAAAAGTTGATCCATTCTTTATTTTACATCTCGATAATTATTCTGAATAATTTAAGAGATGGATCGACAATATTGTTTTTCAACTGTTCGATTTCTGTAAAACGCAATTTAAAACCTCAGTCAATTTAACAAGACTCTTCAAAAAACAACAATGTAATTAGCTCATCGGATTGTTTTTAACTGTCACACAGGTTGTGTCAAGCACTGGACGAAACTTGGTCTCCCCCCCCCCCCCTCAACCCCACGTATCATAAGGCACTCGGCCTGAAACTTGAAAAAGTGTGGTGGGTCCATAGCGCAAAACCTATGTCAGTAAACTGTAAAGTTTTTAACTCTTCAGAGTCGCAGAAGTTCCTCTCGGCATTTTACGTAGAAATGTCGACAAGCTATGACATAGGACTCAACATGCCGATTGTAGCTGACTATCTTTCTTGAGATCATACAAAAGGCAAGAGGAAGAGTGGGAGGGGGTGGGGAGGCATTTGTTGTAAGGCTTTTAAATTCCGTTGTTTCAAACGTGAAAAATTTGCATTTGTAACAACAACAACAATAACAAAACAAACAAAAAAAAAATAAAATAAAAATAAAAACAAAATAAAAAAAAAAAATGGAAAATTCAGTCTCATTAAGGAAATTACCCTCACATGCTTTAGTCATTTTGCATATAATGATAATTTTGTTCTTTCCAAGCATCGGTGACCTTTTTTGCTTTAAAACAACACCATTTTTTTTCCTCGTTTGGCAAGTTTTGTTTTGTTAGAACTTAATGTCGGTGACCCTAAACTTAAGCAAACACGAAAGAAAAAAAAGTTTATATTAACGTAAATATGTAAAGTTTTTTTTTTTAATAGCCTTAATACATACTACATAATGACTTAAAAGTTGTATTTTGCCGCGTTTTTTTTTAAATTCCAATCGACACCAGTTTCTTGCTCATTTTCGATTTTTTATTTAGTAATCATGCGTCATCTCATTTTAATATTCTTGATAATTAAATGCTCAACCAGTCTGAAAACTCATGGAGCCTTTTAACAGACTCAACAGAGTACTTTATAGTTGATCTGATATAGTACTCTGATATAGACCTCAAGAAAGATAGGTAGTGTATCTCTGCGAAATTATAGTTCTCACAGCTGCGAGAAGTAAACTGGGCCCTCGTGTAATCGAGGAAAATAAAAGATGGCCTGATGTCCTGATAAAGCCTCGTTGCGTTACCCAGTCAGACTGAAAGGTCACTTTATTCTGTGTTGAGTCAGGACACCAGATAATCGCGGCCACCCTTATCATCGCTACCTTGATGGCCGTTGCAAGCAAATTCATGCAAAAAAGTATTGAAAATTTTGAAGTATTTGTAGTTCCTGACGCCACCGGCACTCCTTTGTGACAGCAACTTTTATGTGTAAAAATATTTTTTGTGAACTACATATATATAATTATATATATATATATACATATATATTTATATGTATTATGTTAACCCTTCTTATTTCTTTTATGGTTCATTGAATGTCTTTTATTCTTTCTCTTTCAGGAGAGAGAGAGAGAGAGAGAGAGAGAGAGAGAGAGAGAGAGAGAGAGAGAGAGAGAGAGAGAGAGAAAGGGGGGGGGGGGGGGACATTCTTCCCCCAGACACGAATCTATTAGATATAAAATTGCTTGAAAACGTTAAGTAATCTTGGTATAGCAACAGATTGACAACAAGTTCAGTTAAAGTTAGAAGAAGCCAAGGCTAACTGTTCTGAATACAAATGAAGATCTCTATTCTGTGATCAGTTTTGACTCTCGAAAATTTGAAGTTTGAACACCCAGTTAATGAGCACAGCCCACGCCAGGAGACAGCAATGCGTAACTATTCGACCAGAGCACCAGGTAGAGTTGTTACGTATTGCACTGTACCGCTATTCATTTTTCTGGCCCAGCAGGTCAGTTAGATGGTTAGTTCAGGGTCAATCCTTGATAAGAGTCCAACTAGAGTAAACAGCGGCTAGAAAATGTGCTGGTTTACCAGTTAAGTGACAGGTTCTCTTCTCGAACTCTCAAGCTCATCAAGCCTTTCTCTGCAGTCTGCACACGGCACTGTCTCATCGAGGTCGAAGGTAACGTGTAGCCTATGCTGAATAATCGACACAGTTACTGTCATATCAACACCCAGATACATGTTCTATTTTCTTTGAATACAATTCCACGAGCGCACTCGTCAGTACTGAATTTTGCCCATCAGCCCTGCCATCGAATACAACACACTGTTTTCATCCATTACAGTTAAACTTTTCGTAGGGTAGGGCGTACTATACCACAAGTGAGCCTAAGTAGTACCCGGCGCTAATCATAACTCGACATGGACACAATTGGAAAGGTGATTCTCCCACAGTTTTGGCGTTGACACCTAAAGAAAAATAGTGCTTTGCAATATATTTATGAAAGAATCGAGATAAAACCAAGATTCAACTTCTACTGTTGTAGGTCTAGAATCTACATCAAGGTTTAGATCTAAGTCTTCAATAGGCCCGTGTCCACCACGGATATTTTTTTAACAGCCTTAATCACATGCTCCGTTAGTCAAACAAAGATCAAATCTAAGCCTGTACTGAGATATCCTTTAATTAGCCCAGAGCTTAAAATTTAGAAATAAGTAATGTGGTTAACTGAAATGTGACAAAATTCCTACAGCCTGCTGAGGTAAGTATTAGTTTAATTTCCCAACATGATCATAACACCTCTTTCATGAATAACTATATAATCTTAATTCTAATTAATGCGTTCCATACTGTTCCCTCCAGGTCATTTCCTGCAAAGCTGCAGTGGCATGGGAACCGAAAAAGCCACTTACCATTGAAACAATCGAAGTAGCTCCACCAAGAGCAGGGGAAGTCAGAATAAAGGTAAACCTAAAAACCTGTCGTAATGCATGTGCTGCTTTTGTGTATGCCAAGAATAAAAAAAACAAAATCTACATGGTTCAAGACTAGATTTCGAGCCCTTTCCTTCGAAAATGTGTGTAGATATCCATAGATAACATTCAATTGTTTCCTTATGTTGTTATCTAGACAATAATACTGACAGAGCAAAATAACATCTGCATATAAAAAAAAGAAAGAAAGAAACAGTCACACAATCTTAGACGTGGGTCAAGTAGTGTTAAATCTAGGGACTAGGTGATTTATTGATAAGTAAAATGGAGTCAACAATTTAAGCAGCTACTTACCTAGATCTTATCAATTAGGTGCCCTTTTAGCGTAGGCGATCATGACCTTCCACGCATCTCTATTCCTCGTCACTTTCAGTTCTTCTATCACTCTTCCTACCATTAGCCACTTTGTTAGTCCATCCAACATCTTTTCACGCTGTTTTCATTTGCTGAGTTTTCTTTGAACATTTCAGTTGTCACAATATGTTCTTGTTCCTCTCTTCTCATCACATGGCCAAAATAGGTTGCCTGAGGTTTATGTATTCTATTTATGAGAGAAGTTGTTCTGTCAGTTTCTTGTAACACTGTTTCGTTTGATTTCTTTGCAGTCCTTGAGAGTTGTAGCATTCTCTTATTTCAAGAAGTTGGAAGGAAAGAATTGGTTTGAATATCATGCAATTTTACAGATTAAAAAAAATGAATTATTGATTATTACTGTTCTTAAGCTATAAATATGCAAAGGAAGCAGGTGTCTTGAGAAAGTATGAGAAAATCTATATATTGGCAGAAACTTTTCTCTTGAATTCCAGATTCTGGCTACTGGTGTTTGTCATACGGATGCTTACACCTTGGATGGCCATGATCCAGAGGGAGCTTTCCCTGTCGTGCTTGGTCATGAGGGTGGTGGTATTGTGGAGAGTGTTGGTGAGGGGGTAACGTCTGTTGCTCCAGGTAGGTTGGTACAATGATACAGGGTTTGGCTTGTTATTTTTTTTTACGAGCTAGTTTCAGTCTGATTGGTTGTCATACATAATTGTGCAACGATAAGACTATTAGAGTTACAATAATTAATAATAATAAACATTTGAGAATTTATAGGGAAGCTAGTTTATTTTGTATATAGGTTTTTTTGTCTAGCCACCTGTTACCTAAAGAAAGGCAGTAATGCTTGGAATAAATGAAAAGAGTAATTGAAAGATTTAAAATTTTTTTTAGCTTTCTTTTTATCAGACACTAGGTAAATAAGTTTTCTTGTATATACTTCATAACTTTTCAGCAATTTTACTATCATTTTTGTTTTTTTTCCCTCTGGTTTTAGTCATAAACCCAGACTCCATTTTTTACATATTTTTTTTTAGGAGATCATGTGATTCCTCTTTACACACCTCAGTGCTATGACTGCAAATTCTGCCGAAATCCCAAGACCAATTTGTGTCAGAGAATCAGGTAAATTTATTTTGAAAGAAAAAAAGAGACGAATAAAATGTGCATTTAGATAGATATGTGTTTAACTTAAGAACTGGTGCTTACCTTGGTATAAAGAACCAAAAGTGACTCCCTAAAGATGACTAAAGTCCCAAAACATTAAATAGGGCAAAGACCCTAATCAATTACTGATGTCATCACCAACTTTGCTGAAATGGTTGATTTTTTTTATTACTCCCAAATTTACAGCTGTGTAACAGTTATATCTCATTGCGGGCAAAGGACAGTAAACTTAAAAATTGTTCTGGATGTGGGCACATGATACTAAAAGTACTTTTTTTCTTATAATGTACGACTTGGCTCTTACTCGTCTGTTTAAACTTTTAAAACTTTTTGTAACTTTCAGACTCATAATTTTATGTTATTTAAGTTTTTTTTGCTAACTCTAAGATCAGCGATATGCAGTGATGGGTTTGTATTGTCAACTTATACATAAATGTAAATCTCCTTCCTTTTACTATGAAAGTCAGACTTGTCTTGGTGTTATTTCAATCCTGCATTGTTTTCTATGCATTAAGTGAAGCATTTAAATATATCAATGGATCTATTTTAAATACCAAAACACTGTCTGGAAAGTAGTAGGATTTTTCGCTTTATGAGGTAAAAAAGGGGGATAAATATAGTTATAGGGTTTGTAATTTTTTTCAGATAAAATACAAAGTTAATTTGATCTAAATTGTAAATATCTGGTCAATCATGTTCCAGGTCTACTCAAGGACAGGGTGTTATGCCTGATGGAACAAAACGCTTCACATGCAAGGGCAAGGAGCTTTTTCACTTCATGGGTTGTAGCACTTTTTCAGAGTACACTGTTTGTGCTGAAATATCAGTGTCAAAGGTGAGGCTGTGTATAAGTACATGTATATAAATGATTTTAATCTTGTGCTCTTTCTCATTTAAGTTACCTCACATTGACATCTGAAAGTGACATCAATGTTGTAGATTTTTTTTTTCAGATAATCAGAAGAAACCAATGCTTTCACTCTGTTACTTTGTAAAGCATAAACATCAAATTTGTCTCTCTCTTTTTTTTGTAGGCATATCTCCTATAAGTAATTGCTAAATACACTATCTCGAAATTTTTTATTTGTTTTTTATCTAGACATTCTTATGTATGGCATTGTTTTTTGCATATTCTTCAAGAAAATTGCAATGTTCAAATGAAAACAACAATCTTTAACAACAAAAAGCAATAGCTCCTTGAGAAAAAATTTAAAAAATAAAGATGCATTATGCAGTTCACTTGGGAAAAAGAGTAAAGAATTACTTTAAATATCTCATCTAATGTCTTTCCAGTTCTTTTTTACAGTCATATTGTATTGTACCAATGTTAAAACCAAACTAATTCAATTTGAATTTTCTTTAGGTTGACCCTCAAGCCCCATTAGACAAAGTCTGTCTGCTTGGGTGTGGAATCTCCACAGGCTATGGAGCTGCTCTTAACACTGCTAAGGTACGAGCTAGATCTTTTATTCATTGTGTGGAAATTATTTTTTGTCAAGATTCGAATGGTAGGCCTATTTTTTTTCAAAGACTAATCTTAGCTGTATTGTAGAGCTTTGGGCTTATTTTGAATAGCTACTCTAAGAGTATTAGACAAGGAAAGTTATCTCCTCCTTTACTGAGAGCAGCCTTTGGAAAAAGCAAGGGCATCAAATAAGGTATGGATGGATACATATTCCACAGCTCTATGTATCAATGATTCTTTGGTAAAAAAATTTCTTCTTTTTAATTCAAATTTATGCATAATTGAAACATAAAAACAATGACATGAAAGTTCAATAAATAATTATATTACTACTTAAATTTGATAAGAAAATATGGAGCAGGCAGTAAATGCATTCCCATGCCCATATCAAGCATAAATATGCTGGAGATAAAACATCGATTTTGTAAAAAAATTTTGGGTATGAAGTATGACAGTTGCACTGTCTCAAAAAGTGAAATTCATCATTATATATTTGATCTTCGCTCTTGAGATGACCAGGTGTCTGAGGGATCCATATGTGCCGTTTGGGGTCTCGGAGCTGTGGGCCTGGCTGTGATCATGGGCTGTAAGGCTGCTGGAGCTTCCCAGATCTACGGCGTTGATATCAACCCAGCTAAATTTGAAACAGGTGAATAGTCACTGTGCTTTTCACTAGTAATAAGTAGTATACCCTATTTCTTAGGAACAGTTCACTGCAGAGTAATTTCAGATATCTGTTAACAAGAAAGACCTTCTTGCTTGCTTTACAAGATTTTTCTGGTGGCTTTCAGTGCAATCAATCAAAACAGTTCACTAGAAAGTTAATGTTCGACATTTGATAAACATAAGTATAATAGAAGCACCTTAATATTATTAATAATAATTATTTAATCATTGTCTAGAAATTACAGCCTAGTATGTTGAAATTCCAGGAATCAAATCTTGAAAGGCATCTCTATTGTACAGTACAAGTTTCTTTTAAAGCTTGGTCTCCTGCTCTTTGCATTCTTTTTGAACTAAAATAATTTGATTCAGAATCTAAGTGCAGATTTAAAGTTTTTCTTTTTGACTCCTGAAACTGCTTGCATTAGTAAGCACAAAGCAGATTTATAGATGCTTGACCTAAGTTTTGTCCTGGATAAAGTACAATAGTTTTAAAGTTTACAATATATAGCAAAGGTTATTTGTTTTAAATGGCAATAGAATGGTGCTTATAATCTACTAATTTAAAAAAAAGACCTCTGAATAGAGGGAATCACTAATAAGGTTATTATTTGCATCAATCTGAAAATATCCTTTTATTTGCTCATGTTATAAGCGGACCTATAAGTATCTCTGGTGAAAGAAATCCTCTATGACATACTGGGAGTTAATATGTTAAACTGTTAATTCAATTTTACTATTATAATTATCACAAATTTCCTCCTACAAATAGATCAACAATAATCTAGCTGGATTTGAAGATTATATTTTAAATTCTAGTTATTTAAAAAAATACCACAGTGATGAGGGAAAGAGATGTGTGGAAGGTCATGATTGCCTACACTAAAGAGCACGGCACCTGGTTGATCGATTGATGTGACCAAAAAGCTGTACAGATGAATAGATAGCTAGAGCACTGTCTGCTCTTTTACTTGATGTTTGTAGAGTACTGAGTGTCACTTATATATATGTATATTTTTTTTGTTTCAGAATCATTTACTGTATTTAACTTAAAGCTTTAATCTTTTTTCTAGGCACATTAGAATTTTCCTTAGCTAAATGCTTGGCAGTTTTGACCTTACAGATATCACTTTACAAGTGTTCATTTTAGGAAGTTTTGTGAATTTGAGTCAGAACACATGATCAAAATGAAAAGTTTTATCCACACACATAGTGTTAAAGAAAATAGCAAGTCTTAGTCCATATTTATTTATTCTTTGGAATTAAAATTATATATTAACTGAACATAACTTTTATGATGGCTGTTTTACCAAAAAGCTGCACCCCTCCCCCAAAATAAAAAAAAAAAAATTAGTGATGCATTATCTCTAATCATACTCTTCTTTCCTATCTTCAGCCAGGCAATTTGGTGCAACTGACTTCATCAATCCAAAAGACTATCCAGATAAGACCATACAAGAGGTTGTTATGTCACTGACTGATGGAGGCTTTGACTACACTTTTGAATGTATTGGAAGTGTTCATACTATGGTAAAACTTAGGATGTGTAATAATATGTATTGTGCCAGTATTTTTCTTTTAAAGACATTTACTATGTAAAATCAAGCATTCTGGGACTTAAAATTCCATCTGTGAATTTTTAGCCAACTTTGTTTTTTAAAAGAATATCATATTATTATAGTACACCTATTCAATGTCTTATATTATATAGATCTGAAAGATGGAATTCTTTGTATGTTTGAGTAATGATATTGACAGATCTGTTTGTAAAGGTAATTGATGGCCTGTGCCCTTTTCAGATCTATTACTTTTTGCTTCTTTTTCTTCGTTGATCTGTTTGACTCTGTGAATCAGTTTTGTTATTTTTTTCCTTTTGACTTCAGAGAGCTGCCCTTGAGTGTTGCCACAAGGGTTGGGGAGAATCCACCATCATTGGTGTAGCAGCTGCTGGTCAGGAGATTAGCACTAGGCCATTCCAACTGGTCACAGGTCGTGTCTGGAGAGGGTCTGCCTTCGGAGGTGAGTCACATTAGTCTTACAAATCTTACAAAATAGCCGTTACAGTGCTGACTTCGTAGTAAATGTAAATCAATGTTTTTTTTCTTTTTTTTTTTTCATAAGTTTTATGTTTAAGAGTTGGGAACATAATTTTTGCCATTAATATGTTCAGCCATGTCAATGGAACTTTGGAGAAAGGGAAGCCATCTGAGCATTTCTAAATATTGATCTGAATATAAATATCTAAATTTTTTTTTTGGCCTTTACTCTGTGCCACAATTATAGCCTTAGACATGCTATGAAATGAGGCATTTTCATTTCCCTTTGTATAGAAAGAGATCTTCACTTTCGGACTATTTTTATTAGAATGGGGGAATCATTATAGAATCCAAACACATTCTCTGCCCTTCATATTTGAATTATACAAGACTTAAGTCACTGTTTTGGAAATTTTTGGAAATAAAGATTATTACATTAAAAGTGTTAAACACAAATTTGAGAGTCTACAAAAAAGCTTAGTTCTTTAAACATATATATGTTTGATTAACTAGGGAAATTCTTAGAGAAAAAAAATGATTTGGGAGCCAAAATTCATGTTCTTTGATTGTAGTTTTGTGGTAATGTTTGTTATACAATTATGTTACCTTATTGTTTTGTAATGTTTATTGAATTATTTTATCTTTTTTTTTTACTTTTGTTCTCCTTGTGAAGGATGGAAAAGCAGAGATGCTGTTCCTAAACTTGTTGATGAGTATATGAACAAGAAACTTAAAGTGGATGAATTTGTGACCTTCACTCTTCCCCTTGGGCAGATCAATGATGCCTTTGAGTACATGCATACTGGAAAAAGGTTGGTCTTATGCTTACATAACTTAATCTATATTTCATTTGTTTCATATCTTTTCGTATGATTGTTTCTTTTTTTCTATTTTGATTATTATGTCTGAGTAACTTATTACCTGTGTTTGATTATACTTAAGAAATACTCTCAGTAAGTTTGACATATTATTTAATTTGAAGCAAAAGTTAAGTTTTATCTTGCGAGCTGCAACGCATAATTGTACAAGGAAATTGCAAAAATCATGTTGTGTTAGCTGACTTACCCATAAATTAACATAACATAAATAATGGTGGGAATAGTTCTTATTTACTATTTAGTAGATAGTGTCAAAAGAGTGAAGATAATAAGAAATGAAAAGCATTGTATTTCAAAGAATGTTTTGTTACCTTTTTGGCCTTTTTCACTATAATCTCTTGTTGTTTTAATGATTTTATTTTGTCCATTGTCTTTTTTGCTGGAAAATTATAATATTCATTTCAATATAGAGGAAATGTAAACATAATTTAAGATTATTGAATGAACAATTTATTATTATTTTTTTTAACTCTTAGGTTTTCGTATTATGTGTGCCACATGTTTGTTTTCTGTCTTAAGTTTGTGTTATTTCTTCTTTCCACAGCATTCGTTCTGTGATAGTGTTTGGAAACTAAGATAGTCTAGTTTATTATGTGCATGTTGCAAAAAAACAAAACTAAAAACTTCTGATCCCCATATACTGTGTGTTAATATGGAGGTCTCAACTCAGGGACTCGTAAGGTTGATAACATCCTCAACATACTTATTGCTATCCCATAGAACACTTAGGATGTTGGATAAAATATGGTACCTCAACAATCAGAAAGGAAGGATAAGATCATTTTATGCTTAAACCATGAAGTGAGTTCAGCAGCATCTCAGGTTTTTTTCTATCTAGATGAGGCTGAATTTTCATTAGCAATTTCTTCTGATTTTTTATAGTGCGAATAAAACATTGCCTATAAAGATTGAAATGTGCTGTTTGTTTTTTAATAGGGCCTTCATTCTTTGCAAAGTTTCCCCTTGTATACAATGGGCATTAAACAGATTGTCGTTATTTTTATTTCATATATAATGTGCAATGTAAATTTTTATCATTGCATTTTTACCTGGTTTTGGCTGAATTTAGTAAATGTCAACATTTATCATACATTTTTGGCCTTTATGTAAAGAGGCTTTTGGATTCAGTAGGTGTATAGCATTTAGTTCTAGGTAAGCAATAATTCAAAGACATCCAGATACATATAACCCACAAAAATACACAATCTAATCACAAAGAATTTTCACCATTTTTTTCTAGTATTTTTAGGCATTACCTGAAATCATACACTGCTCTATTTATGTAACATTTATATGGTTAGTATTAGAGTCCAAATATCACAGTATCTTTTGTATTAAGAAAAGAATTGAATTCCCAAGGCAACTTGTTTATGTTACAACTTTGTGATGACTTTGTTAATTTTGTTAAGACCATTGTTGACACATATTTGTACTATTTACCAATAAACTGATGATTTTCAATCTATGACAATGCCTTTTTATATTTTCCTTTCTTGTTATGCACAAGACATGCCTTTTTTCTATAACTTGAAATACTGCTGGAAGTTCCAAACAAATAAACAAATATTTTTTTATTTGAATTGTGTTATTTGGCACATTTCTCCCTACACAATGTTCCTTCTGGCCTCAAAATCAAATCTTACAAAAATTGTTTTTCCTGACCTCTAAAACAGCTTCATATGTTCTTTACAGCACGCTTTGTTTCACTTGTGGCTCTGCCAGACTTCTAAACCTGGATCTGACAGAGAGCTAAGCATCTATCATTGGCTCATAACTGCCTCTCAATTATAACTAGTCGCTTCTAAGACATTTTTTTAAAATTCTTGGAATATCATATTGATATTTTTGGAGGAAGGCAAGATACATACACAACTCAATAATTTCAAAGTAGCACAGCTGTGTTTCAATTTATGAAGAACCCTTCTCCCCTTTTACTTTTTTCCCCAATTCAAGATTAATGTGAAAAAAAAAAATAAGGTAATCATCTATCATGTTTCAATCATATTTCAGTATCTTAATACAAACACTATTTAAAAAATGTAATATCATTTGAGGAGAATAATAGGACAATTAGAAGGGTGTCATAAATTTCAATTTGAGAAAAAAAAAGGCTGTTGAAAGCATATGAATACCTCTTTTTTCTTATGGTACCGGTACTATCAAATGAGATCTTGACATTTAATATCTGACAATACTAATAATTACATGACAATTCGTCAGCTGAGTAGATAAGAAAAATAGATCGTTCTAAATATCAACATGTTCAAATGTGGTAAGGGTGATATGCAACTCTTTTTGACTGGGTATCAGATATTTAAAGCGTACATTTTGCTCACAGTAATGAACAAAATTGCATGAGTACCTCTAGACCATTTTCCTATCTTGTAACATTAAGTTTAAGCAGATGAGCAAAAGTGAATAGCTAAAATTAGTAAAAAAAAAATTTTGTTCTTGCACTCTTTGTCATTATTTATATGCAAGTTGCATGCACAAAATCAAAACTGAGTTTTAGGAGAATTTTTTAAAGTACTAAAGTCCAATTGTAAGAGAAAATATGACTTTATTTGTCACTTTAAAAAAAGTAGAAATTTCAAACAATTGTTCAAAGAACTAAATGCTGCAAAAGAAAAAAATATAATACCATAATGATTTAAAAGTAAAGTCTGAAAGTAACTTTTCCGAGATAAAAATTGAACAGGAATATGGTAAAACTAAAAATAAGTGAGCAGAAAAAGTTGTTTGCTGAAAAATAAAAAGCAAAAAATTTACAGCATTTAATCATTTAAAAAGTTAAAGAATCTATACCCACTGTGAAAGGTAATACACTAATCCTAATTTTCATCATAGTGGCTTGGAAGATCGGGGTCAAGAGAAATTATAATTAAGATGCTCTTGACACAAAATAAAATGAAGATCAAGAACATATAATTTAATAGGTACATATGTGGTCACTTTAACTCATTAGGGTTCATTGAAAGACTTAACCCAAGGCTTCTTACTATGATCTAACTCAAGTAATGCCCAATTACTTCGGAAAATGAAGTAACTCTAATAAAAAACAAAAAACTACTTTACTAAAATAATTCTCACCCCTTTTAGCTAAATATTATTTCAAAAAGTATATTTAAACAGGCAGATAAATTCTATTTCATTTGATATATGATATGCAAACTAAAATAATTGGAAAAAAAATAATAAAGTGAAAAAATTCAACCATAACATAGCTTGCTAACGTCTTCAATTTGTAATAAAGCATGTTTTGTGCAAAAAATTTTTTTATAAATTTTTGGAATTTAGCAAAGCAGGATCCCTCACACAAGTGTACACGGCAGATCTAGTAAAGGATGGAAGTTCTCCTACAGTCAATCATTCAAAGTCTCAAACCATTTGCTAGTGACTGTTGGTTGTGGCCTCATTATTTTCACTGCCCTATAACACTGGTTCTCTCTCTGTCTCAACCTCAACATCTATGTCAGATTAATCACCTGAATCAACACTGACATCCTCTTTTTCACCTGAAAAGGTTTGAGAAGTTAAAGAATTCAGAAAATTGAGGCCATTTTTTCTAAGTTTCAGTAGGAAACGGCAGATTTAGGGTTAAAAAAAGGCCAAACTTCAAAAACCCGTAAACAACGTTTGAATTGGCCAAATCGAAAGCTGTAAACTGCTACTTTCAGTTTCAACGTTGCCTTACATCCGAGTTTTGATGCTATGCATACACTTTTATGTGTACAGGCATAAAAGAGCTTCAAAACAATCATGGCTTCTTGGTTACACAGTGGGTGCATGAACATGATCAGGGTGGAATGTTAGCGGGTGCAACCGGGCGCATGAAGAAGCATTGGTTTAAGATAAACTGCCCAAAATAATTATTGTATGGTACTATTGTAATAAACTTCTGAAGTAATAAATTCAAGAAGAGCTGCATATTGCCCTTACAACCATGGAAGTAGCTTACAACCCTTATTAGAAAATAAATAGGAGATTTCCAAATAATACAATATATATGGAAATTTCTAAAGCTAATTCACTAGTTCTAAAATAATATAAAATATAAAAGATTTCAAAGTGAGCATGGCATATGTTTCTATAAATTGATCAAAACATTCATCATTCAATTTAAAATTGAAAATATTATTTTTTTTTTGGAAAAAAATTCAAACCAGATTATTATTTCTGTAGGTGAAAAACAATACAATAGAACATTGGTCTTTCTTAGATATATATAGTCTAAAGAAAGGTAAAAAAATCTCATTTCAAGTATAATCATCAAAAACATAGGAAGAATAGGTTAATCGCAGAAAAAAAAAAAGCAACAAGAGCTGAAAACGTGAGATTCTTCAGAACACATTTACACATCCAATTCGCAGGTGTTATCAGATGAAAACAACATGATTTTTTTAACTATTTAGGTGGAAAAAAAATTAAAGATTGAAACTTCAATAACTAGCATAGGATCAAATTTGGTATTCTACTTAATTCTTTCTAGTTTTTGGTTTATACTTTTAATATTCTACAACAAGCAATATTTTTTATTTTACTTAGTACACAATGTTTAGATTACGCCTTTCGATTCATTTAATCAATTCAAGAATATTCAAACATGAATGGTAAATGCCGGGCCTAAGTAATTTTATTACAATGTCGTTTGTGCTTCCTAGGGACACGGAAATGTTAATGATACTTGCATTAATTTTAAGTTCTATTGAAAAAACAGATATAGCTATTGAGTCCTCTAAAGTGTTACATGTGAACAAAAACAACTGATAAAACATTTTAAAAAATTAAAGTCCTGGCCTGTTACTAAGGCCTCAACTGCTGCATAACACAGAGGACAAAAACTTATTGTGAGCCTCAGAAGCAATGACTGAGCAAAGTATGTCAGCATGCTGATGTTAAAATGGAGAGAAAAAAAATGTCCAAATTATCAGCCAAAGTAAAGTAACATTTACTTATACATCCAACTTTTTATATGTATATAAATATGCTTAAAACCACCTGCATCTGGGCTCCTGAGCCGGAATGAACATTTTCACACCCAGTCATTATGTACAGGCTTATAAGACTATTTTTTTCATAGATTTGCATATACCTGTACAATATTTTCACAGGTCACTCTGAAAAAAAGTATTGCATCCATCTAGTACCTAAATCTATGTTTCAAAATACCCACTAGGTCTAGGTAGTTAAAAGAAAAATTGTCTAACAATCAAGGTTAGAAAATAATTTTGTAAAATTTATGAATTTTTCAATGAGACTTCAGAGTATATCATTGCTATAGGATTATATATCCATTGCCTGATATTTCTGTATTTAAAAGAGGAATACAAAAAGAGTTCACCGTAAAATTATGAGCCACACTTTTAAATTTGAAGATGATTTAAAACAGTATTGAAGGAATGTGAAAGATGGATACAATGATTAATTGCAAATACTCATAAATGATCAAAATACAATATGATACGTGGAAAAATCATATTACTTTTCCCTGAATGAACCTTTATAGTCTGCTTGGGCCATTTGACTAAAAGCATGAAAAATATCTTTTTTGCTTAATTCGATTAATACAATCTTCATGTTCTTTTGTATACTGTCAAATACATTTACATTCCTGTACATGTATGGGTATATGAAATGAAGGAAAAAGGGTTTCCACCTAATATAAATCTTTAAAAATGATCTTTGCTATAGAATATCTATGCAGGTGACTTTATTTGCTTTATTATGAGATCTCTTGTCCTCATTCTTTATGTTGGTGAGGATGATCAACTGAGTTGGGTAAAAAATTTTCCATGAAGCAGTCATCTTTTCTTGCTGCATAGGACCAGGAAGACTTGTGGTATGAATTTATTTCTCTTTATAGTATCCATATTTTTCACGTGATGAAGTTCATGAACATGTTCAAAGGCTTCTATCCCCCTCCTCATCCCATTTTGGGTTGCAAGCCTTTGGACAGTGTGAAAGCTGCACAGAAATTGGCCCTGATTTTGGAGATCTTCATAGCATCTTGAAAGAACAGTACAAGTATTTTGACTGAAGCTTGTAATTTACAACTAAGAATCCTCAAGGCTTCATGTCTTTCTCGGTTTTCCTCTGCATAATTTTTGTCTCAGTTTTCTTTTTTTTTCTTCTTTTTTTTTTCGAACGCCCAATCAAAAAAAAAAAAATCTCATTGAACTCATTTTCAAAAGATTTAAAATATATATCTGTATGTTTGGCTTTTCAAGAGTGACATTTCGAAAATACAGTTTTAGCATGCTCATACTTATGAAAAAAGGTGCAATTTTGTATGATGTTTATATGTCTAAGCAAGATCTCTTTCATAACTATGGCAAGGTCAAATCAGTGACATTACATGTTACTTCAATTTCAAAATATCATTTTTTGCAAACTATAATATATGTCAATAACTCACTCTACCTTTATATTGCAGTGCAGCTATTTAACCTCTGTGTGAACAATGTAAATATAAAAACAATTCAGGAAAGAACTTTCAGGTCTTTAAACTTATAAATTATATAAAATCCAATCCTAGTAGAATCTTTTTGGGCAAGCATAAGGGGATTAATTGCAAGCAATGTACAGTTATCTTTCCCTGAGCTGTAATAACACTGGTTAATCTCTGCTGCTTCATATGTAACAAAAAAAACAACAACAAAAAACAAGTATCATAACCCACAAGCTTGCCCTTTGATACAGTCTTGATGTTATATACGTCGTAAAAACGAGTATCATTTAAAATAGAGAAAAATTACTCAATTACACATTTTAGAAAAATCTGAATGTGTGCACATGTTAGAGTTGTTATTGCCAATTGTTCAGTATCAATGTTGTACAAGTGTATTACTAGAGATTCTCTAAACAGTAAGTGTGGCAAAGAAATAGAGTATTGAAATACATGAATTCCAAGCTTCCATCCTTATTCCACAGTTAAGTATAAAGGATGAATAAGGCCTCTGGCTAATTTGATGATCCACTGCCATCATGTTAAAAGGGCGATCTCCAAAAACTGATGAAGAGAAATCAAAATTAACCAAAGAATGAGGCAACTAAAACGCACTGTTCATGATCTTGAATCTGTTCTTTTCTGAAGAACTAGGCTAGTAAATTTTGTTTCAATGCTGTCTTCCAATTAAAAAAACTGGCCACAAAAATTTCTGCACTCTTTATCGCTTTTAAGTGTTAATAATAATTAAATATTTCACTTGATTCCTTAAATAAACTTTCCTCACTTTTAATTCATGTTTGCAGAAAATGTCGTCTTTTTTTTCCAAATTTAATCTAGATTGAAATTTTATGTGTGCCATTGAAATTAAATGTACATTAACTCATTGTGTGCCAGAGCGTTTTCCACGGTTGTGCCAGGCCATTTTTACTGTGCATATTGTCTTTAGAGGATGCATTGGGAATTGGGTTCCAGTTTGGCTTATTTTTGTGTAACTATGACTTATTATATATTTAGAGTTATCTCTCATAGGAAACTAGGAAGTTTCATGACCGGGCTACCAATGGCGAAACAAACATTGGTTCTTATATCGACGATACATCGTCGATTGGCACACAATGAGTTATGTTATGAAAAACGTTTTCATTTCCCCTCACTTATCTGTTACTTACTTCATTAAATAAAAATTCCGCTCCTCCAGAGGAACCTCTCCTTCTCCGTTCCTGGGTGTGGAATGATGCTACAGAAAAAAATCCAAAATGAAATGTGTTAACACATCGGAGCATCATTTCTTTGTTGAAGCCTTCATATCTATATTTTTATTTCTTTTTTTTTGTGATTGAAAGTTGTGCATCTTGTGTCTCATCTTATCAAGTATACTAAGTGAAATTTGATATTGAAAGAGAATTTTTTTCTCATTTTTTGTTCAAAGCTGTAAAATAAACATTGTTTCACCATTATACTTGGATATAAATATGAACATTTTGATATCCAGTCATCTTATTTAGGTCTGTCACTCTTTTCACATGTAAAATTTTGATTTACACAAGAGGATTAAAGTTAAGAGCTTCAGTTTTTATATGCAAAGTTTCCCCAAGCAGGAAATGATTTGGACTATGAGGCAGTAAAAATTACAAAAATATATTTTTTTCATCTAAAATATCAAAGACATAAATAAAAATATGTGCATGAAATTATATGTAGCCGGTAGCGACTAGATGTATGAACTATATTTAATAACAGTGATAGTTCTGGATAAGAAAAATGGGGACAAGGAGAGGAGAGAAAGAAAACAGAACAGCTGATGAAGAAAACAAGAAATGCAATGCTGCATATAACACTTGCAGAAGTGTTTTTTTTCTAGTACCCTAGATTTGAATAAGTTAAAATGATAAAGTCATGGCAATTTTATAAATACTATCACATTTCCATAGATTTTCTCACCATAAAGGGATGTTACTTTGCAGACCAGCAAGACAAAATCTGTGAGTGAGATTTGGTTGTCCCGGTCTCCATACCTTCTCACTATAGCTGTAAGCATAGATCTATTGAGTGAAAGTCCTGAAATTAACATCAAAGGTGTGTGAAAAAAGGTAAATTTGAAGAACTTTCATCGTTTCAAAGCAAAAATAACCTAACATACATATTTCTTGAGCCTTGCAACCTCATGGTGTGCCCTCTGCTATGGACCAAACTTTATTGGGAAGTGTAAGTTAAAAGCCATCTTCCTTGAACCTGGTTCAAATTTAATAAAAAATAAAAAATCATGTGTAATAAAGTATGTTTAACTAAAAGCTTGTTGTTCTTTCAAATGTGTTGACCTAAGTTCGGCCAAAAATAAAAACATATAAAAAAACGAAAAAATAAGAAACAAAAATATCTACAAAAGAATGCCAAAGCAAAAAATGATAAAAAAATATGGTTGAAAGAGGTTTTTTCCACACGAAGTAGAGAATTACTCCTTGCACTTTTACACATACAATAATTGACAATAACAATTATATGCATTCACTTTTTGCACTCATGACTTTCTTTTTCAGGTTTGGGGTCTCTGTGTGCCATTTAATTGGAGAGATGTAAGAAATTTTTTATCATATGAGGCTTCTAGAAAACAACATATGTGAAAGGTTAACCTAACAAGGAAATGTCTCTTTGAAAAAGCAATTTTGAGCAAACAGAGAAAGAAATTCTTTAACTATTACACCATAGCAAAGCAAAATATGATATAGATGTGCTAACAAGCAAGTAAACATAATAAATTGAATTGTTTAATGTTGCTGTTGAGTTTTCTGCTTTTCAACATTCATTGTATCTCGTATATATTAAGAATGATAATAAATGTCCCAAAATCAGTCCTAATAAGATAATTTCCTGGTTTTCATACTATTTTACAAGATACAAAAATTTAACATTTTCTCATACAATACTGATAATGTCATGAACTTTCCATCACTGAGAAGATAAGGAAAAAAAATTGTTCTAAATATCAACACGCTGAAATGTGATACAAGCAACAAGCAAATCATTTTAAATGACTGCTACACTTTTTTGAATGCAATCTTGATTGAATTAAAGAAAAACAAAATGCAGAGTTTATATTCAGTTTTGAATATTTTCCACTACATTTAATTATTGAGAAAGACAAGGTTTTGTTGCGAAATTTTTTCTTTCTCATGAAAGAATAATAAAAATATATGTGTGATGATAATAGCTATAAATTACTAGGTATGGATCGCATTATTATAAGAAGACTACTCCAATTCATGCATTAACAACAAATGTGTAGTTTTATCAACTGCATTTGACAAATATGAAGAGGGCATTTTGCACCTATCTGAAAGTGATTCCATTGATCATGCAACTGATGCAAATCCAGAGGTTTTGTAACAATCAATTTTTCTTACAGTAAACAATGATTTAATAAATTAAGATTTTGGAACCCTAACTCTTCGCCAATCATCTTTATTCTTAGCCACACAAAATATTATGTCAAACAAAATGCTCTTGAAAATTACAATCTAATTAGCTTCTAAAGCTGCAATAAAGCATTTCAAAAGGCAAGGTGTTAAACAAAATATGCTTTAAGCCTCTTTATTAGTTTCACAGCTTGAAAAGCCTTTCAACCAAATTTTTCAATATCTTTTGGCCAATTACTGTTCATGCCATTTTAATCAAAGAAAAACATACCTCCGAAAATTCCACCTAAATTTAAAATTTCAAAAAAAGGAAAAAATAAAAAAAAGAAGAAAATTAAGAGAAAGATAAACGGAAGAAGAAAAGGGCAGATTGGATGGGAGTAGAGGGTGGAAGGGCATGTAAGTACATGCGAAAAGTGGGAAGCATCAATGTAGCTTTTAAAGGCGAGGAGAGATTTCCGATTTGCAGATGTCATTAAATGTTGTTTACACAGGAAAACCTACTACTTTTGAAACATGAACAAAGGATAGCATAATACAAAAAACATCACATTTCTTCACAAAATGAAAATGCAGAGGGATAAGATAAGATACCTGAATACCGTTTAACTTGTTCAACTTGACTTGAAAGTGTTTTATAAAAGTGTATGTAAACATCACTTTAAGTAAAGCTAGTACAATTGCTCAAATAATAAAGAAAAGATTTGAATAGTAGGAAACGTGCTCTACACATTAAGTATTCATAATTAATGTATTCACAGTGAAAATTATAGGTTTCAGCTGTTTTTAAATGCTTAAAAACAAATCAATGTAAATGAAAATTAAAAGAGGCTTCAAGTAAAATAAGAAATGTATATATCGAATAGTTCGTTGCTAAGCTGATATGTTGGAACCTAATTTTCATCCTTAGGCTAAATTAAATTTAAAAGTTATATGTTGTTTGATCAAAGTCTATATACTCATTTCTAATTTAGATAGGCTTGCATCTTTATTTAAAGAAATTGAAGTTTCTGCTTTATTGACGATTAAATTGGCAGATAACAATACTTACCAAGCTTCGAGAAGACAGATCCAAGTTCATAGGTCACAAATTTGTTACTATTGTCAACATCAAAGTGCTTGAACACTGTCTGCAACAGAAAAGTGTATTACCAATTATGAATTTATTGTTTAGACACCAGACATAAAATGCCACTTAGCTCAGTTGAAATTAAAAGCATTTTTTTTTTACTGTAATAAGGTTTTAATGGTAATCTCAATCATCATACTTCTTATTATTATCATAATCATAATTATTCTCATCTCATCACCAGCCCAGCTATTTTCATCATCGATTTTATGAATTATATCTCTCAAACATTTATCATATCTAAAAATTATGAAAAACAATTAATAAGGATGGGGTGATTTAAGTATGTATTTATCCTGTCCCGTATCCTCTATTTTTACTATTCTAATAAACGTTTTTTTCAAAATTCACCATGTTTTCTTGAAGATTTTAGTTTGCAGATGCGATATTTTATAATGTTGAAAGGAGGCTAAAGACCTTAGCCAATGACGGTTTGTTAACAACTTGGTTGAGACTAAGACTTACCTAAAATCTTATTAGTCTGTACATGAGATACACCTAGACACCTAGCTTTAAAATTCATATTGTAAAATTACAGTCTCAAGTGAGCTTTAGTCTCGAAGTAAATATTTAAGTCAAAAAGATAAAAAAAATAAACAACTTTTGCTTGTTAATGTTTCTATGTATGAAAATCAGATACAATCAGTGTGAAAAAAAAAAAAATTAAAATGAAGAATGCAAAGCATAGCACATGAACTCTAAAATTTGCACACATTCTTCTTAATTAATCCAAAATTTATGAGGATAAATAGAGAATAAATATTAAAAAGTTTGCATTTTGAAACCTGCATATTGACAAAATTAAGGTGCATTATTTGCATTATCCTGTAGGGCCTAACTAAAGTATAGCTTACAATCTAAACTGTTGGCACCTTTTCATTAAACACATCCTTACCCTGTATGCTTTCACCTCTTTCCAGGCTTTCCTTGTTTCATCAACGTCCAACGAGCCTGATTTGTAAGACTGAAAGCTGCGGTCAAAGAAACTGATTTATTCTAATATTTTTGTACCAAACCTAACTTTTGTGATTTACCATTTCAATACAGACTTGCCTTTAGAAACTGTAACTCTGAATTATCTTATTGTATACAAGTCAGAATTCAATAACTATTGATGAACATTGTGCTTTGTTCAAGGTAATACTGCCAATTTAATCTTTATGTCTATCATTCCTGAAAAAAGATATTGCCAGCATCTCAAACTCATGAAAATCAGTTGAAATGGAGAAATGTGTAACACTTTACAAATAAATAGGGGTCAAATGGACAGCACTGTCTGAGCTCAGAATTATCAAAAAACTAAATGTCTACAAAATATCAAATGATTCAGTGTTATACAAATAAAGTGAAAAATGAGATTTGAACAGTACACTGGGCATATTAATTTTTAATAGATTTTGTTAGTGTATTTTCATAAAATCAAATCTGAGCAGTGGAGGATACATCCTTGAGGCTTACAATACTGCGACATGCATCAAGGGAGAACTCAAGCGGTTCCTGCAACTCTGTGGACATGAAGAAATGATATGATCAGAATCTCAGAGTGAGAATGTTAGATTTTTTGTTTCATTTACAAAGGAGCAGCTCATAGAACTCAACACTCATACATTTTTCTCAGGTTAATTTTTGTTGTTTCAAAGCCAATTTTGTTTCCAAATAAGCAAAATGTGGCTGAAAGGTTTATAATTTATTATCATTTCATTAATAAATTTGAAATAAAAGTGATGATACTCACCTCAATAAGCTGAATCGAAAGGTCAATTAGTTCACATTTAGAGTGGACTGAATTGAGTGAGGCAGTATGCTAAGAACTTTCTTCATTGCTGTGCTGTGATCAATGTTTAAAGTTTAATTTTCAATTCTTTAAATTTTGTCTGTTGTTTTAAAAATGTATAAACTTGAATTGATTAAAATACATGTGGCATATTAAACTGATAATTAAAAAAAAAACCCACTTTACTTCATCAATAAATCATTGGGGAAAGACGTGATCAAAACAGAGCAACTCAGACAATGTACATACTTTCAAACTTCATGCTTATAGATTGTCCTTTCTTTATTTTTTTTTTCTCGGTACATGTTAATGTCCTTCCTAATTACTCACCAAACTGTGAGATATCCTTCAAAAATCCCTTCAACTCCTCAGCATCTAGTTTTCTGTCAGAATTTGCATGCTTGTTAAAAAGATCCTTGAATGGGTCTTGTGGTTTAGGAATAGGAATGATTGATGGAGATGGCTAGAGATATTGAACAAGGGGAAGAAAAAAGAAAGGATTGAAATAGACATCAACAGTTAACCTCCATGCACATATACATAAATCTTTAAGTCTTAAGGTAAAAATTTTGCCTGTTAAGTTTCAAGAAATCTGTTGATTAACCCAGGAAAAAAAATTTATAATGGCAAAAAATCACAAGAAATTGTTTCATCAAATTTATACATTGTTGTAGTAAAAAATTGTAAGAAAATCTTTCTCTTTTTTTTTTCCTTTGTTTAAGAGAAAACGACAAGTTTAAAATCTTTTAATTTCTTAAGAAATGTTTAGAATTTAAAAAATAATCAACTTCAATATGAAAAAAAAATAGATCATAAACTTGAAAAACTAGATATTATGACATTTGCTCTAAGAAAGATTTATCTTTCAATCCATTACTTTTCTGTATTAGAACATTCACCCTCCCTGCCCTTAAGACCCAAAAGTAAAAAAAACGTGCCAAATTTTTCAACAATAGATGCAGCTCAGTCTTGAGGGAGCAGGCTTCTTTAAATGAATCACACTCACAGTTGCTATAACATTATAAGGCTAACGTTAAAATGACTAAATTATTCACATGAAAAAACTTTTTTGCAATACTTTTACTTTAGCAAATTTGCTTATGGAATTAATTTTAAATGCACCTTCAACTTGTAGAGGCTAAAAAGTAGAACTTACTGTTGAGTTGACAGATTCATCTAAAACTCTGAGGAAAACACAATAAAAAGCTGCAATGTTAGATTAATACTGTCAAAATAAAAAACACCAAAGTCCAGAATATTTGATAAGTTCATAAGGACCAAATGAAACAGGGTATTATAAGTGGTTTAATTAAAAAGATAATTATATCCAGTGTAATAATGAAAAATACAATCATTAACATCAAGCTCAAAATTACATTGATTTCAAGTTATATTCACAATAATCATTCAGCATATACATTTATAAATCTTTTCCTGCAGTTGTAAAGATATCTTTGTATTTCAACACTTAACTTGGATGTAGCTCTTCATGGTTGGGCAAGTAAACTACTTTATTAAAATAGCAATAATTTTTATTACATAAACAACAACACATTAAAATATGAAAAAAATATAAACAAAAAAGAAAAGAAAAAAAAAAAAATCCACTCCCACCCCCTGACGAAAAAACAAAACAAAACTCCCTAAGGATCCAAATCTTCTGAACTTGCTTCATGAGAAATGCTGTGGACTCACCCACTGTCTGACAACTTCTCTGTGACAATGCGCAGCAGAAATTCTGACTCCTGGTGAGGGTAGAATGTGCTAGGCATGATTGCATAAGTTCCGCACTTGAGCTCAAAACGCTTGGTTATCTCTCTGTTGTATACATATGTTCCTGACATTTCAGTCAGTGAAAGGGAGCTCTTTGGGGCGGTGGAGCCATCTAAAGGACGCCGGCTTGAGTCTTTTAACTATGAATGATTAAACAATTGATCTTGCTCTTATTGTTCTCAAGACACTAAAAATCACATCTTCTATTATCTCACTCATAAAAGAATTAAAGCAAATGACATAAAAGAGTTCTTGAATGGTAAATTTTTCCAGCAACAGCATGAAAGCTGATCAAAAAAACTCTCCATCACTGATTTTGCATATTACAAAATATTCTTTCAATGCTGCTTCTTTGTATCTTTAAAAAATTAATATAAAATAAAAATACTGATATTTTGGTTAAAAAAAACTCTTCTAAAGTCATGCAACCACAGTTCATCCTTCAAGCTAATTTTACAATGCTAGTGTTGTAAGATAGTATTACAGTTAGATTTTTTTGGGGGGGTCGCAATTTTGATGAGTTTTTTACACAGAACCTTGAAGACGGGAAAAAGAGAATGATTCAAACAAAAAGATATTTGTTGCCAATAATGAAATGATCAAGCTTAATATAAAATTTAAAATTTCTGACACTTAACTCAATATGACTCATATCTGGACGTACCCTGAACACTTGAAAACCAATCGCCAATGACTTTTTGTTCTCCACCTTTTGCATCAGTGCCACTATCATTGTGCAATCATCTCCATGACCCAAAATGCTATCAGGCTGCTCCAAAGTAACATAGAACTGGGGATTTTTCCACTGCAAACCTGGAAATATATGGGGACAAAAAAGTTGATCTATGCAATATTGCATATTTGAACTTAACCTAGATGAAATAGAATTTTTCACTGTAAGCTACTTTCAACATGGAAAAGAAAAAATTGTGCAATAATCACACTGTATGATGATAATAATATTAATAATAATAATAATGCTGATGCTGATGATGATAACAATAACAATGCTACTGAGGACGATAATTATGATAGTGACTTGTTTCATAAAGCTAACAGAGGCAATACTTCTTATGATGATGAGTCTCTTAATAAATTTTACAATTTAAAGAATAATTCCTGAACAATAGCATACTACTGTAACATATTTTGAAAAAGAACATTAAAAAATTGAATTTTTTTTTACCTCTATTATGTAAAATGACAATAACTTTTGCATGGATCGCTAACATGATGAAATTTTGTTTTCTTATGATGGAATCTACTTCCTTAGCATTCTGCTTAGTTCCTTGATATTTTCAAATGTAAAATGTTTTTTTAAAATGCTGTTGAGACTGGTGGTCACAGTGAAGATATATTATGTTAAATATGGTCAAACATCGATGAAAATCCTATTGTATCCTCATACATCCATGGTATTCTTTTACTGTATTGTTTTCAAAGGAATGTTACTCTAGCAATATTCATCATTATAAGTTAAGACAGCCACAGCTTTAAAAATTTTTTTTTTAATGTTAGCTGAAGCCCTCTCATAGTTTCATATGAGCAAAACAAACGACTAAAATGACAAGTTAGATGAAAAATGACTAAAAACTGTGATACCATTTAAAAGTTACAACTTCAACAGTTCATTTAAGGTAATTGAGAAGGGCATTACTTACTTTGATAAGGTGCATTACCACAACCTCCTGCTGTGACACCTTTTATCCATTTGTCGTGGAAGACAGTCACATTCCATTGCTGCTTTTTCTGATAGAAAGAAAAAAAATTGAATGTTGTTAATGCTTAAAGGTAGTGTTAATGAATATATGATAAGTGTCTGTCAGACATTACAAATTACCACATCTCTCAAGAGTTCAGAAAATAGGAGTAGATCTGTGTCAGAATTTTATTTCTGAAGCTGATAAAGTACATCTTGTTCTCCTGCCCTCTTTTGGATACTTTTGTCCATCTAAGTGTCCTTCAGCAAAAGCCAATTTTCTTTATTTACAAACATTTAAAAGATTACGTTTACATTTTCACATTTCCATAAACTTTCAAACTTTTTTTCCACATCTTTTCTACCAATTTAAAGTATAATTATGGACTCTATATCAACTAGCGATTCTGCTCTTTTGTGAAAAATACTTATATTTATGGAAGAAAATTGGTTTCACACGAAACAAACAAACCCCCCCTCCCCCCCCCCATGATTTATGACCTACATCATTGTCAGCTAGCTCAGCTAGGAAGGCGTCTGGTGAAAGATGGCACATCTGAAGCTCATCAATGTTGAAAACAAAATCATCATAACTCATCCTGAAATATCAAGAGACAAATGTTTTTACACATAACAATTACGAATCATAAACTTAATCATTGCATTCCAGTAAAAATTACTGATTTTTTAACTGCAAATTTTTTCATCACAAAATTCATATAATTTAAAAAAGACCTTCATATATATATATATATATATATATATATATATATATATATATATAAATAAGAATAAGATTTGCGTTTCTGTAAATGTGAAAATGCTGATACCCATATTAAAATGTTGTCAATAAATGAATCTCTATCTTAAAGCTAAAGTTTTTCTTTAAAATATCTTGATAAACTGAAAATTGAAAATCAAATCTCCAAGCAGCTGATAGGGGATTACTTGAAAATTAAATTTCACTTAGTGAGGTATTGGATAATTAAGTTGGTAAGATATATGTAGAGCATGTGAAGAACATAGCTTGTATATCAATGTGGGATCTAATTTGCTTTGCCTTCATAAATCTTGCAAATGTAATGTAAATAAAAAAATTAGCTAAACCCTTGAAGACCGGCTCAGGTAAAGCGAGGGTGCCGAGCCAGCAATAGTTGTGAGAGGGTGTGCTTTGCGCACTAACAGGTCTAGTGGTGTGAAAATCAAACATCTAGATGTTGATACGCTGTTTTTACGCTCTTAAGTTTATAGATACTTATAAAAGTATACATTTTCTAAAACTTTACTGTTTACCGTTTGTGCTCATGTTATTTTTTTTTAAAGTTTTATTTAGGACATATGATAAGAATTAGGGAAAATGACGCACATAATATGGTGTCAAGAAGAAAAATAACGAGATAAATTTTATTGATATAATCTAATCACAAGTTCCCTTAGTTTGCTAGTATATTTCAAGCTTCGAACTATGACAAATCCAATCACTATGTGCTCTTTCATACCAACCATGATCCATTAAACAATACATATTCATGCATATTCAAAAACCAAATACCCCTCAAGTTCACCCATACCCCCATTTTTCGGAAGGGGAGGAGGGAGGGAGAAATTTAGTAAGCAGACACACCAGCCCAAAAATGGCATCATTGTTCTATATCTTTGTTATTAAGTTTTAGTGATAACTTTAGTATATATATAACCCGTCAGGTTGCGCTGAGTCTAATATTGAGTTAAAGGAGGTGAGGGTCGACCATGAATGAAATGAATTGGAGTCAGGACAGAATTCTATAACCATTTCTACACTTTGTGTACAAGTTTCAAGATGATCTAAAACTTGTAAATAATTAAATTTGTAATGTAAAATATAGTGGTACTTGCAAAATTTGCATATTACAGGTCTATACATAAGCAACTTTGCCCTCTTTGAATCGTGGGTTTTTATTTTCCGACCCTAGCATACCTTATATTAATGGAAAGGGGAATTCCCTGGATTTCATTCAGAACAAGTGCCCATGAATACACTGACCTACAAGGCGTTTACAGAAACTGCACATCTTTGTGAACAAATCAATCCACCGCTTCCCTAGGCCTTCAGATAGCAACCTTTAAAGACGATTTTCTCATTTTGTCAAATACGTGTGTTTTGTACCTATAAATTGTCATAAATCAGCCTATTATTAAGATACCTTAAAAATTTAAAACCAAAAATGATCAGGAACATCTCAGCTACAAAATGATGCAAAAATATGTAAAAAATTAAATTTTTCCAGCCTGACGGGTTTCCTCAGACTCCCTCACATATTTAGAAACAATATATAATTGTCTACTATAAATTATAAAATTATAAAAATTATAAATATAAGGTATCTTAATTATAGCCTGAGTTATGACAATGTCATCGACTAATAGCTATAAAATTCTCACAATGATGCGTGAATTCCAAACTACAACTGTACCAAACCCAAGCCCTACCTCATGCTGAGAAGCTTTTGCAATAGGCTCTAATACATGGCTCATACCACTTCGCACCTCACCGATAGTAAATGTAATACAAAGAGTCTTGAATTAAATTTGTAGCAGCACTGGTTTCTCATATGAACACCATGTAGCGGTTGTCATATCAACTTTTGGCTCCTCCCTCAAGTGGGTTTATTATGTATATTTATTGAGAAGATACAACGTGCAACTAAGCGTATGACGTCACAAAATGTAAATAAGCCAATGAGGACCATTATGTATTAGGTTTCCATTTAGATTATTGTTTCAACAGATGGGCCAAGAGCCACTCCCCTGAATCAGCCAGTGGAAAAACTAAATGTAGATGTTATAGTGGATAATGTTTACTTGTTCATAACTTCACCACCAGTAAAGCTAGGAACTTCAAATAAACTGCAAAATTATTAGCTGTTATCGCAACATCTTATGAATTCAATCATTACTGTTGCATGATAAGCAGAGCAGTAGAAGAGAGTCATAGCTGATTCTAATGATCAGCAAATCATAGTTGATAGTTTACTTTAATTCATAACTCTGCTCATCGTGAAGCTAGAAACATCAAATCAAGTGCAAAATTATCGAATTTTTATTGCAAAATCACATGAGATTAATACAGATGGTTTTATTATAAAACGCTCAGTGATTTTCTTTCAAGAAGAGAGACATAGATCATGGTGATACTCTGAAACTGCAAATCAGTGGTCAAAAAATGCACATGCATAGTTTACTTTGTCATAACTTTCTTATCTTTAAAGCTAGAAACTTATAATAAACACTGCAAAATTACCTACCGCTTTTGCAGATTCACAAAAAATTAAAAGATACAGCTTCATTTTAGCCCGCTTATAATTTTTTTAAATAAACAATATGCATAACGCTGCTACATATCTACAATTGTCGCCTTACCCAGCTTAAAAATTGTTAGTTTTGTAGATGCACAACTGAACCCCTGTGAAAATGTCCCAAAAATGTTGTAGATGAGCTACTGCCACTTTTCCCTGGTTAATCAACTCTATTTGATGCAGGCTTTAGATTGCTCCTACCTAACAGAAAAAATGACTATTAAACTTGTCTTTAAGATGAAAAAAAAAAACTATGAAAAGAAGCACTCCTATGACTCCTATAACTTAGCAGGATATGAAATTCTATCATAAGCACAAGACCATTAACTTTCAGTACAGTCACATAAAAAAGGCCATTCAAGCTTATGTATGAGACGAAGACTATTTCAAGGCGGCAGCACTAGCAAAACTTGACAATTAAAATAATAAATATTGGAAGCACTATCTTCATAAAAGCAGAATATGAAAATGAAGCAAAGTTAAGCATGAAAAGAATCAGAGGTTTAAAATTGGACGCTACATGGCAACTAAAAGGTACTTTCACAACATGGAGAGGAAAAAACTTAGTAAAATTAATAATAATAATAATAATAATAATAATAATAATAATAATATTATTATTACTACTACTACTACTACTACTACTACTACTACAACTACAAGAACTACAACTACTACATTTACAACAACTACAACTACTACAACTACAACAACTACAACTACAACAACTACAACTACAACTACAACAACTACAACTACAACTACAACTACTACAACTACAACAACTACAACTACTACAACTACAACAACTACAACTACTACAACTACAACAACTACAACTACTACAACTACAACAACTACAACTACTACAACTACAACAACTACAACTACAACAACTACAACAACTACAACTACAACAACTACAACTACAACAACTACAACTACAACTACAACTACAACAACTACAACTACAACAACTACAACTACTACAACTACAACTACAACTACTACTACTACAACTACTACTACTATTACAACAACAACTACTACTAATACAAGAACTAGTACAACTACAACTACTATAACAACTACTACATTTACTACAACTACTACAACAACAACTACTACAACAACTACTATAACAACTACTACATTTACTACAACTACTACTACAACTACAACTACAACTACTACAACTACTACAACATCTACAACTACTACAACATCTACAACTACTACAACATCAACAACTACTACAACATCAACAACAACTACAACATCAACAACAACTACAACATCAACAACAACTACAACTACAACAGCTACAACAACAACAACTACTACTAATACTACTAACAACTACTACAACTAATACTACTAATACTACTACTACTACTAACTACTACTACTACTACTACTACTACTACTACTACTACTACTACTACTACTACTACTACTACTACTACTACTACTATTATTATTATTATTATTATTATTATTATTATTATTATTATTATTATTATTATGATTCCATTCTGCAAGCAAATATCTTAATAGTGAAATGCTAAGGCTAAAGAAGCAGAGAAGCAATGGGGCAGGATAGACAGAGTTATCTTGGATGAAATGCTTCCATGTGAAATCTTGTCCAGTAACATGTGAGTTATGATAATCTTTGCTCACCAGAACTCGCCATCTTCAAGACTATGAAAGTCAAGCTCTTTCTTCAGCTCTTGAGAGAGGCTCCTCATTTCGACGGAACTGAGAAAAATAAAATGAAATTGTAAACAAAAAAAAATGTTACTATTAAGACAGAGTGTGAGAGAGAGAGAGAGAGAGAGAGAGAGAGAGAGAGAGAGAGAGAGAGAGAGAGAGAGAGAGAGAGAGAGAGAGAGAGAGAGAGAGAGAATGACAGAGAGAGAGGGAGTGAGAGAGAGAAGGAGGGAAAGAGAAAGACAGAAAAGAATATGTACTCATATACAGAGAGAGAGAGAGAGAAAGAGCTAAAGACATACAGAGAACTAAATAAAGAGGCATGATATCAGAAGAGAAAGTCATAAATAATTTCTCTTTTCTCAAGAGAATGAGAGAAAAAATATATAAACAAGTACAGATCTATAATCACCCACTTGTCTGACCAAGAGCCATTCCACTCTCTTCGGCCCCATGGATTTCTCAGCCTCACCAAGTTGACAGTGCCCCTTCCTGTTGGTATCTGTTGATAAACAGATTACTGTATGAAACTAAAATGAATATATGAGTCTCCTCTCTTACTATTGTAGCAAAACCTTTTAAATGTCATATTACAAAATGAGGACTTTATCTAGGAAGTAAGAAATGCTTGGTTTTAAAGTGAAAGAAAATTTAATGTAAATCTTGTCACAAAAGGAGGCGTATTACAGCCTATACTTTCTTAAAAGGAAAACAATAACTTCAGAGAGAAGATTATAAAAGAAAGAAGGATTTCATTTAGTCATTGAACATTTCATATTTTTGCTGGAATTCTACCTTGTTCATAAAATTAAATAAAAATAATTATTGAGAATATATAACAATTACCACAATGTACATTGGACAAGGACTTCATTTTTTCCTGATTTAAGTACTTTTCAATATAAACATACAGCAACGCAAGAATTACTTATACAATACATATTAAGTTCAGAAACAAGCAAAAATATCCCAAAAACTCAAAGATGATTGTAAGAATGAAGCAGTGAATGACCAAAGAAGTTTTATTACTCATTCAATAAGCCCAGAGGACAAGAGGTGTTAATCTACGATTATAAAGGTTTGGAAAAATAAAATAATTTCTGCATTATTTTGTACACAAGTAGTTATGGGCAAGGAAAAAGAAGAAATAAAAAGGAACATAAGACAAAATGAAGAAGATAACTGGACTGACCTGTTTAAGGCCAGTGATGCTGTACCCATGTCCCATGTACAAACCATTAGCTTTCCTCACCTCGCTGGTGCCTTGCATATTTGGGGGCAACTAGAATACAGAAAGCAAAGAACTTTATCCATCCTTACGGGGAAATTTAAATATCATTACTTGAAAATACATATTTCGTACAATGTTAAAATTTAAAGTAGGAATTTACTACAGAATAAGAAATTTTTATATATATATATATATATATAAATATTATGACTCCAAAAAGTGGAACAAAATAGACACATGACTTGGGAAATCATTGTTTGCGTTAATTCCCAAGGTGTCGACTGAATTAAATATATAAGAAGGTCAAGGCTCTATGCTCCTCAAAGTTATTAAATAAATCATACTGATTTAAGTATTTATTGAAGACAATATCTGGCAATATCTAGCCTCTATAAAATGTTATTGGTAGTACAGAAATGAAAAGCATAAAAGTCGAACAAGTCATTTAATCTATTAGAATATACTCAAATTGACTTAAAATTTTATCAACCACGTAGTATTGCTGTGACACTCAAATACTTCATTTCGATTAGATGCATATTTTTTTCATAGTTAAATTTCTTAAAGGTCGAGTTAGTATATGAACAATGCTGTATTCTGAGAAGATATTAAATTGAAATCCACTTTGACTTACTCACTAACTTATGTATCAAATCTTGCTGTTAATTCTATTAATTTGTTAACTTTATTTCACTGCAACTAATATTAATAAGTCAGGTATTGCAAAATTAAATCTAACAAAAAAATGTTCCTCTTACTCAAGGTATCTATAGTTCTTATTCATAACATTAACACATTTCAAGCATTCATCACTGAGAAGCTTATATAAAGGCATTGTTCTATCATTCATATGAGTATATTAGATTAAAAACTGCAAGATATGATTGGAACCTTGTGCAAGACATAATGAATATTATACAAGATTAACACAGCAATCAAGAGGACACATACATGTATAGCTGCACCCATGAGCGTTTTCATATTGTAGGATTTGAACATCAAAGAAAACAGCTCTGGTGAAACTTCATTCTTCTTTTGCAGATTGATGGTCTCCGATATGCCTCCTGTCAAATCCACCAGTGCATTCTGAATGTTGCCACCCACTAAGGCCTGGTAGCTGCCATGCAGCCTGCAGAGGAAAGACCAAATGTTCATGGCTTGTTTTTACACAAAGGGTCGGAGTTCAAAAAGTTATGGCTTGTTTTTACACTAGATTGGTAGGTTTATCAATATCTATCAATTGCACACTTTCTGAACAGTTTAAAACTAGGGTAAGTTTTTCTTCAAGTTTGGAAGATTGATTAAATGTACTTTTTTATTCTTGATTGATTGATCGATGGTTTTATGTGTTTGCACTGGGCAAAAGAAAAGTATTAAAACAAGCTCATACACATTACTAAATGTTCTAGTCTATATATGGGGAAAATCTGTCATCACCTTATTCTAGCCCCATGACTCATTATTGGGTGGAAGGTCTAGATTATTCTATTACACTATCAACCCTTCAGAAACGACCTGTGATTATTATTATTTTTATTATTATTATCATCATCATTATTATTATTACCATTATTATTATTATTATTATTATTATTATTATTATTATTATTATTATTATTATTATTTTCATCATCATCTTCTAATACATAGAGTTTATCCTTTTACAAAAGTTTAAGTGCTTGAATGCTTGTGTTTTATTACTGTTATCATCATCACCATCATTATTATTATTATTATTATTAGTATTATTATTATTATTATTATTATTATTATTATTATTATTATTATTATTATTATTATTATTATTATTTTCATCATCATCTTCTAATACATAGAGTTCATCCTTTTACAAAAGTTTAACTGCTTGAATGCTTGTGTTTTTGATTCAAAAGGTTATAGGTTGCCAAGAAAATAAGGACTTAACCTTCCCCATATTCTGCTTTTTGGAAAACAAAAACAAAGAAACAATTGCATGTGGTGACCTGTTTTTAGCTAGACTTTATATATAATAAAAACAGATCAATTACTAGTGCATAACTGATCAACCTATTGATAACTCTTTTAACTTTTTTTTTTTTCAAAAAGAATATGCCAGCTGAATAAAAAAAAAAAGATTAAAACTGAGTGTGCCATGGAAGGGACTTGAGTGGATGAAGTATGACTATAAACCACTACAGCTCAAGGTATGAGCAATTGAAAAGGAGAAAGTAAAACTCAATGATTCATCCACAATCCACAATGTTGTTTTAGAAATGGATAAAAACTAAAACTGCAATTTTAAAAATTAAAGGGTCGCAGTTCAAAAAGTTATTGCTTTCAATATTAAGGGATATTTCCTTCAATGTGCATCTTGATTTGAGAAGAAAAAAGAAAAGAGAATGGACTTATCATGCATGAATTAATGCAATAGATTGGCACTGCTTGACATAACTACCAAATGTTCTTTCATCTTTATTTTGTCACATAAAAAAAGATGGTAAAATATATTATGGTAAATTGCATGCTTTTCAATAAAAGCTAACACAAGATTGTGAATTTGACTTCTTATCCCTGAATTTCTGGCCTGGCCAACTGGCTCCAACGTAGTTACTAAAACTAACAGATTTTACTGATTGTAATTTTGTACATTTCAATGTTACAATAATTTAAAAGCAGTTTAAAACTAAATACTCATAAAACATCTCTATTCCTTGAGGGAATGCTATGTAATTCAGAAAACAATGGTAAAAGGAACTAGGTAAATATGCATATTATTTAAGTAGTTCTCCCAAAACAAAAAAGACATCATCACAATGGGAAGGGATTAAAAGGTTGAGATTGACAACGCTTAAAGCTGTCAATAATGTGAGTGTGTTCTGGTCAATGGATCAATGCAAGTTTATTTTTTGTAAACCAAATAAATAATGTATAATGGGATAAACATAGGAAGAAATTATTTAACATAAAGGAGAACTACTTAATTTTTAGGACTAATGAGAAGCATAAAAGAAAAGGTACACAGTAAAGGACTAGAAAAGCCAAGCCTCGTCTTAGAGTGACCCACTTAGCATAAGCTTTCTCCAGTAGACATGGCCAGAACTCATCTGGTCTCTCCCTGTTGCTGCAGTAGATAGGTCTGTAGCCATCAGTGGGAAGATAGTCATCCACTAGCACCTCAGTCCAGTTGCCGTACCACCAGAAGTTGAAGCGGAACAAGCCTGATGGAGGGGAGAAAATGCCATAATATCTGCATATTAAAACACAAGTATGGTAAAGCCTTATCAACAAAAGGAAAGACTAAATAGAGTTTCAGCCATACATATAGTTTTTTTTTTGACAGGTACAAAGACATTTGGTTCGGCAGTGCTTTATCAAGTATGTGAGTTAAATTAATGAAAAGAAAAAGATGTATTAAGTCCTTATTTCCTTGACACCGTCATGATCTGTCATGATCATATAATTATGTACTTAGCCTTAAGTTTGCCAATTTCACACAGAATTCATTATTAATAATCTATGTAGATGAAGTGTTATCATAATTATTTTTGACAAGTTCATAGGTAGAAAAACTTCATGTGAGCCAAAGTTACAGTAAAATGAGTTATCTTGTTGTTTCTATGACTAAAAACAACAAAAGAAATGCTTTATGACCGTCTTAATTTACAGTCTGTGAAAAGGAAAAGTAACTAATCAATCTTTGGCAAATTTGACTAACAAATCTCTAGAAAAGTGCACGAAAATTAACTTTACAAGGGGTTTGAGCTTAGCAGTTAAAAATATAGTGATATAGTGACCACACTGACCTGTATATCTGTCCTGTTCAAATCCTTGGTCATCAGGTACTACCCTGGCCAGTAGGTTCCGGTGGGAGGTTGCGAGGACTGCTGCACCAGCCACAAACCAGCAGTTGCCTACAATGATTCATTGCCAGACAAATACACAGTTAGAAACACACAAAACATTACTGCAGATTCGAAATTTGCTTTCCAGAAACTATCCATGACACTCTAGTTCTTTACAATATTACTTTGCTTATCTTAGTTTGACACTGAACCAGTACATTCTCACTTTTCCTCTTAAATCACAAAAAGGCAATGCTATTTTACACTATTTTTTTCAGACAAAAGTTAACTTCATTACCAAACCTTTGGAAGTGCAATGGTGTATATTTATCATACAGTCCAAATATGCATTCTATACGAGTTCATCTTTGGAAATCTTAAGTAAATGTCCCCATTCATTATTCATCGTTCATTTCATGAGCTATCTGAGGCTGGTATATGACAAATGCAGGTGTAGACTTCGTCTACTCTGTGACAAAATAGTCCATTTCATGTATTGAACAAATAATCTCCGAAGGAATGCAAATGAATTATATGAACACAATATGTTTTACTTCAATATTTTATTACATTCAGCATTGTAATAGTCAGAGTATTGTGTTCACATAAGCTTGGGTTTGCACAGCTGTTTCTGTGGTTGAGATACCAACTGAACATAAACTCTTATGTTTGCCTGAATTGGTGTGACTATAAAGATTTTATTAATGCTAACTTGACTCACCAAGATATCCCTGGTCCAAATCATGTCGACTGGCATTGAGGTACATCAACTTGGAGTTTTTTGCAATGTCCTGGAATAAAATGCATTTCAGGATTAATCGATTATCTTTACGATAATCTTCTGCACATATTTCAATGACTAAACTCGCAACCCTTTTTATACATTTATACAAAAAAGAGGGTATGAGATCTCTTTAATGCTAGTTTTCATAATCTCAAAAGGCAATAAAGTCACTTTCTCCCAAATATTTTTAAAAGGAGTTTGATCTACATTCTTACCTTGAATTAAATCATATTAATTGCAAGCATAGCCTTACTCAACTATTTTCATTTGGATCCAGTGGCTTTGTTAAACTAAGAAAAATTATATTCATATTTTTTTTATTCTGAACATATACTTACACTGGCCCGCTTCCAGATAATGGTCCCTGAGTATCTGTCCCTGAACGAAGTGCCGGGCATATACAAGGACGAGTCATTGGGAGGGAAGTCCTTGTCTGTGAACCGACTTCCTTTCCTCAACAACTCGCTCTGGAGGGCGGCGTAGTTCTGTCCTGATCTCGTCACGGGTGAGGTTTGAAGAGGCTGGTTGCTCACTGCCGTCTGCTGAAAAGGGCTCACTGGTGACTGAGACAGGTCCGGTCTTTCGTGCTGAAAATAGTTCTTAGGGTACTGGTAGTGGCTTGTAGGCTCCTCATGGTGGTTTGAGACATCTTGGTAATAGAATGCGGGCCTTGGGTGATGCTGATAGTTGTTCATTGGTTGCTGGTAGTAGTCTGTAGTTTGCTGGCCAAAGTTTAAAGGTTGTTGTGAGGAACCCATCATACCTGTGTGGGCAATGGTTGGGAAGGGTTGCGGTCGCTTTGAGGTTTCGTGGGGAGAGAAGTTAGAGGGTGGAGGGGAACGACTGATGGTAATTTGCTGGAACCGAGTTGTTTCCTGAATCTCGGGATGTTTAGAATAGGTGAAGTATTGTGGGGAATGTGGTGATAGATTTGAACCCCTCGGCTGTTGGTAATAGCTCATGGTTTCTTTCGGTTGTCTTCTCTTGGAGTACTGTCGAGAGTTTTACTGAATGTCGTATTGAGCAATTTAAAGAATTATTAAGTTCGTCTAGGATAATTTTCCTACAGCTTGATCACTATCATCGATCTTTAATCAATGTAAAGTGTTCAAAACAAAGTAAGTGTAACACATATGTTACATACCTATTATACCGCAGTTAATCTAGATAAGAGCTAAGAAAAGCGAGTTGGCACGTTTCCAGAGTAGGTCTATATTATAACGTCGAAGACCAGTGTGAGATTCATTCTGTGGACAATAAAAAAAAATCGTACTAAAAACTTGGCTGTTGCTTACCTGTGCCAGTCATCAATAAACAAGAGAAATGGCAATAATCCGTAGCAATTCTTAGTAAAAGTTCAATATTTAACAAATTTACATTAATCAGCCTATAATAGTGTATATTAGTCATATAATTTGGTAACAGCATTCCAATGACTGCTAAAAATTTACGAGTTTTTCACAATTTATGTCAACACACAGGTGAAACATTAGCTGTAACGACCACTTTACACAGCTAAAAACTAATCGGATATGACCTGCATGTCATTTACATGACAAGAAAACAATAATTAAATTACAAAAAAAAAAAAACCAACAAAAAAAAAAAATCCCAACAAAAACCAAGAACAAAAAACAACAAACCCCTGCAAAGTTTGTCTCAAAGTATTGAAGATCATAGCCCCATTCACAAAAACCTAAAACACTGGCTGACGATGATCATCAACATATTTAGCATTTGAACCCCGACGAGTGCTAACCAATCAAGAAGCAAGATCCACAAAGAGGAGAAACGATTACTTTTATGTCAAACGAAGAACGGCAAATTTAGCCCTTTCGCAAGGGCAGGCGGAAGGCTTATTCGCCCCCTTTCCGTCATTCGACGTATTAAACAGCTTAGGTATGACTGAGCGAGACAGAGGAGGAACAAGTGAACTAGTCCACATCAGTCCTCTTCTCTGACTTGAAAAATCACTTAACAGCTAACACGGATGCAATTGTGATTTTGGCTTCGCGCATAAAAAAGCCCATGCACCAGAAAAAGTTTTATTAAAAATAATACAAACAATGACGTAAACGACAAAAAAAAAAAAAAGCTAAACGTTATTCGGATCCTACCTTTTCGAGTTCATTAGCTCAGACAACATAAACCTGCCTTTAAAAATAAAATGTTTTGCAAGTGTAAAGAATAAGGAAAATCGTCTCCATTCACCATGCCTGTTACCGTTGAAATTTTTATCGAATGTATAAAAATAACCCAATCATTTTATGACTGTTTATATCTAGCCAATAAGTTTGGGGGAGAAAAAAAAAAAAAAAGTTGAAGTAAAGAAGATGAGAAAAAGAAAACAAGGTAAACTAAAGATGCTACCTGGATTAGTAATTCTGTATTTTTTTAAGGCTTATTTGTTCTTATTATTGTGGTGCCTATGGTCGTTGTTATTCTTAACACTAACTCTTCCTTCTTCTTCTCCTCCTCCTCCTTCTCCTTCTTTTTCTTCTTCTTCTTCTTATCTATCTCTTTCTCTTTTTCTTCTTTCTCTTGTCCTTCTCCTCTTCTTATTCTTCTTTGTTTCTTTTTTGTTCATTTCCTCCTCTCTTTTTCTTTCTCTACTTTTTTTTGTCCAACTCCTCTCCTCTTCTTCTTTTTTGTACATCCCCCTTTCCTTTCTTTTTCTACTTTTTCCCATCCGACTGCATTCATCTATTTTCCACTCCGCTACATTTGTGGTGTTGATCTATTGATACAAATATACACAGGACATTTAAAAAAAAACTAATTTTGAGAATATATTATGACAAAAGCGTCAAATTGAATCTTACAAACTATATCAAGTCGTTATCTCATTTCTCAAGAAAATTTGTCTAAGACAGGTTGCTCCTCCGTCAATCAAAGGTGTATTCAAGTCACATGAGGAGTGTTAGGCACTCACTCACAAGCTAATTAGAATATTAAGCAGTTGCAAGTATTGAGTTCTTCACGTCGAGATCACTGTTTAGAGCAAAGAGCCCCATAAAAGACGGACTTGTTGCGAAGAGATGTACTGGGAGATATAATTATAAATTGATTGAAATGAATGTAGGGATAGTGAGATGGGTAAAGACACCGACAAATAAATAGGTGAAGAAATAACAAGATATGTAGGCCTGGACAAAAAGGGGTAGTTAGTTAAATCGGATAATAATAGTAATTATTCTTAAAAAGAAGAAGGGAGTAAAAGAGTAAGAGAGCGAGAGCGAGAGCGAGAGAGAGAGAGAGAGAGAGAGAGAGAGAGAGAGAAAAAGGGAGAGAGATAGACAGATAGATAGAGAGAGAAAGGGAGAGAGATAGATAGATAGATAGATAGATAGATAGATAGATAGAGAGGGAGGGAGGGAGGGAGGGAGAGAGAGTGAGAAAAAGGGAGATAGATAGATAGAGAGAGAGGGAGGGAGGGAGGGAGGGAGGGAGAGAGAGAGAGAGAGAGAGAGAGAGAGAGAGAGAGAGAGAGAGAGAGAGAGAGAGAGAGAGAGAGAGAGAGAGAGAGAGAGAGAGAGAGAGAGAGAATACATTCATGTCCCATAATAACAACGATGAACTGGTTCTATGCGTGGAATGTGACGCTAGCTGCTGTCAGGTTTACGACAAACCCATTCCAAAGATAATAGTTTGAGACTCCATCTACTGTGATTCAGAACTGGTGTGGACTATCACATTTTTACACCAAAGTGCTTTTCTTTTATTTCTCGACATAATTGAATAATACCAGCAATGCAGAGACACATGATAGACGCGTGGCATTGAGCATTTGGGCAATTATTTGAAAAACGGGAAACACAAGATGAATATGAGTTCCGTCCCTTGCTTTGTCACATATCCTGCCTACACAATACCATTATCCTTGTCTCTATTGACAAGAGGAAGTGAGTCGCTTATTTGCTCGTTGAATTCATAAATATACTTTTATGAGGAATGCTGACAACGACCATGACAAAAGCAGCAGAAACAACAAAAACAAGACCACAAGAAGAAAAAAAAAATGGAAGCAAAAAACAAAAATAATACAAAAAAAAACAAAAACCTAAAAAAAAACAACAAAATTTTGGAACCCCCCACCCCGTATTCATTCAAATAGAAGCTGTAGAAAGTCAATAGGGAGTGAAAAATGTAGTAAAGAGAGATCAGAAAAATAAACTATTAAAAGAGCTTCTTTGGCTTCAGACTTCTTTTTTCTCGTTCACTGGTGATGCGTTAATAAACAAGAAGGCGCGGAATGTCTTGCCTCCTATACAGAGCAAACCAAGCATTGAACTAAATTCCTCCTCTGGATGTGTGTAAGTTACCCAGACGATGAAAGGATTAACAAATCAGCAATTTTTACTGTTGCTCATGTTATACCAGAGACTGTAACTATATAGTTACAGTAGTTATACTCAGAAAGCTAACTTCTAGATCTAGTCTGGTAGACTGCCGCGACCATGTAGATCTGTTATGCATTCTTGTTCAGGGATCGCATTATAAACACGTGATTTCATTGCTACTATTACATAGTCGTATAATTCTTTACTCTAGTTGGAAACTTTATACGAAATGATTAGCTTACAACATTGAATCTGGTGATGAAATATAAAAAAAACAACATTGAGGGTACAAGATTCGGCAACCACCTTTCTAAAATCTAACATGTAAAGCTTACTAACTGATTGACCCTACTCTTTGACAGAAAATTGTGGATAATTGCTGCTATTTAGTTCATTGAGTTACTGTCAAGCCTTGACTTATCACTGCAAAGGAATGTAAGACCTTTTGTTGATCAATAGATTAGTTTATTCGCTAATGTAGCAAGTCCATCAGAGCAGAAGATGACGGGTGCAGAAACGCCTACGAAAAAGATAGCAGTATGAAAAAAAAAAGGAAAATGAATTTGAAAAAACGTAGAAAACTGGCTAAAGTCCAGAATGAATGAAAGTTGTTAATTTTGCTGAGGTAGGTGCTATGACAGAAAAAAAGGGGAAGGGATAGATAGATAAATAGATCGATAGACAGAATGAGACATAGATACATATATATTTACTTCACATCTCTTAAACTCCCGCGATGTTGAAATCCTGTTTCTCTCCCCACAAAGAAAAAAAAATCCTTCTCCTCTCTCTTCAATCGTCTAAAAAATGCAACTGCCAACTACGGCTTGTGTGGTATTTCAATATACATGTATATTATACAAATAGAGAGATTGAATGATAGATAGATAGATAGATAGAGAGAGAGAGAGAGAGAGAGAGAGAGAGAGAGAGAGAGAGAGAGAGAGAGAGAGAGAGAGAGAGAGAGAGAGAGAGAGAGAGAGAGTACCGCAGGAAAAAGAGAGTAACGCAAGACTAAGTGCTTAGTTAGGCGGAACCAAAAATTAGGGAATAATTTGTGGGCGGAACCGTTTTGGCACCTCTTGAAGATTATGTCATTATGACCTTAAAACATGCTATATCTAAATTGCTTAAACTATAGATCCTGTAGTTTATTGAACCTGCAGTCTATTGATTGTACTGACAGCTCAATAAAACTGCACCAAGTCAGATCTAGACGAAGGCTTTGCTGGAAAAGGTTTGTAATATAACAACTCGAGCATAATAATTGTATTTAAAAATATAATCTTTTTTTTTTTAATACGGGCGTCTAGAAACTAAAGAATCGATCATAACTTGGGCTTCAACGACAAAAACAAATAAATAAAAATTGAAAAAAAAAATGGTGTAATGTAGGCCCTGACCTGAGAAAGCTTTTACAGAAGTAGAACTCGTATCCCCAAGACCCACTTTGGTAGAAAGGGCGATGATTTTTATGGTAACTGCGGTTGCTTATAATCTTATAACTTGTGATAAGATTTTTACTTCGACTCCTTCTGAAAGTCCAAGCTGAAACTGCAAAATAAGGTAAAAGAATGCACCAGTCTAGAGTAGAACGAGTTCAAATAGGCTTTAAGATTCACGATTTGAGTCGAATTAATGGGTGACCTAGGCTGACCGCAAATTATTGCGATAGCTTATGGTGTTTGTGAACATTGCGTGACCTGAGAATCACAAAAAAATTCCATCTCCCCGCAAACTATTGCGACAGCTTATGGTGTTTGTGAACATTGCGTGACCTCAGATTTACAAAAAGTTCTATCTCCTTCTCTTTTCGATACAACGATAGAGCCTTCTTATTCTCAGGTAACGAATGACCCCCCCCCCCCCCTTTTTTTTTTTTTAAACCAGGTCACACGGCTAATTAGGATTAATAGGAACCTATTTGGGTGAATGCTGATCAGCAGTAGGTCAAACAACATCGCCGTCAGCAGTCCAGTATCGTCATTAGCTACATGCGCCGATCTCTAATTTACAGCATGAACATTTCAAATCAGAGAAAAGCAGGATGTGGATAGAGGCAGGCATGAAAATAGCGAGGGAGAACAGGAGGATAGATAGATAGATGAAAGAAACAGAGACAAATAGACAGGTAGCTACACAAACATGTAGCTAGAAAAAAGGTAGGTAGATATTTATGTGGATTAATAGAAAGATAGATAGAGATACATGGACAGGTAGATATAACAAGGGAGAAAGACGGAGAGGAAGACAGGGAGACAGAGGGGAGGGAGGAAGGGGGAGGGAGGGAGAGAGAGAGAGAGAGAGAGAGAGAGAGAGAGAGAGAGAGAGAGAGAGAGAGAGAGAGACAGAGAGAGAGAGAGAGAGAGAGAGAGAGAGAGAGAGAGAGAGAGAGAGAGAGAGAGAGAAACAGACAGACAGACAGACAGAGAAAGAAAGAGAGAGAGAGAGAGAAAGAAAGAGACAGAGAGAGAGAAAGAAAGAGAGAGAGAAAGAAAGAAAGAGAGAGAGAGAGAGAGAGAGAGAGAGAGAGAGAGAGAGAGAGATTCAGCATAAATACCAAACTACCAGACGTCAGTAATCGACTGTAAGCTAAGCTACTCTTTCATCTTTAATTTACACTTATTCCTTTAGTTCCACGGGGCAAACACTATATTTAAATAGTAGACCCCTTCTTAGATCTGGACTTATAATGACATGGCCTATTTGGACTAAATAAATACTGCCAAAAAAAAAGTAAATAAAAAATGCTCGGGAGACTAAATGAGAAAGGGGAAAAAAAAAGCAAGAGATAAAGGGAAGTGATAGGTGGGTGGATAAATATAATACATATAGAGAGAGACATAAAAGAACAATGGAGAGACTCCGAAATATATAAAGAAAGAAAATGATTGAATACATAGATATATGGATAAATAAATAGATTAAAAAATGAGGGAAGATTAGAAAAAGAGGAGGATAGGAGGGGAGAGAGAGATAAAAAAAATAGATATGTATGCATATAAATATATATATATATATATATATATATATATATATATATATATATATATATATATAGAGAGAGAGAGAGAGAGAGAGAGAGAGAGAGAGAGAGAGAGAGAGAGAGAGAGAGAGAGAGAGAGAGAGAGAGAGAGAGAGAGAGAGAGAGAGAGAGAGAGAGAGAGAGAGAGAGGCAGACAGACAACTGTCACTCTTCTCCATTACTCTTACCTCTATCACAGAGAAAAAAAACGTCAAATACAGAGAGAAAAAAAATTCAGATTTTGAATTATAGGCTAAGTGAATTTTTAAAAAAAACAAATTAAGAAACGTTTATGTCACCGGTTGTATATGCCTGATTGTAACCAAGCTGAGTGGTCTCCTCTTGTGGAAGACATCTTGCACCTTGTCGCTCTAAATCATCGTTTTATGGACATTCTTAAGAAACAAGCAAAACGAGTTTAGCGCTCTTGTTTCTCGTTGAAGTCGTTAAAGACAAATATTAAGTTCTCAATTTCTTTGAAGTTTGTACAATAAACCTGTCATTTAAAGGCTAATGAATTTTGCTCGCCTTGCTCACTAAAACAGACGAGGAATTCACCCTTTGAATGAAATGCCTTCTGATTATCCTGACTAACTGGGACGAGATATTTCATCTGAAATCCAGCTAGCCAAGAGCGATTTTCTGAGGGAAACCCGAGGAACTACCATGATCTTTACAAGTTTTCCCTCACCGCATCTTTTCGGAACTTTTGGCTCTAACTCGATTAGACATGGAATATATTTAAAAAAAGAAAAACAAAGTTCTACCGGTACTGCAGCTCAGTTAGGCTCTGTGTCGTGTCCTGACGAAGTCACAACATCAACAAGCTAAGGACACAATAGTATGTTGTCATCATTGTTATCGGTTTGTATGCAACATAATTGACTAAAAAATGGAACTGACACAAGAATCTTCAGGCTGCAGCCAAACGGGTTTTGCATGCATAAATATGGGTAATTGAGAGCGCGTTAGAACTGAGCCAAAGCCCTCTGGAAAACCAGATAAATTATCCCAGAGTGCAGTGACTGTGCTCTGTAGTAGAATTCTTTGATGAATTGGCAGTCAGTTTAGGCAACGAGTTAACATTTGGGGACATGAATCTGAGCTAGAGAAACTTCATACGGTACTGGAAGAACATGAGAACAATAGAAAAATAGCACAGAGAAAAGAAATTTAAAGTCATATAGCGAGAGCATTGCTCCATTATCGGATAAGAACTTGAACCTTGTAGGAACGAGTCAAATTGGACTGGACCACAGAATGATCCGGAATAAATTTTTTTCCCCTCGCGAATGTAGAACGTTCTCCGAGTGTAACAAAGAAAAATAGTACCAGCTTTCACGTAAGTTCATGCTCAATTCTTTACAAAAGTGGAGCTCTATCCTTTAACTTGAAAATATAGGTTTTCTTATGAGTCATTCTGACAGTTGCGTGCGGTTCCTAACCTAGGGATCTCTAATTCAAGTAGTGACCTCTTCCAGTGAATAGAGAGTTTAACAAATTGTCCCCCAGCTTTCTTTAAAGACACGGATCTTTTTTGAATAAATACAGAGCCTAGTTAAATAGACAAACTTTACTTAAAGACGAGAGCTAAAACCTCACACTTTAGAAATAAGATTCATTTTGCAAGTAGGCAGCAAACTCTGTTACCACGTATAGCAAATACAATGTTTGTAGTTTTGCACCGTATTGAAACAAAAAAAACAAAAAACCCATAGATACTGTGGTCTTTATTAGATTAAAGTTAAATTTTCTGTCGCCTTCAGTCATATTATCTAATATTGCTGCTAATACTACTATAAATAACATCATCACTACCGCAACTAAACTACTACTACTACTACTACTACTACTACTACTACTACTACTACTACTACTACTACTACTACTACTACTACTACTACTACTACTACTACTACTACTACTACTGCTGCTGCTGCTGCTGCTGCTGCTGCTGCTACTACTACTACTACTATTTCTACCACTACTGCTGCTACTACTACTACTACTACTACTACTACTACTACTACTAATACTACTGCTGCTGCTGCTACTTCTACGACATCCTACAATTACTGCTACAAATGAAGAATTATCTATCATTGCTGCAACTATCACTCTTCTCCATTAATCTTACCTCTACCACCACTACTATCACAACTTTTGTTTGATTTCCTGCAATGAAATAAGGAAGTTCACTAACACTAACAGAGAGTGCGACTCTTTAAAAGAAAAGCAAATACTTAAAAAAGCTTCCGTAGCAGGATCATTTTGGTGTTATGTAGGCTCTTTAGCATCAGTCATAGGCTGTGTGTGCAGTCTTTTAAGAAGACTTAATGGTTTCAAGCATTAGATATTATCGTTGAAAGATCAAACCTGGGCTTTTTTATGTCAAAGTTGTGATCTTAAATAATGCAACAGTTAAGCCAAAACGATGAAGATTTTAAACTTGATAATAAAAAGGGCACGAATTAACTATACCGGTACCAGTAGCCATGGGCAAAAAATTGATATTACACCGACATAAATGAATTATTTTGTGTGAGTACTTTGCGAAGCATCATATACTATACCAAACTGTTAGTTTACTATCGTGGAAAGAGATAGTTTACTTTTATTAATACGGGCCAAAATCGCGGCTTCCAAAACACAGTATCTAACTTTGGTAAATATTAATTTCTACTGTTATTGTACGTAGGTTCCAAAAGATTCATGAACCAAACTTTTAAGGCCACCATCGCACTATTACATAAAGATATCAAAGAGAACGATAAACTGAACAAATCAACAAGCTCTCCGATAAAGTTATTTCCGATTGTTCTAGTATATAACCTAATATATTCATGATTGTTCCAAGTTTTAACAAACGAGGCCGAGGAAGATATCACTATGTTAAAATAATTGTAAACGTAATAACAAGAACTGAGGCATATAACTATGAAGTGTCCCATAAAAAAGATTTCCTTTGGCATTCGTAACAGTGGGCTAATTATTGGAATTAAAAAAAAAATCTTATAATAGTCAATAATTTAAAAATGTTGTCTGGGCCCATTCCTCAGAATGATTCACTGACATAAGGGCACAATGTTTAAAAAAATGTGATACTATTGTATACTAAGATTGTATAATTAGGCTAACGCAATCGATATCTAGATCTATATATATATATATATAAAGAAAGAAATAAGTTACCTGCAACATACGCATAATATACTCCCTGTAAGTCTTGGCAGCAATTTTATTGATGAACACAATGCTTGCGTGAAAACTTGTTTAAAATCCAATCTAGTATTCGGCCTTAGTCGCCACCATGTTGAAGTGAAAGAGTGTAAACAAGGCGCTTATCTCATTCCAACGAAAGGCCCTTGCTCCTGTCCTTATAAACGTTAACTAAAAGACATGTACAAACCTTTTTCTTTTAATGCTGTCAGCACGCAATGTGTTCCGCTACAGACCACAACACAGCCACAAGCACACTGGCCTCGCCAGACGACGCGACACGCTGATCAGAACACGAAGCCTTAAAGCCGCAGACACCCGAAAAAGCACAAACAAGTAGTTAAGTCCACGCCCCGTTACCTCTCTATTGTATTTTGTCCTCGAATGCCCATACCTGGCTCTGAGGTCGCAGCATCAATCGGAACTTGACCTCATACTACTCTAACAAGACTTGTCCGCCCAAGTGTCCCCCCAATAGCCTACCCCCTCCCCTTCTCCCCTGGCCTCAGTACCTTACCCACAATCTTTTTTACCGGATCCACAATCCAGACAATTATGCTCAACAGGTTGACCTTCATTACGCACCTGCGCGATTGGAGGGACAACAATACCTAAAGGTGACCAGCAAGTAAATCTGGTCATGGTCTCTCTCTCTCTCTCTCTCTCTCTCTCTCTCTCTCTCTCTCTCTCTCTCTCTCTCTCTCTCTCTCTCTCTCTCTCTCTCTCTCTCTCTCTTTCTCTCTCTCTGTCTCTGTCTCTCTGTCTGTCTCTATCTGTCTCTGTCTCTCTCTCTCTCTGTCTCTCTGTCTCTCTCCCTCTCTCATTCTCACTCATGTAATAATATATTATATTCATAAAATATCTGCGTCACGTTTATCTCTCTTCCCCCACCCTCTTATATTTTTTTGTTCTGGCTTTTCTCCCTCTGTCGTAAATGAAGTGTAGCTGGCCTTGGAAACGAAAATCAAGGAAGAAAGGGAGGGTGTGGGTGTGTGTGTCGAAACTATCTTTTCCATTACAACCTACAGCAGGCCAACTCTTTGCATAAAGACCTAAATCTAGACCAGAGAGTGTATTACCTAGACCCAGACTGTAACAGTTGTGGCCAGCATTGTTAAGACCCACTTCAATCCCCAAACAGACCCACTAAAAGTGTGCGTAGTGATGGGTTTTCCCGTTATTCACCTCACACCTGGTGAGATGGGTCTCTCCAGGCATGGACGGGATTTCAATAATATTCACACAACCAGTGCATTCTTGCTTCCATTGACCGCCATAGGATTTAGAGTAAACCGTTCTGGCCTTGATGCTCTGTAGCCTTCATCTTTACCTGAGCGACAGTGACTGGTTGATTAATCCGTTGTCTGTTAGAGGAGTCCACTTCAAGGAGGTATGCCGGCACTGCTTCCAAACTGGGTAGGGATGGGAGGGAACAGGCACAACTCGAATCATACTGAGGAGATGAAGAAGGCTAGAAACTTTGACCGTTGCACTTGTTTTACGGATCTTATGTAGAATCTAGATAAATCTATGAATACGGTCTGAATGTTACTGCACTTTCTATGTTTTGATATCACGCTCCGCTTATCACAGCGGTCGATTAATGGCTGAACTACATGAATAAGAAGTAGAACAATGCGGCACAATGATCATATCAAAATTAGTTTGTGCCATTTGCTATTACCTGGTACCGGTATTTTAAATATGATTGTCTTGATACATTAAATTCATATTGCACATGGACACTTTAAAAAATAACTTCCCCCTCCACAAAAAAAAACAAAAACAAAAAACCAAAAATAAACAAAAAACACAGCAACTCCTCTCCCCCCAAAAAACAGCAACAACAACAACAACAAAAAACAACAAAACAACAACCCCTCCCCCCAAAAAAAAACAAAAAACAAAACAAAACAAAAAACAAAAACCAACAATATCAACAAGAACAACAAACAAATGTTATTACATTTCAAAATCTTAAACGGATTCTCTCTCTCTCTCTCTCTCTCTCTCTCTCTCTCTCTCTCTCTCTCTCTCTCTCTCTCTCTCTCTCTCTCTCCCAATATATAATAATAATAATAATAATAATAATAATAATAATAATAATAATAACAACAACAACAACAACAAAACAATAATAATAATAATAATAAAATAATAATAATAATAATAATAATAATAATAATAATAATAATAATAATAATAATAATAATAATAATAATAATGATTAGAAAAAAGTAAACGTAACCGGTCAACTTCACAGTGTTGAATTACAGATCTAATGCTATAATTCTTACCACCAAAGGGGCAAGTTAGATTTCTAGCACTAAAACCTAAAACCTTACTTTAATAACCTGCCTGAAATAAACCCCAGGATCTTGCTAGACAACTTCAGGTGACATGGGCTTCATTGCTTCATTTATGTTTACCGCTTCTTGTTCCCCATGTCTGATACCATTTTTTGTCGTCACGTTTTTCTTGGGCCGAAGTAGCTTGGCAGGGGCGGCTAGCTGCTTTAACTTCTCTCTACCCAATCTTATTCAAATAGGTCAAGCGTTTTTTTTTTCTCTCTACAAGTTATTTAGTATCTGTCTGTGTTGAGAAAAGAAGTGTAGGAAAATAACTGAAATAAAGAGAGAGAGAGAGAGAGAGAGAGAGAGAGAGAGAGAGAGAGAGAGAGAGAGAGAGAGAGAGAGAGAGAGAGAGAGAGAGAGAGAGAGAGAGACAGAGATATCTTCTCTTTTTTTTCTCTTCTTTGGATAAACTATGTTGAAAATACAATTTTGCACGTACGAACAGGCTGGCTTGGAAGGCGCGACTTGGTGACGCCTCTAACTTATCTAATCATGCTCTATATTACATTATTGTCGTAACGGAAAACTTACTACCATTTAGATCTAAATAGGCGGAAAATATGCAGAACATTTTAGAGTTGGAAAACAATATAAGAACAGTAGCAGACAGATTAACAGGTCGCCAATATTACATGGAGTATCGCTACTCACAACACATGATGCCCATTCAATGCAACATTGACCTAAGTAGCCACATCTTGTCAATACACTTGATGCACTCTTGTTGTTGAGTAAAACTCAACTATCGATTGTTTAGAAACAGTATAGCGCTGTTAGGAGAAAGTGGTATCATATTTATCCATATTTTTATCCTGCTACTACCGTTAAACCTTGTGTTGCTACTTCAGAGGGTACCAGAGTGTGGGGTGGGGAATGGCGGGTGAACCAGTCTGATATCTTTATATCGTACAATTTTCAATAAATTTCATACCAAAATGACCTGTTAGAATGGATCCCCTCACAACAGTCATCATTCTGCAGTTTGTTATTCGAGGCCCTTGTGATGGCCAACACAAAGTTTGAAATCGTAATTATCGCTTTAGCAATTAAGCGAAAAAAATGAACAACATTAAGTTTCGACTTGGCTTCGTTTCTATATCTCTGTCTCTGACGCTTTCAAATTGAATTATGAGTAGGTGTGACCTTAAGTTTTTGCCGTTTTTCTTGCACTAAAACTGCCAAGTGATAATCATGTTTTGCGAGAGTCACTTCAGGACCGCAATATTCGGGCGGCTCCTAGCTAGAAAATTGCTCGCTCAAAATAATTTAATGCTGGAATTACCTATTTGACTCACTGGCTGCTCAATAAAGTCGATCCGCAGCAGATTATCTCAGACTCCCCCCGCCCCCCCACCCATTAAACAAACTCCTGTGAGATCTTTTGAATTGGAAAGTTGAAGCATTAATTCGACCACATCACCAGAATGAACAAAATATTTCCGTTCCCTTGAAATAAACCCAAAACATATCTTTGAAAATATTAATGAATTCTACAACAAAGATTTGAAGATTGGAAGTAAAAGGAAATGAAAATCTGGATTCATCTTTTGCTTTTTCAAACCAATTTAGAGAATAATTAGTATAAATGCGCATTTTTTAGTTTAAGTCACGTCATTTTTAACACAACAGCATTTGGCGTTGAACGCTGACTTTCAGAGGTTAACCTGTCCTGCCAAAGATGACCCACAGCAAATCTACTTGACGGGTCACCGATCATTCAAACAAATTCTGATCTAACAAGGCAATCACAATTCGGTGTCACTCTGCGTAACTTTAACGTTTTTTGACTGTCAATGACTGTCGCACTTCATGCGCATTCCTTTGAATGCTTTATGTCCCAACACCAGATTTCATGGCTAAAGAATACCGGAATAATTTAAGTAATCTTCATGAGCACAATTCAACGAATTATTTCAAATCAAGATAAAAACTTAAAATTCTTTGCGTTTTTTTTACTTTGAATATCTGCGTTTCTATAGTTGATCTTATAACTACAACAAGTTATGCGTTTCTTTCAATGTATTATTTCCAATCATTGCTGCCCCTCTCGTCTGTTTCGTTACACTTTCTCTCAAAATGTAAGTTTAAAATAAATTTTCTTTTTTATCGCAGTTACACACCTTGTCTCAGTTTCAGTATTTTGCTTGTTTACACTACTTTTGTGTTTTCAGTTTTACTTTTAAAGCCTAAGTCGCTTAGCGTGTTACAATAATAGAGATTTTACATTGCTAGACCAAGTGTTGTGAGTGTGTGTGTGTGTGTGTGTGTGTGAGAGAGAGAGAGAGAGAGAGAGAGAGAGAGAGAGAGAGAGAGAGAGAGAGAGAGAGAGAGAGAGAGAGAGAGAGGCTCGTTATTTTGCCTCTATCACGTTTAGAATTATATGTATTCCTCTCATGTTTTGTTGTTTTGTTTTGTTTCTGTTTTTTTTTTTTATGTCGTTAATAAGCCTTACATTTCTTGAAAGATTTAATTTTTTTAATCTAAACTGCTTCTCTTCTCTGACTGTTTCTGTGGGTTTTTTTTCAAGCGCTGCCAAAGCGCATATTTATGTGAGTTTCAACATTTTATTTTCAATCATTACTGCATCTTATGTAATTCAAGTTTTTCTTTCAATTATACCGCCTATTTGTGTTTCCGTATTTTCTTTCTAATTTCTTCTTATTTAGTTTGTAATTTTGCAAATAGAGGTGACATTTTCTTAACATTTCTTTCAAGGAGAATTTAAAATGTCTTATAATCTTTATTCTAGTATGATAACTTAAACAGAAATAACCATGTTAGTTCTAAACTTAGGTGCTTTGCATGATCAAATTTAATCATACATTGAATTGTGTTGTAACAAACATTCATATTACATTAGTTATAATTATGTCATGGCAATGGTGCTGAAGTCTTCATTCATGTTATATGAAATTGTGTTGTAAAGACACATCTAAATCTATCTTCATGCACAAGGCTATTTCACAAAGACTAAAATGCTACCAATTTGCAAGTCATGAGCTATGTCTAATATGAATGGCAGGTCGAATAAAAATGCTGGAAGAGCTCCCATAGGGTCTTGTATTGAGAAGGAGAATACTTTACCGAGTAATGAGTCTGGTGGATATATGAATCGTAAAGGTTAAAAAAAGTTAATGTTTCCTGTCACATTTGGGCCAACGTTGAGTGCAATGCTTTTACATGTAGAAAACAAATGCATAAAACTAAATTGCCCGCAAAGGGTGTTGCAGACTTACGAAAACCAGACATCGGGGTTAACTTCATGAAATCATAGCTAGACTACCACTGTCGGTCTAACAACACAACTCATGCTTCCACATCATCTCAAGGCCGCGAACTCTATAAAAAGTTTCAGCTCCTGTTTATAATATTTTGCGAATCGGCATCCAGTAAAGGTCAGGGATATGATCTCTCTCTCTCTCTCTCTCTCTCTCTCTCTCTCTCTCTCTCTCTCTCTCTCTCTCTCTCTCTCTCTCTCTCTCTCTCTTCTCTCCCCCCCCACCTCCCCCCTCCCTTTCTTCTTCTTCCCCAGGTCACGCTCTATTTGACAACCTGAGATCACACGACACACGACAGGAGCGGAAATCCGAAAACATTAATTTTAAGAGCTTTGCCCCTTTCCGTGTGATAACTTTTTTAAAAATCATTATTTCCAAATGCCAGCGACAAGAGGGTATTTTCAATCAAATAACATTAATAGATCAAAGCCTTATTATATTCTAAATGTATAAATATTTCGGCGGCTCTATGGGTTGTTATGTAAATCTTTGTAATCGCAGCTAAGGTTGAATCTACTTAGATAGCATATAAGGATCTCTATGCTTACAGCTTCTTTTTTTGTGATTCGTGATTATAATTCATATCAGTTTATTTTCTCTAAAGTCTTTTTTGTCTAAACTAAAAAAAAAAAATAATAATAAAGGTGACGCTCTTACGAAATATTCAATATAGAGCTAATGAGAAACGGCTGGATCTAGATTTAGATTAAATCAGCAAGACATTTACCTCAAGGTCACTTGTATGATAAAATCGCTTTTCTCCTTTTTATTTTTGATTTTAAAAAGATTCAGAAATGAGAATTCGTTTACAAACTATCTTTTAACGAGGCTGTGAATTTTATTATGTCCAACTTATCATTCTAGTGTGCCGTCCTTGGTTTAATAGAAATAAACTAGCACGGTGCTTAAAAATCTCAAACTGGTGATTAGTTTTATATCTAGACCTAAAAGCTTAAAAAATTTAGACGCACGCAAATATCCAAAGAATACCATAAGATAGTATGAGCAATTGCTAACAGAGAAAACGATGATAAAGCTGCAGTAAGGTTTGTAATTTAAAATTTTGTCCAGGTTTTTTTTTTTTTTTAAATTCGAAACTGCATTGAACTTCTGAGAATCTTTGTCTGATCCAGGCCAAAAGTTTCAAGTTTGGGATTTTTCGGCGAAAAAAATTGATTTAGGGTTTGTTTATGAAATAAAGGAATTAAGATTTAGGACTAAATGTCTCCTTGCTACAAGACTCGTGTAACCAACATTTTGGAAATTTTGCAGGAGGGATAAAAAGCTGTCTGAATTTTTTCTTTTCACAGATTTCAGTTCACAGCAGTTGATCAGTCCGCAAAGATACTTATTTCTCACACATTGTAATCAATTTATCTTAAATTGCCAATTAAAGGAATATTGTAACCAAATAATTTCACGGGCAAGACTCCGGTAAGTGTCTGTTACAAAATTTTAGCATTGAAAGTTTTCTGAACAAGGCTCCTGTAAATTTCAGTTACTGGAAGTTTCCGCTCAAATCCGATTTGAAACAGAAAAGCACATCACAGCCTCTATTAGTGTGAGGGTTTTTGTATTATGAATTTTAATTCTATGAACTGACGAAAAAAATCGTTGCGTTGAAATGAATAAAACAAAAATGGCCACCTAGAGTAAAAGAAAAGTATGAAACAGAAACAGCAAACACCAACCAATCGACGAAGAAATTTTATCATTTCGCGCCCTACTTGCAGCTGTTCAGTGAAATCTAATATAAACGTTGTAATTGCCTTAATTTTATCAATATAAATGTAGTCATGCTTACAGAAACTACACTTTCGTCTAATTTCATCTGTAGCAGTTTTGTTGAAAATATTAGTTATCATTTAATGAAAACTAGTGACATTGCTTGAGTTTAGAGTCGCAAAAATTTATACATACTAAAGCCATTAACAACGGAGTACTAAATAAATAAGCCAAAATCAAGGCCTACTGATCAATAAACATACGCCATTTTGTATCCACCGTATAATATGGCCCATCACTATGTTGCGGGGAGAGAAACTTTCCTCATCCGCATCAGCGCTCATCATCAGGGTTGATGTGTTTAATTCATTTTAACTATAAACTCAAATATTCTCAAACAAATTGTGAAAACATGTCGGATTTAATTAACTAAAATTTTCTTGATTCACGTTGTAAGCTAATCACCAATGCTTTAGTCGACAACCTAGATGCTATTGAAGTAAGAAGAATATGCTTCAGAGGTCAGTTTGAGGCCGAAAAATTACAAGAAATCATCATCGATTTTTATCTGCATGATGCCAAGATGCCAATTAGCGCATTATAACACTAGAATGATGTGATAATGTCAAATAGTTGTTGCCTGCGGATCAAGTCCACACGTTCACCTTCCCCGTCATGACTATACTTTATACTGTATGCTGTGTGCATTGGGGTTGGACTTCTGAATAGACAAGGATCTAACTTGCAGTCATGAAACTTTATGTCTGGAGTCATATACTTAAAAATTCCTTAGCATCATAGACGTGCCTTTAAAATCCAGTATATTTATTGCCTTTTCTTTCACTGAGTCCGGGCCGTTTTTTTCTTCGTGTAGCACGAACTGCCTGAAGCTCATGCTCGGGTGTAACAAATATTTACTTGGATGCTGATGTTAATTGTTATGGTCGTGTGGAGAGAGTTGCTCTCACTTTGCGCATGTTGCTTCACAGAAAGTCATTCTCAATTCTTATCAAGGGCAACGAATCGACTGCTTGCAACACCTTTTATGATACCATGCTCTGTCCCGGGGAATTGTCGAATATCAGAAAGAACACTTTGTTCCCCAAATCTACTTATTGCTTGATAAAGTCGAATTCACACGATGCGACCTGCTTGGTACCACGTGATGAGATTATATCCTGGCAGAGAAGCGATAGGAAATTTTTTACGTATATTTTAAGCAAAGGCTTAATGAACTTCAATTCTTATTTGGTGTTCCTTTGCAAGACATAATTTTGGCCTATTCTTTTTGCTTATTTTCCGTTTCTTTAGTTGCTCATTCCATGCTCTTTTGAACAGTCTTTTCCTGTCTTTACTATCAGAATAAAGAAGTCGGGCTGCTGCTGCTTTCCGTTTCGAAATTTGAAGGTGGAGTTGAAGATACCATGGAGATACAGTATGGTGTGGGAGAGTTGCCAGGGGTTGTCTAAAAATCTAAAGCCATTTTACTTTTCATTTTTGATGGGTTTGAATAAAATTTAAAACTTAAGATTTTAACATGATTTGGTGTTTTTATCGTTTATCTGTTTAAAACAAGCATGGAAGTTGTGCCATCGCTCTACTTGATTCATATCGGTGATCAGGAGTTACCTTCCTTATTCTGTCTTTGTAAGCAGATGCAAATCCCTTTGTCCCGTAGGCTTTGCAGATTTCAGGATCACACTGTCGTTTATACTCTTGCAGACTGCTGCTGTAACAAACTTCGCTTTTGTTGCTTTAATAGTATAGGCCGCGTTTTGCATCTGGAAGGCAAAACAAATGTAAAAATACTTATAATTTAGGCAAATGATTTGTGCGACCTTTTCGAAATATCAGTCCAACTGGCCTTTAGCAACATAAGCGTCAAAATAGTTATGGTATTTTGTTTGTTATAGTAATACGCTTTTTCGTTTGCTATGATAAAACGTTTAAATAGTCGTAATAGTAATAAAATGTATCTGGCTCATTAAAAAGTAGAATGCTTATGAAGAAAGTAAAGAGAAAACCATTTTTTATATTCTTCAATAGATGTTAACAATGAGTCTCAGATTGACCTGTATCAAGTATCATCTCCTCTCTCCCTTCGCACTAGTCTTTGAATCCTGTATTGACAGTGTATAGAGTGGACTCTCAGATTGACCTGTACCAAGTATCATCTCTTCTCTCCCTTCGCACTAGTCTTTGAATCCTACATTGACAGTGTATAGAGTGGACTCTCATCTTCCAATGCCACCCTGGTTCACCATAGTCAAGAGAAACACGGTTGTAATCGCCTCATGCTCAACAATCTATTTGAACCAATAAAGTATACAATAATTATATGCTTCAAGCATAAACATCATAGATGTCTTCGCCGCCTTTTTTTGGACACGAACAAAATGCTGAAACTAGAATAATGTTTATTTCACCAGATTTGGAGCAGGATTCAGTGTGTGTGTGTGTATGTGATTTTTTTTTTTGTTTTTTTTTTTTTTTAATTTTGGCTATCAGTTAGCTGATCGTTTATCGGAGCATACCTCTTTCTGTCAATCTATACATTTGTTTGTCTAAGTATCCACACCCCTCTCCCCCCTCTCTCTCTGCCTCTGTTTATGTATCCTCTCTCTCCTCTCTCTCTCTCTCTCTCTCTCTCTCTCTCTCTCTCTCTCTCTCTCTCTCTCTCTTTGCCTATGATTCCTTGCTCTCATTTTCTAGATGAGAAAAAAATAATTTTTTTCCAGTCATACAATCTCATAGAAACCCATCGGCGCATTAAAAATAAAAACAACTAAAAATCCAATAATTCAACCGGTCAGTTTTGGTACCAAAAGTTTCGTTGTTGTCAAACCCAGGTCGACAAACGGCTGCTTGTAGTGAGTAGAGCTCACAGATAATCTCTACATCACATGATCATAAGATACATTGATTCGGGACCTGCAATGGTTTTATATAGGTGTAGTAATGTCATTCTTTTCTGTTTCTAAATAGACAAAAAGAGACCCTGAGACGTAAAAAATCACCAATTTGCAATAATTCTATATTTCTTCGTAACCTTGAATTGAGATGAAAAAACAAAAACAAAAACAAACCAAACCTAAACAAAACAACTCCAATGTCGTTGCATGACTGCTTTGCTAAAATTAACCGGGGCAGCCACTAACACGGGCACAATCACTGATATGACTAAGATAACCAAGTAGGCTGAAAATTCTAACCTGTAGCTGTGTAGAGCTATGGGTTTTATCATATTTAAGAACCGGCTTAGAGATTTGTCCTTACTTCAACGAGTTTCCTAAGCTTTCTAATAAGATTGAACCCTTTGAAATCTCTATCTGAATTCCAAATCTATTTCCCTAACATCTGCTTGATTTGTTTAAAACACAAATTTATGGAGATAAAAAAATATCTAAAAATAAAAGAAAGAGAGAGAGAGAGAGAGAGAGAGAGAGAGAGAGAGAGAGAGAGAGAGAGAGAGAGAGAGAGAGAGAGAGAGAGAGACAGAGACAGAGAGATACTGAGACAGAGACAGAGAAACAGATAAGACCAGACACTAACTTAACCAATAAGCTATCCTCATCTACAAAAATTAAATCTTTATAAAGGATCCAGGAACAGTGACCAGCCTGCTGGCTTGAAGCTCGGCGACAAATCGCTAAGAAAGACTTTTAAAGAACATAAGCAAACAAGCCTATATCGGATAGAAATAAAGAATGCAGTCAAACAACGATAAAGCCTGGGACAGACGGAGAACGTAAAAACATATATATATATATATATATATATATATATATATATATATATATATAGAGAGAGAGAGAGAGAGAGAGAGAGAGAGAGAGAGAGAGAGAGAGAGAGAGAGAGAGGGAAATTCACTCGCATGAAGAGGATGTACTCACTCACATACCTCTCTACACAAAATGAAAATGTAAACCGTGGGTTGGAGTACAGTTTAGCGTCATTGCCAAATAAAGATGCATAATATGAAAGGAACACCTGTCAACTAGAATTTGCAATTAGATTAAAAAAAAATCTTTGTGCCGTGTGATCCACTTATATTTTTAAATAACGCATTACAATACAAGACAACATCTATCCATGTTGCTGTGTGCCTTGAGTTGAAGAATTAGTTTTATATTTACGCTAACGGAACTACACCCGCCATTAAAAAATCAGCCTACACGATTATCTAGGTCAGTTCGAGGACAGTGGCTTTTATTTTTGGAAGCCTCGGGTTGGACCAAGACTTCTGTTTGGATCGGCATGGTTTATGGTGAGCGAAAATCAGTCTTGTGTCTTGCAACCGATTTTCGAGTCAGTCATACTGATTCGTTAATTTTTTGTGTAACACCCATTCTAATTGGTTCTTGAAAACAATATGGCCGTTTTCTATTTTTAAAAAATACTGGACGTCAAGGCCTTAACGATGACTGCACTGAAATATAATAGTGGAGGGAGTGCTCTTCGGACAATGTCCTTGACAATTGAGGTAAAAAAGTATCTAACACATAACACACTCTTGGGTATTAGCACATGTTCACTCGGTTCTCCATTTTGGATCAGTCGAAAAGGCGTGGAGGATGCATACACTTGTTAAAGATAAACTAAAACTAACATCCTAAGGCTTGAAAGACTTGTTCTTCAAACATTATTTTCAAAACTCAAGTAATTAGGCTAATTAGATCTATGATATGGAACGACAAAACACCACTCGATGTTGTCTAAATTTGAATTTTTGTTATATTTTTGTCAAGTGCAGAAGAAATTTGATCATTCACGTCGATTGAAGAATCACAGGTGAGATACATATCATGTAGAATAAAAAGCGCAAGATATCCGTTTGGCGTCCATATGTACTGGTTATTCTTCATTTCGTTGTAAACTAATGCATGTTTTATTTGTTTTATAGTTGGCATATAAAGCCGTTCAAAATTATATAACTGTTCTCAGGCAAGTAAATCTACGAGTAATGTAAGGATCGCTCATCACTGAATATTGACATGTCAATTAGAGACATCGCACGCCTTTATTCATTGGAATAACGCAATAAGGCTACGTTCTCCTGCTGCTGCTGCTGCTGCTGCTGCTGCTACTACTACTACTACTACTACTACCACTATTACTACTACATCTACTACTACTACTACTACTACTACTACTACTACTACTATTTTAAATATTGCTATTACTACTACTACTACTACTACTACTACTACTACTACTACAACTACTACTACCACCGCTGCTACTACAACTACTAATTTTACTCGTTATAGTATTAACTTATATGAATTATATTTATTATTATTGTTATTATTACTAGTAGTAGTAGTAGTAGTAGTAGTAGTAGTAGTAGTAGTAGTAGTAGTAGTGGTAACAGCAGCAGCAGCAGCAGTAGTAGTGGTAGTAATGTAGTAGCAGCAGCAGCAGCAGTAGTAGTAGTAATAGTAGTAGTATAGTAGTGGTGGTGGTGGTGGTGGTGCTTCTACAATTTCTTCTACTACTACTACAAATTTATTTCAATTACAATAGCTTTGTCATTATCGCTGCTAATGCTGCTCCAACTTATTCTGCAACTACTGCTGCATCTTGTTTCATGTCGTAAAAACTAGAAGAAATACTTCTAAGTGACCTAATCACCTTCATCATTGGATTCGCATGTTCTTTGTCTTTTGAAAACATGACTGGAGCACGCAATTTTAGTAAATGTTCTGATCTATTGAGATTATCTTTGACGTAGGGTACTTTCATAACAGCATGATAAATGACTTTAGCGAAGATTAGCTTTCTAAAACATGCAATTGTAATTTATCGGTGCAATTCGCTTCTACCTTTTTAAACAGATTCCATGCTAGCACGCAAAGAGAGCTGTGTCGTAGAATTAAATGGACAGAACTGAGAATGTTTTTTTGGATGGCCCAAAGAGACTGCCCAGCACGTTGACCGTGAAGCTGTCTTAACGAAGGTAAGTTTGATTTTATATTTCTTTTGTTTTAAGAAAACAGTGTTGAATTTTGTTTTAATTTGTAATAATTTTATTTTATTTCCCACCAGAACTGAAGTGAGCCACGAGTTACCATTGCTTGCCATTATTCAAGTTATTCTCTCCCGTAGCTATTTTAGCGATCGTTTGAACATTGTTTCCTCTCTATGTTTTAGTGAACTAAAACATGTGTGTCGTTGTTTGTTTTCCGTTCATGTTTATTTTATAATTTTTATTCATCTTGCGCATGGTAGATCATATACCAATGCCCTAAGTAGATTCTTTTTCTTTGACTAAGAATAGCTTAACGCTATAGTTTTCTCGATGTTTTTGTATGTTTTGAGTCGCCAAACACTGTCCACTGCCAGCTTTTCTTTCTACCATTATCAAAGTTTTTTAATTCGACTCAATCTGTTATTGTTGTCATAGCTTTTAATGTTTTATCCTTTACTTAAACTAAAAAATGTTTTTGTTTTTATGCTCAAATTCTTAAAGGATTACTTAAAAAAAAAAAAACGTGTAAATTTACGATCTTTAGCAAAAAAAGAAAAAAAATGTTTCGCCTTCAAGTATTGTGGGTTTGATTTGGCTGAAAAATTATTTTCAACCGCGATCTAGAAAAAAAAGATATAGGATATAGTACTCAATAAATCAGTTTTTGAGACGTCTGTTTGAATATTGAATCTCCCACAAACAATGGTACTAAAGTCTTATCCTTTCTGCAGCTCGGCTTCGGCCATCCACACTAACCTGCCAACACTATCTAACGTAAGGCATCACGATGTTTGAGATGTTTAAACAGTTTCCAGCATACTCTGCTTTCCAGTTACTCTCTTTCGCTTTCATCCTTTTCTTTTTCTTTTTTTACTTCTGGCACCATTCTTCCACCTTTTTTCTTTGTTATTCTTCAGCATTCAGCTCGACTCTACCTCAATCTTTCTAACTACGACCGCTTCAATTCTTCTTTCTCCCATTCAATTCTATTGGCTTAAAACCCTCTCTTGCCTTTTTTTATCTGTAAGTTTCAACCTTTCTTCTTTCGCCTCAATTTTCAATTTTTGCTCTTCTCCAATTTTCTTCTTGAGCAGCACCTCTTCTCCATCTTTTTGCTTGTATTCTTTTCCAGTTCCATTCCTTTCCCCTCATTTGTTGGCTTCAGCTATAAGTTGTATTCTTTTCTTTCCGTCTAACTTTTCATCGTTGTCTATCACTCCCTCATTTCTCCTCCTACCGAGTCTAAATTTCCTTTCTATCTCTCCTATGACTTTCAGCCCTTCTCATCTTATCTCCTATCCAGTTTTTCTTTTCTTGTCAATTTCTCTTGTGTCTTTCTCTTTCAGCCCTTTTCCCTATTTTTGTCCTAGCTAGTTATTCGTTTCCTGTCTATTTCTGTGATATCAGGATGTCAGAACATGTTTCTTGATTTGGGTAGTATATTTTTTTTTTAAATTTGTGAGGCAGCGAGAATTGGCTATAGATAATTAGATTAGTTCAATGGATTCAGATTTGCTGCTAATTCTTTTTTTTCATTTCACCAAGTTTTCAACTTTGCCTAATCTAAAATATTGACAAACGCGTGGAGACCTCATACGGTTATATACTCAGTTTATAGGATTACAAATTTGCATCCATTTTTTAAAACATAGCTCGCTAGATGAGAAATTAAATGATACAACAAATGTAATTTTAAGAGAACCATCTCAGGAAAACTGAAAAGAAGAGATAGAGATCATCGAATTGGAGGATAAAGTAAGAAAATTAAAGGCTAGAGGCCATGAATATAGGGAAAACAGAATAACTATTTGAAGCCATCAGATAAAGAAAAAAAATAGAGGAAATAAGAAAGAAAAGGGATAGAGACTATCTCAATTTGACACCATTTTGAGAAAAACAGAAGTAAACTAAAGAGGCATCGGATAGAGGAAAAAAAAGTGTACAAATTGGAAGTCGCTCTTTTAGGCAAAAAGTTGGAGGAGCACTGGAGGCAATCGGATAGAGAATGACGAAAGAGAAGGAATAAAGATTACCAAGTAAAAAGAAAAAGGTAGATAGGGCTGTTTACCACAAATATGAGGAAAATTGAAAAGAACTATTAAAAGCTGTCGGATAGAAGAAAAGAAAAAGAAAAAACTGGAGGCAGCTGGTTTGAGAACATCAAAAGAAAACTAATGGAATTCAGCAGTTGGAGGAAGTGGAAGATAAGGGATAGGAATCACAGGATAGGAGAAAGGTAAAATAATATAAAAACGAGGCCGCTTATTTGAGAATAACAAATCATAACTAAAGGAAGTCATTCGATATTGGAAAAAAAGGTGGAAGAAATCGAAGGCCACACATTTGAGGAAAACAAAGAGAACTTTTCAAACCCATTAAATAAATGAAACACAGGAAGAAATATAGACCATTGGATAGGAGGAAACTATGTAAAGGTTTGGATGTCATTGGCGTGAGGGTAGCAAAAAAAATAAAATTTTCTCTATGACTTTCAGCTCTTCTCTTCATCTTTCCTCATACAAAACACACCAGATGGTCAGGGCCGCAGAGGGTCACACTGACAGAATGGAGGTGCGACGTTCGAGTCCCGACCAGACCAATCTGGTGTCTGGAGTCTAAGTCTCTGTTACTGTAGAGGTTACAATGACATTGCACTAAGTCATTGCCTATTGGTTTGTGAATAGGCAGAGGTTGCATTGACATAGCACTAAGTCGATGCCTCTGTGTTTCTGAATCATCGCAGGTTGCAATGACATTGCATTTGTTCACTGACAACTGGGATTGAGAAAAAAGCAGAGGTTGCAATGGCATTGCACTGAGCCATTGCCTCTGGCTCTGCAAACAGGCGGAGGTTGCAATGACATTGCACTTAGTCATTGCCTCTGAGTTTGCAGCTAAACGCACAAGTTGCGGCCCTAGAAGGCATGTAGCCTCAAGAGGGTGCAGGATCAGAAACCAAAAATCATTCTATGGCTCCCACCTCTGGTATGAAGAAAGGTGAAGAGAAGAGCTGAAAATCACAGAGAAAACTTTATTTCTTCTGCTGCTCTCACGCCGATGGCATCCAATCCTTTACATATTTTTTCCTCCTATCCGATGGTCTCTATTTCTTCCTTTGTCTTTCATCTATCTAATAGCTTTGATTAGTTTACTCTGTTTTCCTCGAATGTGTGGCCTCCAATTTCCTCCACCTTTTTTCCTCTATCGCATGACTTCCATTAGTTATGATTTGTTGTTCTAAAAAAAGCGGTCTCTTTATATTATTTTATCTTTCTTCTATCTAGTGATTCCTATCCCTTATCTTCCATTTCCTCATCGGCTGATTTCCATTAGTTTTCTTTTGTTGTTTTCAAACCAGTTGACTCCTGTCTTTCTTCTTTTTTTCATCTATTTGATGGCTTTTAATAGTTCTTTGAATTTTTCCTCATATTTGTGGCAACCAGTCTTTTTCTCCCTTTCTCCTTCTACTTGGTCATCTTTATTCCTTCTCTTCCATTGTTCTCTATCCGACTACCTCCATTGCTCCTCCATCTTTTTGCTTAAAAACAGCTACCTCCAAAATTTATACTTTTTTTTTCTTCTATACGATATCTTCCTCAAGTTTACTTCTGTTTTTCTCAAATCGTGATAGTCTCTATTCCTTTTCTTTCTCATTTCCTCTGTTTTTTGTTCTTTATCCGATGACTTCAAATAGTTATCCTCTGTTTCCCTCAGATTCATGGCCTCTAGCCATTAATTTCCCTACTTTGTCCTCCTACTCGATGATGGCTCTCTTACATTTTTGTTTTTGTTTTTATCAAAGATGAGTACTTTATCATTATTTATTTAAATATAATCCATATACTGATTTAAACTTCCCTTCTAGCGAGCAAAATATTAAAAAAAAACAACAAAATAAATGGATTCAAATTGGCAATACTATAAATTGATTATATAATCGTATGAGGTCTCCACGCGTTTGCCAGTATTTTAGATGAGACAAAGCTAAAGAGCTAGGTCAATTGAAAAAAAAATAGCAACAAATCTGAATCCATTGTAATTCTTGCTTCCTCTCCAATTTCAGAAAACTCAGATACCCAAATCAAGAAACATGTTGCAACATTATGATGTTTTTGCTCTGCCTGCGATTCAGTGTGAAGCTTGATAGGTTCCTGCCCTAAATCTCGAAACCCCGGGATCATCACTCGAGGAGGCGTGTGCTCATAAAAACATTTAAGCCGTCAATTTGCAGGTCCTTACTATTTTAATTATGGTAGCCTAAGCGAGGGCTGGTGACTAGATTGATTTTTTTAAAAACATTTTACACGACTTTATAAATTGAATAATAATCATGAACAGTCGTGGAGTTAGCAGAAAGACAATGGAAATTTTCTAATGTAAAATAATGCGAGAGATTTCTATGATGCATATGTTGTATTATAAACCGAAATTCCCGATGAAAATCTTCTATTTCAATATTTAGATCAAGTAAAAAAAATCTCTTACAAGGTTTCAACTTCCTCACAATGGACCGAGAGTCGTGGTCAGTGTGATTGGTCAACCCCGCTCCTCGGACAGGTGGAGAATCCACGAACAACATGTAGGATCACTCCATTGATCTAGTGTAATATGATGTATAAAGAGGTTATGGAATTAGCATTTAAAAGCTTACTAAATTAATTTAAACCTTATGGCATTCAATCTTGGCTTAATATGGCAACCTTATTTTTTTAAATCAGATCATTGTAGAGATTATAAGTTGAAGTATCGACTTCTGATAGTTGTGAGTTAAATTTAAGAAGACCGAAAATTTATGAATGTAAACTCCTCATCTCGTGGAACTTAAGTCGAGACATTACTTTATTTTGTGCAAACCACTAGAATATAGTGGCTAAAGGCATAGAGCATTCACCCTGATACCTGCACGATCATCTTCGCGGGTTCAACTCGGTAGGTAAGTGTAAAGCCTCATCTTTTCAGTTCCCGCCATGCCCGACAGGGACTTAGTTTTGTCATTGTAAAAGGCCAAATATCATGGTGTTGTGAAAGGGCTTCATGAAACGCTATCATATTTTTCTTTAGTTTCTTTAGATAGTTCGTTGTTTTTCCTCGATCTTTTTATGATCCTCCTCCTGTCTTAATCATCTCTCTCTCTCTCTCTCTCTCTCTCTCTCCATCTTCTCCATCTTCCTTTCCCTCTCTTTCTTTTTCTTTCTCTCTTAACTTCCTTTTTTTTAAAAATTTTTTTACATCCCTTTAACAGATCCTGGAAATTGCCGATTCAAAGTTTGCAAAACCCACAGCGTCTCTGAGTAGCCGTAGAAGATATGCCAGGTGTGTTAAGTTCAAGTGGTGGATATATGTTATTGAAACTGCCCCAGGACTCAAGGAGAAAAATATTTAGCGCAAAAAGGTTTGCTGCATCTAGATGATTATCTTTATGACAGATTTGAACATTTCTGTGAACATCACGATTCTAATAATTCTGTTAAACCTCAGTATAATTTATATTTTACAGTCCGTTTTTTGATATGTTAATAGTTTTATAAGATGCCTTGTCATAGTTAAATCTTTCAAGCTTGCTTTCAATATATCTGTTTCTGGCATACTGCAGTTGTGAAAATCATGTTAGCGACTTTCAGCGCAAATTTTTATTGCAATTTTTTATATTCTTTGCTTTTTCATCAGTGTAAAGTGCAGTCTTTCGTGATACCCTCTCTATCGTACCAGCTTGATCTTGACGTTGACATCAAAGAGAGGTGAATAATCTTGGACCAGCAGTGTGTACCAGAAAAGCTCATACAGTTTCACAGCATTTGGTGTAACTTCTGCAACAATCCACAAGGATGCCCGTGAGGAAAGAGTTTCAGGAGTAAACTATAGATTGGTAATTACTCGAGATATAAAATGAAAGTTTAAAAAAAAAGTTTAGTTGGAAAATCACTGGTTTCGTTAGACGGAAGTGTCGCGGTAATAATGATTTTTATTGCTATTCTGTTGCAGGCTTTATTTTATAACTATAAGAATCTGATATTAAAATCAGGGCAGATAAAGGCATGAAATATCAATGTCAATTAAGTTTTAATAGTTAAGTAAAACATATTTTTTTTCTCTCTCCAAAATCAGAAAGTCGCTTTCAGGCCGTTCCAAACATTTCAACTTCAAAAAAAAAATGTTCCGCCCTCCCTCCTTCCCTTCTCTTTAGATTTGAGGCTCTGGTTTATCTTCCTCACCAGAAGTTAAAATCTTGGGCATGTCTAGACGGCGCTAAAGTTGTAATCTGGACCATCGCAGTATTCCAGCCGAGACTTAATCAGAGAGATAGGCTATGACCAAAAACCAACGACATAAAGAGAGCGGCCAGGGCTTGATTCTTGAGTGATTCTATGACAAAAGTAAGTTTACTTGTTTACTTTTCCTCCCTAACTTCTTCATATCTTCCTGTCTTTCTATTTAACAATTTTTTTATTCTGGTCATCTATCTTTGTCTCTGTATTATTCTGCTTCATCTTACAACTCTTCTCTCTTCCCCTTTTTTTCTTGCAAAACAATCCTAATCTTCCCTCTTTATTGTCATCTCCAACTCTCTCTTTCATCCCACTTTGTCTGTCTGTCTTCTCTCTCTCTCTCTCTCTCTCTCTCTCTCTCTCTCTCTCTCTCTCTCTCTCTCTCTCTCTCTCTCTCTCTCTCTCTCTCTCTCTCTCTCTCTCTCTCTCTCTCTCTCTCTCTCTCTCTCTCTCTCTATTTTTTTCTTTCAACTTTATATGTATCTCTATGACTGCTTCTCAGAATCAACGCCTATAATGATCAAGCTAAGTTCCGCCCGCTATGTTTACGGAATGCGAGTAAGCATATGGCTCAAACTCTCACCCCAAAAACTGCAGGGATCTACGTCTCTAGTTCGAACCCAGACTCTCAAGGCTCACCTTCACACTGCAGTAGGAGATCTTCGAAAGAATGAATGTTTGGACTGTGCACGTTAAAATCGCTAGATCTAAAGCACGTAACGTAATACGAGCTCCAGCTTCTGCTCAAATTCTATCTTTACCAGGCATAATTATAGATTTAAATATGGAAAACCCACACTAAAACAAGAGAGTGAATATCGGCGAAAAAAGAATTAAAAAGAATTGAAAGTCGAGGCTTAGAAGAATCAGCAAGGGGTAAAATCCTGCTCTTCCCATTCTTCAATTCCTCTATTGTGTCCAAATAAATAAAAACCTTAGAATATCTTTGCTTTTCCAGGTAATGATGGTTCCGTCATCATACGAACAAGTAAACAAGTATAATCTGATATATGAAAACTGTAACAGAAATGGTATTCTTGTTTTTCTACTTTTTTTTTTAATATGATTGATAGTGCGTCATGAGCAAAACTATTTGTATTTGAAATTAAATGAAATTCCAATAAAATTCTTAAGTTTTTCTTTGAAAATCTTGGAACATATTACATTTATAAAAAAATTAAAATGTGGAATATCAGATTATTTCCTCTTTTTCATTCAAAAGTAGCATGATTTGTATGTCCCAAATGAATCCAAAACACTTTTCTGAGCTCCGGAACCTAAAGACAATTTATTGCATCTTTCAAATCGATGTATCTATGGAGAAAAAGATTGGTAGTGAATACTGTTAAGTACAGGCAATAACTGGGTCCATGCTATGCTATGCACTCTAAACATTGACCTTGTGGGTTCAAACCCGAAGGCCTCTGATAATTTTGCAACCACCAATCTTTCCAATGCTTTATGGTAAAATGACCCTTGACGTTGATGCAACGCTCGAGGAAGCAAAGACTAATTGAAGTTGTAGAAATTCTGCATGACAAAACAGCTGTTAAAAAGCCCTAAGTCGATTAATCAATAAATCGATCAATGTTTAGTGAGAATTGTAACTATCTTTCTCCTCAGGTGCTGTTGGGCAGATGTTGTTAAGCTCTCCCTGAATGATCTCTCACAACATTCACCATCGAGCAGCAAAATGGAATGACGTCTCAATTATGATGCATCTTTTCCAGTGTCAGGACGTGTTCAGACGTGGATTCTTCATAGTTTAATTTATTTTGAAGGAATATGTACATGATAGATGATAAATAGATGAGTCTGTTCAGCTCTAATTTGCTCGACGGAGGCTTCACCGTTTTGCGTCATACTGCCCGACGGAGGCTGAAGTTTGCCATCCAAAGGGAGGCTAATTTGTTCAGTTTTGCAATACCCAACAATGGCTAATCTATTCAGCTCTTACTGGCTTTGTTTGCAATCCCAGACAAATGTAATTTTTCAGCATTTGCAAAACCCGACGGGGGACAATTTTGTCATGTTTGACAGAGGTTTATATATTCAGCTCTGCACTGCCCGATGGGGGCTCAATTTAGTCTTCAAGAGGAAGGCTAAGCTGTTCAGCTTTGTATTGCCTGATGAGGGTTCATTTTTGCCATCTTGTTGGCTTTATAGTGGACAATGAAGAATCAAGTTTACATCTCAAAAGTTCAGCTCTGTAATGACCGCCAGGCTAGTCATTGAGCTTTGAGCTGCCCGATGAGGGCTCAACTTTGCCATCTAGGGGAGGCTAATCTTTTCAAATCTATACTCCTATGGAAGCTTAATGTTGCCATTCAAGAGCCCTCCCAGGGCTATAGACAAAAGAGTTGCTAAGCATGAAACTCCTGTAAACCCATATAGTTATTGTTTCGCCTATTTTTGCTTTTTACTTGCATATACAAAGAACCTGCAGGAACTTAAAGTTATGAGATCTAGTTTGGCAACAAAGTTTCGTCTCTTTATTTGAACAGCTTTCAGCCTGTCGGGTGACTTAAAAAAAAATATTTTTCAAAAAGGCACGTTGGAGCTAAATCGGAATAATCTTTTTACATTCTACGCCAATCCTTGAGACAGAACACAAGGGGTCGAGGCAATTTTTTGTTTAAAAAAAAAATGAAAGCTTTTGCAATAACGTTCGGCAATAGGCCCAAAGGAGAACTGCAGGTTAAATTGTATCATCTCTATTGATGGACTCTTACCAAGGCTTGAACTTGGGGAGAAGAAAACTATAACTTCAACTTTATTACGCCTCGGTCATGTAGAACACGAATATGGGCAAAAGGTAAAATTTAAGAGATGAATTTCATTAGCAAAAATATAACTTATGAGCAGTTTATGGGCATACAAGTACAAAAAAACCCCAGCAGAAGTTAATTGTGTTAATTTCGATAATGTAACATTACAAAGCAATATACAAAAAAGTACCTAAAGGACTTAGGGCGGAAACAAGATATTGATTAATTCAATAAATTTGCTAAGGTTTCTTAGCTCAATTTGGTTTTTGGAATTAAATAGATTATTCGTCTTAAATATATTCAGATGGCGTTGAAATTTCTTTTCCAATAGCAATCTTCTCTCGCCCGTTAACTTTTCCCATAGAAATAAATAATAGAATTCATCGCCCACCTCCAAGGTGTCGCAGAAGGGGCATACTCTCTCGGAAAAAAAATCTATATCTGTCAATCTGCCTACATCGATAGAGAGTTTATGGTTACTCAATTTGAAGTTTGTTATGACGATTCTAGACTTAAGTGCCAAGAGACTGAGATACGAGGGATATTAGGAAATCGTTATTATTCACTCTGAAAAAAGAAACACGATACTTTGATATTGCGTTTAATGTTATGCTACAACTCTGTACTGATCCTTTAACATTTGCTTTATTATACTGATATTTGACATTAAGTTAGAAAATTATGTACTTCTGTTTGATATAGGAAACTGAGCCCTAGTGAGTTCAATGCTTGATGGATGTAGTCCAGATATTGAGTTGAAATGAGGAATCTCGTTGTGCTCAGTTAGGCTGTGTAGCATAAGGGATGTAAGGCCACGAGAGTGAGAATTTTAGAGCTCTTTCTCAAATGTCAATTTGTGTAGACCGTAACCCTAGCTTACAATAAACCATGTTTTTTTTTTACCTTTAAAACTCACTGTAAGGATTGCATATTACATTGTTCGATTGCCAGATTTTCAAAATATATTTCTCATTCGTAATGGAAGATAGATTTGGCGGTGAGAGGTTTAATTCTCTCGACAGTTTTGCAATATTATATGCTGCTTTGAGGGTTTGTGTGGTGATATGATTCATTGAAGTGAGTAGTGGCCATTTTTTGTGAACATAATGCCTAAATATTTGAACGCCTTTGACCTTTTCTAATACATCTCCATCAAGATGAAATGTGGATTCCCTCTTTTCTCTTCCAAAGATAAGTATTTTAGACGCATTTACATTGATTATCAGTTTCCAGGCATGCAGTATTGGTGTCTAGAGAATGTGGAAGGCCTCTTTCATTTTCACTAAGTATGTTTGTATCATCAGCATATAGCAATAATAATAGTTCGTTCATAGTATTATTTGTAAGTGAATCGTTGATGGTTACTCCATTACAATTTTGGCTGCGCCTCATGCTTTCATCATGAGATCATTCGGTTGTAAAGCAAAAAGTAACATGACAAATTGCATCCTTGCCATATGCCAACATTGCATACAAAAGTTTTGGATTCATGACTATTACATCGGATATATGCCTTACTTTCTATATACATTGACTTCACCAAATCTATGAATTTTCCGGATTCGTTTTGTTTGTTTGGTTAATAAACCACCTCTCCACACTGTATCGTAAGCTTTGGCTAAGTCTAAAAATGCACAGAACAGAGTTTTCTTGCTTTGCAATATGTTAAGAAGACAAGAAAGTGAGAAAATGTGGTTTATGGTAGAAGACCCTGGCAAAAAAGCTCCCTTGTTAAAGTTAAATACATTATTTCTGAGCATAAACTTTGTGAGGCAGGCATTTAAGACAAATGAGAACAGTTTAAACAGCTTGATAACGTTATTGATCTGTAGTTAGACGAGTCAGAATGATGGCCCTTGTTTTAAAAAATTGGTATAATGATACCAAGAGACCATGCGCTAGGAAAGATAGCGTTTGACAAAAGATGGTTGAATAGTTTTACATATCGAAGCAGACACATCAGTGAAGCCTTGATGTATTCGTTATCTCCACCCCCTGCTTTTCCGTTCTTAAGTTTAAGAATGGTTTCCACAACTTCTTAGGTAGTTATGGGTTCGTTCATAGATTCATTAGAGAAATCTGGATTTATATCCGACAGGGGAGTGGATATAGATGAGTTGTTGGTGTGTTCGTAATAATCTTGGTATGATATGTCTTTTAAATGATTATAGAGTTTGTCTAGACCAGCTGTTGTTCTGATTTTTTCTTTTTTCTTATTTAACGTTATAATTTTTCCAGAATTGTTTCTGGTCATTTGATTGGGGATTAATTAATTATTCCTTGATTCTGTATCTCCAGTTAATAAAAGCTGCATTTAGAGATCGCTTTTACGCTTTTATAGCGTTTTGAAGTTTTAAATAGTCTTCGGGTTCCCTTGTGTATCTGTAGAGTAGTTTCATGCAGTTATATTTTTCTTTTTTCCCGAATTTCTTGAATAAACCATTCATTTCACATATTTTTAGATGTCTGTTGTTGTCGGGCAGGGCAAGAGTGGTAGCTGTTATCCCTAATTAGACCAAGCGACTGTTTGACTACTTCCACCATAACAGTGTTTCTCATTGATAATTCTATCTATTTGGGCATTTTTTAAGAGAAGAGAACTCAGTTAAAAGATTGTCAATGAAACTAAACTTTTCCGGTTTGATGCATTGAACGAATTTGGTTGCATTATCATTTGACCATGGTTTTGGTCTCTTCCTATTGGGCCGTGATAAATTCTCATTGTGTGGTCATAATCGGGTCTGTTACCAATTCTGGAGGAAGTTACATTAGTGGGTCTTTTGTCACATTTGTATGTGATAGGGCGCAATGTTCATCAGATAATAGTATAAAATCATTTACATAAAAGCATGGGCTGAAACTACTAAGCGCATCAATACTTAGAAGAGCGTAATCTACAAATGTTTTGTTGTGACAAGTGGCTTTCCTTATATTCTTGTCTTCCCCACATCTACTATTCAATATTAAAAAATTTGAAGAGGTGCACATTTCAATCAGTTTAACTGATTGTGTGCCAATCGACGATGTATCGTCGATATAGTGAGCCGCAGCTGTGCCAATCGACGATGTATCGTCGATATAAGAACCAATGTTTTTCTCGCCATTGGTAGCCCGGTCATGAAACTTTTTAAGTTTCCTATGAGAGAACTCTAAATATATAATAAGTCATAGTTACACAAAATTAAGCCAAACTGGAACCCAATTTCCAATGCATCCTCTAAAGACAATATGCACAGTAAAAATGGCCTGGCACAACCGTGGAAAACGCTCTGGCACACAATGAGTTAAAGCAGTAATGGTTTGGTTTTGGTTTATCTTGACTTTTTTTATTAATAAATCGATGTTGGTATCTTGGAAGAGAAGACGTAGATCGGGGGAAGCAAGATTTGTGCATACAGATACATCTTCATGAAAGACTCGTTAACTATCTGGTATATAGATCATAACGCTCTTTAGTTTTAGCATTAAAACCATTCAATAAAGTAATGCATCGATGGTTGTAAAAAGAGCCTTTGGACTTCAGTATTTGGTATTTTGCGGGGGCACATAGCAGGTTCCAAGTATAAAGTCATCATTATTGTTCAGTAATGGTCTTGTCTATTTTTATCCAGAAAACAAAGTCCACTGTATAATATCTAAAACTAATGTTGGGGTCAACCCCTATACTCGTCTTTTATCTGAAAAGCAGCTGGCTCGGACAGTGTGGATAGACTTTACACTCTGCACTGCCTGTTATCAATCTACCAGCCGCTCTTTGATTGTTCGCTATGTATATCGAATTCTTTGCCTATTATTATGCAAAGTTTGTTCTCTCTGGCTCTTTTAAATTGTCGCTCAGCTCATCATTTTTTTCTGGTTCTGATCTTCTTTGTTTTTTAGTCTGTGTTTGTCCCTGTATAAGTCAATATATCTAAGTATTCTTTTATTGGATGCAGTGCATTAAGATAGCCAATATGAAATGTCTTTATTGGGTAAGATATGCTCTGACGCGACAATATTTTTTTTTATATTTAACAAACGCTTATCGGTTATTTTTTTCCCCATTATGAACAGTTCGCTATCGACGGAGAGATAACAATATGTAGTTTCCATGGAGATAAGAGTGCATCAAAGATTTATGTATATTGAAACTTTGATTACAGGCACAACACAATGGTTTTTTGTGTCATATATACATTTTTTTATAAATATTTTAAAACTTAACTATCTGCCTTCTCCTTAACTGTGCGCTTTGCCAAGTGAAGTCTGAATCGCCAGAGGCTTTTTAATTTTTGTCTTCTGTCAAATGTTTCCTCATATCAGGTTTTTCTTTCAGCTGCATATATATCAGTATATGGCGAGCAAACTCAGGCCACATGCCTTAGAATTTCTTTTTTTTTCAGCCTTATTTACAATGGATAGCATATTATGTTTTTGTCTCGGTATTTTTCGAGTTGAATTGTTCAAATTTCCGTGGGTCACTTGTCTCTTGAGGATACGATATGTCCGAGTTAAGAATTCGTTTTACCTAAAATAGTGCTTGAAAAAGTACGCTATGTAAAATACCAGTTAACATTGATGCTCAATCGTTTTTTTGTGTTGTGTGTGTGTGTGGTGGGAAAAGGGGGGCAACTGGAGGAGAGAAACGTTGGGGGGGGGGGGGGATCTGGTCGGTGGAGCCTTTGCCTAAAACTTTTTAGTCAAAAGGCTAAATTTTTATGAAACAATCATCTACTTTATAAACCTAGCTATTTTTTTCGACACATTCAGGCCTTTTAAGGCAATGAATATAAAAATATTGATCCTCGATCAATAAGAGGCATCTGTTTTAAGTTTCACCATTGTATTGGCATTGTTCTTTATTTTTATTTTTTTTCCTGCGCATGCTAACAGCACGTTACTAACCTGCACCTCAACTTCTGCTTATACAATAGTGAACGTGGAGAGATCGCCCATTAGAATTTGCTTACTTTAATCATGGGTTAAACACACATTTCCATTTTCTTAAAATGGCATTTTAGTTGAAGGCTGGGAGCGTGAAAGAGCGAGGTAAAAGGGGTTGGGAAAGTGTATGAGTGTGTGTGTCCGGGGGAGGGGGGCTTGCGGCGAGAGAGAGAGAGAGAGAGAGAAAAAGAAGAGGGCTAGGAAGGGAGAGAGGGCATTGTCACTAAAAAGTCAGTTTTACCAGCTTTTCATCCTGCAAGTTCTAATCAGTTTGGGTGGAGCTAGCAGCCCAGGTCTGTCAGTTCTCACAATATTTCAAAGGACGTTGCTGCTCTGTCCGCAAGTAAAATGATCTATCAGTTTACATGCTCTTGGTTGTGATCCATATCTTAACTATGTAGTTTTTCCAGGGTTCCATTCCTTTACGTTTTTTTTTTCTTTTATTTTTGCAACTTAACACTTTGGGACACCAGTAGAAAAATCAAGGTCTGCAAATAAAGGCAACAGCAAATTGAAAGTCCAGATTATTGTCTAAGGTGTGAGGTGCCATGCTCTTTTGCATTTCAATTTAGCGGCCTATTCCTCACAATCCTGTCAATCATTGTTGCCACCGTTATGTCTATCCGGTATTTATAAACCGTATTGACTTAGAGGTTTCTATGAATGCCATTAAGGGTTAAAGTGGGATATCTCGGAACTTTCATAGCGGGCACAGTTTGCGTGACCGGCGAATATCAAAACGGAAGTGGAAATTGTTTTCCAAATTTACTTTCCCTGTTGTTTTCAAACATTGAAACAAATTGTTTAACTGTTTCTCCCTCATATGCATTTTCTCACTATGTGAATACAAGTAAATCACAGATAAAATTGTTACGAGACATTACAGTACTTAAGGTGTCATACACCTTAAGTAGCGCATTTGCTTTAGATAACCTATGTTGGCGGAATTTCTAGATGAAGAAGAGATCAGTTTGTTCGACTCTGATTTGCCCCACGGAGACTTTATCTGTTTCGATCTGCAGTGCCCAATGGGGGCTAAATTTTGCCATCCATGGAAAGGCTTATCTGTTAGCCCTGTATTGCTCTCTCAGCGGCCAAACCTGGTTGGCTTTGCCTTGCAACAAGGGATTGTGTACCATCCTAATAGAAAGTTTGTGCTTAGCTCTGTAAATCACCGACGGAGGCTAATCACTACAGCTGAGTCATCTGATGGTGAGAGTTTGATCTCATCTAATTAGTCCCATTCGTGGCTTGACGGAAAGATTCTTCGCGGCACTCGAGGAATGTATCTAACCTTGATGCTGTATTGGATGCAATTTTCTAGGTGGAACTCGAGTATAAAGAAGGTGCTTCGATGAAGATATTAATTTATGAGCTTGCCATGTTGAATCTTTTCATTGTTGTTCATCACACTTCTCATTACACATTGGAATGAGAGCAGTAGTTTTGTGATAAGTTTGCTCGTTATCCACACAAGTTTTAAGTCACTGTTTTGTTACGTTTCGCCGGTTTCAGTCAGTGCAAGGATTCTGCATATTTGACTCGTATTCCCTCTTTTATCGGAGAGATAATTGTCTATAGTAATTTCTTGTTAAAGACTCTTTATTAAATTATCATACTATGACATTGGTTAAGAAACTAAAGTTAATTTCCGCACTATTGATAGTCCACACCTTTCTTGTCTCGACCGTTGGACACTGGGTATCTTTTTGTAAGCTTTTTGCCTAACGAATTCTTTCTTTTTTTCTTATTACTGCAGTTGCATAGTAAAATTTGATTTGGAAATTCACAAAACTTGCTCCGGGCCTATACTTTGACAGCGTTTTTAGATAAATATTAATAGCACAAGAATACTTAAAACATTCCCATGTTGCAATTTATTTTCAATTGAAATCTAATGTATACTGATAATTTTTCTCCAAATGCTTGTATATGTCTCAATTGAGTTTCCGTAAAATCAAAATATTTGAAGTCCAAATATAAGGTTCGATTGTTGAAAAAGGCTTTATTTAATGGCTGATTGAATTAAAAGAGTTATGAATTAATAGAGTTAGCATTGGTTGAAATATTTCGCATTGACTTTGTGACGCAGAGAACATTTCGACCATCTTTCTTGTGTGGGTGTATGTGTTCGATTTCCCAACTTATATCATAGGTTCTACAATGCACTCTTTTACACTTATATTTACCCTTTTATACTCGCTTATAAAGACCCGAGTCCAATGAATATCCACTTATACTGAAATGTGAGCGACAATTTTTTAGAAGGAAACAATTGTTAATATTACCAAAATGAGAAATCTAAACCATTACATTTGCTCAACTCTGATGGAGGCTTATCATTTCAACTCTTCACTGCTCAAATGCTCGAAAGGGGCTCAAGAAAAAGAACTCCATTTCGTCGGTAGATGAGTTTAATTACTGATTCCGTTTGCAACCCCCCCCCTTCCTTTTTTTTCTGTGCGGCCATATGTTTGATATGAAAGAAAACTGTAGATCACTGTGAAGTAGACGGATTTAAACAACAGACAAATATGAAACAAAGATGTTTCCATCTGTCAAAAAAAAAAAAAGGACGGAAGGGGAAGAGGGGAAGGGAGGGCGCATATAAAAAGTACTGATGTCACATTTTTGTCAACGTAGCAATTTTCACAGTCACGTGTAAGATTGTAAAATAACCTTCAAATCAAGTTCATGGTGCTGTAGTGTTGTTAGTAATTTTTTTTGAGATTGTATGTCAGAGGCATTTATTGCATTTATTTTACCCTGTGGATTCAAGCTGTCAGTAGACGGTATTAAGGCCTCATCTTTTCATTTCCGCCTTGCTTGGCTGAAGATTTTCTGATATGCTAAAGAAGCATACGTTCACTGTGGTTTGTATGGGATAAATCAAACAACAAACAAATAATTTTATTTCATTTCTAAATGCTTTCTAAATGTTCCATGTCATGTCTTACAACTCGTTTGTAATATCTTTTGATTTGTACTATTTCTCAATTTATGCTGGAATGTCCTATAAACAAAAGACGAAGAGGAAAAAAACAACTAAAATGGGTTAAAAAAAATTGTTTTTCAAAACGTAACCAACCACGGGCGCAGGGCTAACCATTCAAGTACATGTATGTAACAGACTTCTGGGTATATATCAGAATTTTCGTTGAATTCAGCTGTAGCTGTCTTTTATTAATACAAATTTCCTCAAAGCAATATTCTGACGAAAATAGATAATTATTGTAATCAACGTTCTAAATTCAAAAGATCTATAATATTTGAAACATGTGTTTGAGCTAAGGGCTCAATTTATTTTAGCATTAAAGTATAACTATTGTTGTCATTAAATCTGCCAATGATAATATCTGGATGCCTCAATCTGTGAATTTAGGGCCTATCTTTTTAAGGCAGCCTCGATCGACGGGGGCTTAAATTTGATATGTAAAAAAGCTTAAAATCACAGCCATGTGGGAAGCGTATATCATACAAGAAACAAAAAAGTACGTTTTTGTGGGGATGAGTTCAGATTCTAACATTGCATAATGCACCATGCTAGCAGCGACTCTAGAAGACGCTTTTTATCACCCGGTGAGGGCAAAAATTTGTTCAAAGCTAGTACAAATAGAATCTAATTTACTCTGAAGAAACAGGTACCTTCCTCGCTGTTGGCGAGTTTAGAGCCTGATTTTTTAGTTCCTCCCTGCCCGACAGTGCCTTATGTTTAATTTGCAAAAAATATGAAATCATAGTGTTGTAGGTGCGTTATATCAATCAACCAAACAAAACCAATCAAACTGGGTCTGAATTAATCTGATGTCCCTTTTTTTGAATCTCAAAGTTAAAAATTAAAGTCGGTATATTTCCTTCCAAGGCCAACGGCTTAAAATGAATGAAATGATCCTATTTCACTAAACACCTAAAATCTGTATAACATTTAAATGTTAAAAGAGTAATTTTTCTCCTTTTTAAAAATATTGTTTATTGAAGTTTCAATTGTTTCCTCCTTTTTCATTTATCAAGAGTGCTTGCAAATTTTTTTTTTTAAAGTTAGATTTCATCCATATTTATGTTTAGAAAATTCGGAAGAGTTTGAATGTTCCCCTATGAAACAAAAACCTAAAAAATGTGTGCGCATGTGTGGGTTTTCATGAATTGCTAGACATATTTTAATTAAAATTGTATGAATTTTCTACATTCCCAATGCCTTATATTTTAACCATTATCCCGATCATTTTGATAACATACATTAGATGTAAATATGTTTCATAAATTAATTTAAAAAATCTATACAAATTGACTTTTTTTTTCATTTACATCGCTACTTGTTGAAGATTGCTTATGTCCAATCTATGTGTTACTCTGTTTACCTGTATCTTATCGGAGTAAATGGAGCACCGACGGCTGTTGGGTAAGGTCTTGCTCTGCCCGTCGGGGGCTTACATTGACATATTAAAGGACATCATCGTCTCATCTCGAATTATATCAAACATCAAACAAATCAGGCTCGATGAAAACTTTTTCTTGTACTTCAATGATACATTACGTTTGATCGTTATTCTAGCAATCTCGCCGGATGTCCACAAAGGCTCTACACTTTGGAGTCCTGGCAAACCAAATCTAAGTAATCAATTTTATCTATCTATCTATCTATCTATCTATCTATACATATACATATATATAAAATAGTGGATCCAGTCACTTTTTTTTTTTTTGAAGATTATCAATCGATATCAAATGATTATTCTAATAACTTGACGTAGTTTGAGTTATTTGTAAGGTTTTTGATCGCTATATTAGGATCCCAATAGGGTTTTGACTCGCAATGAAGCCCAGGTTCAACACCCTGGCTTGTCTGGTCATCTCATGTTGAGATCGTATTCCATCTCATCACTTCCATCGTTTACTTGACGGAAAGCCACCATTGCCATTCATGGTTCCCATGTAAAATTAGAGGACGTAAGCCCAACTGAAGTGCCGAATTGGCATCAAGTTTTACATAATAATATGAGAAATATAGTTTTGAAAGAGAAATGTTATTAGGGTAAAGCATTTAAATCCAAGGCACAGGATCTGTAACTGATGACCGATTCGAGCTGCGCCGTCGTTTCTGGACGAATTGAGTTTATTTTCAGTTTCAGCGTTGAATCACCTAATGGGGTCTGGGGAGGTGATTAAAAAAAACCTCCTTATCAGATGTCAGTCCGGACGCCCAAGTCGATCCACTGATAAATTTAGGGTGGACTCAAGACATTTTTGCCCATAATTATAGACGTGATGTCTTTTTGGCCTTGATTTTAACTCCTAAGTTCATGTTTTATATTTTGCCATGCGTGTCTCACCAGATCTGCGCTACTCTGCCTGACAGGGTGAAAAGACGGAAAAACAAAGTCGATGACACCGCAATTCAATGATTAAATGATTCAAACTACCAGTTGAAAATTAAATCATTTCAGGTGCAGATTACTTGTGATATATTGATTTCTGATGTTAAAACGAAATTTATTTTCAGTTTCCTGTCTCACGGACAGTATGTACTCAAAAGACGTGAATTTGTATAATGTCATTGTCATAGAATCTGCAGTTTATTACCCATATCTTTTGTTACAAAAATGATTTTGGTTGAATGAGGTGTTGTGGTTGTTGTTGTTGTTGTTGTTATTATCATCATCATCATTATTTTATTTTACCATTATCATTGTCGTTCTTCCTCTTCTTATTCTACTCGTTGTTTTTGTTATTTATTTTTTTGTTCTGGTATTAGTATTTTACTATCCTATTTTTTTTTTGAAGCAAACAGCACATATACAGTGAATCCATGTAAAATATGTTTCCTGCCTTCTTTGTCAGTTAAATGTATTTGTCGTGCAATAGTGTGAAATTGTCCAAGGATGAAGAATTCTTAATTAAACTGAAAATAAAGTGAACGTGATCACGACGATTGAACTGAAATAAAACCGAAAGTTTTTTTTTAACAACTGTGGTTTTACCTGGGCCATAGAGATACTTCATTTAAACAACTAGAGGAAGTGCGGGCTCTTCGATGAATTGACAGGCGACGGCCCCCATTGAAGGGGGTATCGGCGCCACCTTAAGGGCAAGGTGTACGTCTATCCACTAGCCCTGCTAGAAACCTGCCATGAAATTGTATTTAGACACACTTTTTGAAAAAAATACTTTTGAAAGATTTCGGTTAATTTTTTTTTTGCCAGAACGAATGTAGTTGTCTTTTATCATATGCAGAGGACCTCTGAAAATTAATAGACTCTGCCTCTAGGTTTTGACTATTTTTGGGTAGTCTTTATGGAAAATGTGCACACTGCCAGATACACACAAATCTAGCGCTGGATTATTGACTCAGTGCCTAGAGCACCAGGGTTTTGAGATTTTTTTTTTCTCCCTCCGCTAAGCATGGCAAGCATATACTACAAGAATATAAGCTTCAAAGCGTTAAACATAATTTTATTTGTTTTTAATTAGTTGTTGAGAGCTTTATTAAAAAGGAAAATGGTGTAATGTCAAACATTTAGCACTGTTCATTTTCACCAGACATCACACTGTTGAGAAAGGGCTCTATCAAAAAATAATTCGATAAATACATATGTAGACACAGTAATTAAATACTCAGATTAAATGAATCAGCATTTCATCGATCTAATGTACTTAGTCTCGTATTAGAAGTAGGCTGAGCAATTTGCATCTTAACGTTGTTTAAATTAGAGTTCCTCATCAGTTTAATAAAGTTGATTCAAGTGTCTCATTCAAATGTGACTGACTAAAGTCATAAGCAGTCATAAGGGCAGTCTTCAACAATTTTGTTGAACCACAGCGTACAGGAGCATTAAATAGGCAAAATTTATTTTTTAAAAATATTTTTTGTCATTTGTCCAGGAAACATAGAACAGATTCCACATGGCTTCATTGCGCCAGATACCCTCTCAACACATTAAATGATGCTTGAGCTCTGGTAGTAAGTCGGTGATATTTTGAGCTCCTCTTGGCACTTATTCTGATTCACTTGGCTCTTTTATCACCAATTCTTAAAGTTCATGCTTTTGTTATCGCTGGAATGAAAAAAAGGGCAGCATCTGCATTATTGAAGGTGATATGATGATAAACCATCCACTGTCTCAATCATAAGCATTCCCCATGGTTCATGGAACAAGAGTTTCTGAAAGTAAATTACATAACAGAATAAAGTCAGGGAAAGATAAATATAGAAATTGATTAGATGTAATTTGTTTTCCTTCTCAAGCAGGATATTAAACTTTGGCATAGACATAAGTTACATAGTCCTGAATGAATTATGATTTTTTTTTTAAGTGAAAGAGCTCTAACATAAATCATTTAGACCTGCATGGAGCAACATATGTTGCACAAAAATTTTGCCTTGATCTTAATGTGCCCAATTGTTACACTTAATTGTGTTATATATGCTTTAAAATCTATAACTTGAAAAAATATGTCAAACCCTTGGAAAAAAAACTGATATTGCATTTATATAACATGATGCACAAAAAGCTGGATTTCTCTATCTAGTTTAGGCCAAACATGGCAAAAGTCTTGCAATATACCATGGGTTACGTAATTTTAGCGCGCGAAATTCCTGTAACTGTCATTCTTTCAACCAGAATCTGAGATTGCGCGTATCATATATTATCATAGCGTAAGACACCTGTATCGAGCAGTGCAGAATATTTGCAAATACCTTTTTACTTTTTTGGCCATGGATTGCACATTTATGCAGCATCGAATAAGACTCATCAATTTAGGAATCTTCAACCCATACAGAAGAACACAGCAGCCTTATTTGAACATTGTTCTGGAGAATCTACCATCGTGTGGCATGGGAGAGCCGTGTTGCAGAACATTTTTTTTTCTCTCTCCGTCCCTTCCACTGAGATCAGAAAAAGATAATACAAATCTGTGGAGAACGCGAGCCATTAATTTTGGTATTCAATATACTTCTTGCTTTTCTAACCTTCTTTAGCGTATCTCCACATTACAGCAAATGCTAGGATTTGCATAGCACCAAGACACTCTTCTTGTTTTACGTATGTGTGGATTAGCTTTCTGACACTCCCAATGTCGTACTTTAAAAAAGAAATAATCCATGCGAACTTTTGACCGAAGATAATTTCATCAAAGGAATTATTATTGGCCGCGAAATTGAGGGTGATTATCGTTAAGAAGTAATAGAGAAAATGTTTTGAACAGTTTTGATGGAAGTTGCTCGTATTATTTATTATAATGAAAATGGCCAGCTAGAACTGATCAATGATGCCCGGCAAGGAAAAAAGACCAATTTTCTTGAAATGAATTCAAAGAAAAACAAGCTCTTTCTAACCAGCAGTGTAATAGCGATAGTTTTGAAGTGAATTTTCAAAGAATAAACAATTGAAATAAGCCACGTTGGAGGTAAAAGTTTTTGTGTGCTTTTCTTTAGGAGAGGTCTGCTCAATTACTGCAACGTGACTAAGATATCCAGAAAAGTTGTGAAAATAAAATCTTATAATTTATAAATGTCAATAAACTAAACAAATTCTTGATTCCTGCCTCAGCAGTTTCTCATATTACACATTTGCTCTCTGGTAATTTCGACCATAAACTGAAAAAGAAAAGAAAAAAGTGAAAAAAGCTTTTCAATCTGTCAGCGCACAAGGAAATCGCACTTTAAATTTATAAAACAAAGAAAAATAAACAAACAAACAAGCAAAAAACAACAAAAATCCTCAACAAAATCAAAACAAGATTAATAAAAATAACCCCCCTCCAAAGAAAAAAAAATTCTATTATTTACTATGCTAAGATAAAAAAGTATTGCTTCCAACTTTTGATGTGATGCTCACGTTTTATTGGACAGTTTATTCCGTGTGGAGTAAGATATCGTCACTTGGAGGGCATAAAAGAGTGATATAACAGATGTGAAGAACAAGCTTGCCTTAATTTCTTGAACTTCTTTCTCAGTAATGCGTCTTCTACCCCACTCTCGAAGTGTAGATCACTTATCTGAAAGATATGCTAATTCAATACTTATGTTCAACAACCCATTGAAAAAACAGGCAAGAAAACGTCGCAATGAAAAATTTAATATCGTCCTCAAACCTGCATATCTGGATAGTTTTTTCTGTCTTCTAAGACCTCGTCTGGTACCAACGGACGTGCCCTAGATTACCTTCATTAAGTCAAAACGTCGAAAACATATCAGAGCTGTGCCACTGTCTAAGGTTCTTTTGTTAGCGTGGAGCACCGTTTGACCACCGTGCACGTGAACATCTCTACCGACACTAATCTAATAGTTTAGGTAAGAAAAGAAAATCGTGCGGATGTTGACAGACTACGGGCGTGATCCTTTGAAGAGCAGGGATTTATTTGCGTTTTTCTTTTGCAAACACGGCCTGGTCGTTTGAGCATTGTTTCAGAAAGAGAAAATTATGATTTCAAAGTAATAATAAAATCAGTTTTTTTTCCCTTATAAGTTCTTTAAACTATCCTTCGTTTCAGACAGTTTCAAAAAGATAAAAATACAGAAAATACTCACTTTTCTTTGATATTATCTGACTTAGACCAAGATCCCGGCGACTTAATGAATATGACAAGGAGATGAAAGTCATAGCGTTTATAGGATATTACTAATCTAAACCGTACTATAATTGAAAAATCGTTATTTAAGATCAATTCGTTCAACAACTTTCATCTTTTGTTTAGTTGTAAATCACGAGCATTAAAAAGAGACACATGATTATCGCAACACACCATACAGTATATAAAAAAAATCAGTGAGTCCCTGAAGTCTGATTCCGAGGCCTCATCACTGCTGCAGTCAAACCCTACTTGACTGAAGTCTTCCTTACACATCAAGGCACTTTGGCAGACCTTTAACCGGGTAAGTTTAAATTATGATCCACTAAATCCTTCTTTAAAAAATTTCGGGTATATTCTTCGTTCTAAAATAGTAAAGTGTATTCTGTTCCTTTGATCATTTAAATAATTTAAGACTGGCAAGAAGTGAAGATGGCAAAAATTTGTTGATTACCACAGCGCCTTGGAAAGAGCAAAAGCGATTGGACGATAAAAAAAACCCAAAAACAACAAACATGAACACCTTTACCAGAAATGACTAAACCTAGAGGATTGAGCATAGGACCCTCACAGTGATATCAAGACAAACTAAATGACAAGTTAACTTTCGGCTGTGTACAGCAAGAGTATCTGATGCAATCAGCAGTCCTCAACACTATTAGAAACAAGAATCACTGCACCATCAACAATATTATTATTATTATAAGGAGTACTTCTATTTCTATATTCCAATGTTCCCAAACCTAATATAAGATTGTAAAGATGAAACTTGTCACTAGAAGGTCCTGAAAAGGAGCTTAGCTTATATTGTCATTAATCCAAAGTTTGATTTACTATAAGTTGGGTGTTGTGTTTTGAGACGATCGTGAATAATCTCATTAATTTCCTTCTGGGCTGGCCATGATCGCCGATGCATGACACTCCACATGTTAAGTTAGCAGCTGGCAGGGGTATGATTGAAGCATTCAAGCCATTTCTCAACTTGCTGTCGCCGGCTGGATTTCTAGTTGAAAGTTTCCCATTCGTTTCAAGCGATTGTAAGTTTCTACCCCTAAATTGCAATGTAAGCATAGCTTCAGATAACGCGGATTTTCTTGGGTGTTATCGAAATTGGTTTTTACACAAAACCAGTAGCATAATAAAATATTAAATGGGAGTTTTGTTTATAAATAAATCTGAACCATAAATATATTATTGACGCTAATTTGTTTAATAAGATTTAGCATTAAAATAAAATTTCCAAAATGCCAAAAACAGTTCGCCAAAACTTTTCCTGGAGCACTGAGAACTAGGCCTATTAAATTGAGTAGGTAGAATGTCCTATTCATATATCGCTATGTATGGGAAAGACCTTTAGATGACTAATTTCTGTTTTTTCTTTATCACAAGGTCGGCATGGTTGTTTTGTAAGAAATATTTTTAAATATGCTCTTGGTATTCATTACGTCGTAGATGCCTACAGATCTACAGTGTAAGATAAAGAATAATCTGTAGGACATTGGTGCAGACATACTGGAGTTCAGGCCACAGGAAGCGACACGTCGTGTTTACTAGTCAGCCAGGACTTATTAACTGATCTCTGCAACTCCTCCACATGGAAAGTTAGGTTAGAATTAGCAATGGACATGTAAAATGGCTCTTATAATTATAGTTATTGCTTAATCCTACATCTCCCTTTAGATCTCTAAATACTTAGAGTGAAAGAGATCAATACGTGTGTTTATGTAGCTTATTGGAACAATTTTTTCTCAATTCAAAACTGTCTTGATGACTGAAAAGTTACTTTAGTCTTTAGGCTTGTCAAAGCTTAGTACAAAACACACAAAATTTTAAACGGTAATAAAATATCACTTAAAAGAATGTAACTTTAAACAAGCTTTATTTAACAAATGTGAGGTTAACTAGAACATGCAAAACGTAGTTTTGACCCAATTAAAGTGATTTAATCACTTCAGGTATTTACGTCGTCATCGCTCGATCCACCTGCACGTCAGTCGGATCAAGGACGTCACACCAGGGGTAACGGAAGAACCTGCACGGTAAGGATGTAGACTTCGTTGCTGCAAGTGGTGTCTGTTTTGTCGGATTTGCCCATGAGGTGTACCAGGTAGGACCTCTCATCAGCCTCTTGGTCAAGCTTGTTGAGAACAACTGATTCTTGGTCGTTCAGCTACTTCACCCACACCAGTTGGCCTTTGTTGAACGGTGGTAGAGGACTAGCACGATGATTTTAGTCATAATTAATAATGATTTCTGTTGCTTCTTATCCCGAGTATCAGCATTTTCAAATTTTGAGAGTGTCGCCATCTTGATTTGTGCAGTGATACCATCTCTAAAGGATAATGAGCAATCTCAAACCAAAGTGAATAGTAGAGTACTATTAGTAGATATTGAACGCCATTCCACTCAAACAAGTCCATTCCGACTCTTTGCGATGGATAATCTGGTGTTGGTGTAGTTTTCTGTGGCTCTGAAGAGACTTTTCAGTATTTCTCGCATATTGGACAGCCTGTAACTTATTCAGTTTGCTTTGATATGCTAGGGCTCCATACTGATACCTTGGCTAGTGCTCGGCCTTATGCAATTCATCGGTGACATTTATGGAGTATGTGCATGATGTCTGTCTGAATGGGTGGGAATTGTCATTTTACTGTAATACATGGTGCAAGGCAAGTTCATGTTAGACGGTTTAAAACTTCTTCAGATCTGCTTTCTTCTTGCTTGATGCGGGCCGTCCTGTTTGACAGTGGTTTTTGGCTATTCTGATAACCTAATCTTGATCATGTTTGGTCTTGATCTCCTCCAGTTTGCACTTAGATGCTGGTAAACCCTTCATGAGGATATCCACATAAGAAAGAATCTCCTCTTCTTGCTGCAATTCTTTATCATTTGCTTTTGGAGTGATGCCCTTAACAAGGTGTCTGCCGTGTAAAGATTTTCTCCACACTTATACTCGACGGAATAGAAGAATCTCATCAACCTCATGCTAAACCTTTGGATACGAGAGTTAAGTTCATTGAGGCTTTCCTTTTGGAGCAATGAGAGCAGTGGTTTGAGTATGTTTCGACCTTAAAATTCTTTAGGTCGATAAGGACACCTCAGGCTTCCTTCTCAACTTGCGCATACCTTGCTTCAGTTTTAGTGTTAGAACTGGAGGCATAACATACAGGTTTCAATTGTCTTATTTTTATTTAATAATACGTCTCCCTAGTATGACTTAGAAATAGCTGCTGAGACCTAAGTTTCCAATTGAGGGCTGTGACACGCCAAAACTATTCCTCGGCAGAAGGTTTCCTTGATTCTCCTATAAGCCGTCTCATGTGGCTGACTCCATTTCCAATAGTTTTCTTTCTTTAGAAGCTCTCTCAATGGGACCATATCTTCTGTTTGATTTTCAACAAACGTGCCCACATGGTTGACTATGCCGAGCAGTCTTCTAACATCAGATATGTTGTTGGGCTCCGGCAGATTCTCGATTGCTTCCAGTTTCTCTGGATCTATTTTTATCCCTTTTTGAGACACTATGTGCCCGAGGAATTTCACTCTGTCTTGTGAAAGCATACACTTGTCATTGAATGTCATCCTCCCTGCTTCTCTCATCCTCTGAAGGATTGCTGCATCATCTCATCATGGTTTAAACCACTGATCAGAACATCATCAATATTGCATATCACGCCCGTTATTTCTGTCAAGAGATGGCTCATTTCTCTGTGGAAAATTTGTGGTGCCGGGAAAATTCCAAAAGGGATCCTTCCAAATGAGTGCTGAAAGTTTTGTCAATTACTGCGAGTCTTTCGCCACGGGTATTTGATGGAAACCTCTCATCCAGTCCACTTCAGTAAAAACTGTTTCTCCTTAAAATTCAGCCAATAGGTGATCTGCAGCTAGGAGAGTATAGTTTTCCCTTTTATCCTCATTTAACTTTGTTAAATCTACACAGATCCTCCCTTTATCGTTCATTTTTAAGACCATCTGCTGTTTTCATTGTGCAACAAATTTAGGGTTCTAGATCACAATCTTATGACACCATGCAAGATTAGGAGTAAACAGTAGGTGACTATGTATACACTGACTGAGTTTAAGGCCACAAGTTAGAAGCAACACATGTTGTACTGACGGATCTTTAGAACTCTTCTACATCAAATATTAGATTAGCAATAAAAGTGGACATGCGAGATGGCCTTTATATAGTTTTTGCTTCATTCTTCATACAGTAACTGGCAAGGGAGACGACACAGGTTGATGAGGACACTAAGCACAAAACTTCAATTTTTCTGTCTTTTCGTTTCTGTGTCTTTAAAGTCGTGCGATATAACTATTAGTTTTGGTCATAACGAACTTAATTTCTATGGCAACAAGCATAAAAGGGGCACCATTCCAGCATTTTCCTGGCCATTTACAGGCTTATTTTCCACCGAGATTTAAGTCGGCAGTTTTTTCAGGTTTCTCAATACACAAAAATGGAGAAACTATGATAGTTTTATCTAAATCACAGCCTGAAATCTACGCCTTTCCGCTGTAGACTGAGGCCTTACGAGATTACTCAAACTGTCATCTTTCCTTAACATAATAAAAAAAATCACTTGTATAATATAAGACATCTACAAACATACTCTGTAAATTTAAATACAGCACTTCAAAATTAAAAAATTAACCTCATGTCAATTATTTCCATTAGGATCTAGATCTAGATATCTAGCTAGTGCGTCTGAAAAAACGACTGAAGTAGTGACTATTGATCCCTTTACTTGAAATTGCTAGTGCTAGATCTAGAGATTTACAAAGTATATTCTTAATAATGAGAAGCAATTGTTATTTAACGAAGCCAGTCTAATCAATGCCAGCCTATCCGATGCTTTAGTGGCACGATATCGACATATAGCGTATGATAGATCACTCTCCTAATATTAAAATTATAAAGTCATCAGTAGAACTTAAAGTATAATTAACTGAAAGGCGGACAAAGCCTTATGGTTCTTTAGAAACACATATTTTACCAATTGAGTTGTCTGTATACAATTTGACTCCAGATCTTTTTTGACTTTTCAGACATGAAAAAGAAGTATAAAACTTTAAGTATAAGATGTAGGAGAAAACAACCTGTTCAGCACCTTGAACATTTTTTCTAACGAGAAAAGCTGAATGAAAAAAAAATCAACAAGCACCAACGCACGCACACACCCACAATGATCTCATTTTTTAAAATTTGTTTTAACCTTGTAGACAGCAGTACTTTTAAAAAAATTCAAACTTTAAAAAAAACGTGCGGTTATTATGAAAATAAATAATTATGAATTTTTAAGAAACTTTTCTACACAATATTCCACCAGAACACTTTTGTTTACAACATAGGATAAACAAAGTTTCTACCTTCTTTGACCAAAAACAGGTATGGCGGCACCGGAAAATTTCGAAAATACCCGGGTGAACACAAAGTGCCTGTCGGTGATCCTGTGCGTTCGCTATTTTGTGGGAGACAGAGCTGCTTGCTTTCCTTCAAACAATAGGCATACGTGAATCAAAATATTCTAGCAGTGTAATTGACGATATCAGTAACGATTCATAATGATAAACTCATGAAAACTTTATTTTTTAAGAAACAATTAATACATGTGCTTATTTTTCACCCATTCGAATAAAACGTATTCTCAGTAGGAGTGATTTTAATGGAACCCGTATGTTACGAATTATCTAGACCTACATAATTTTATGGTTACGGTATTCAAGCGGTGACAAACTTGCGAATGTAATCCTGAACCAGTCCTGTTGCAATGCGTTAATGTAAAATACATTTTTTGGGGGAAAGAGGAGAATTGAACACATCAATTTTATGTCTTGAGTTAAGTGTTTTTTTGGAATAAGAAATTTTGAGCCAAAACTTGTTTTATCACTATACAGATTGCATAAACTTATGAATCGAAAATTATGACACAAAACTGTGATATCTTTCTCACAACACGCCATAATGTTTTAGGTTCTAGGTTTTAGGAAGAATTTTTTCAAGAAAAGGGTACGTTGTTGTCTCAAAGTAGCTTGTAACAAAAAGAGTGGTAGCTCCATGCGCTCTATAAATAGATTTTTTCCGGTGCCGTTTAGACATACTCCATTTATAGAATTTTTTTTTCAAGTTACTCTCTGAGTTTGTTGGCTCTGTAATCTATTACTTTTTTGAAGATCACTTTTAATTCAAGTTAACCCAATCAATTACTCACAAAAAGAAACATGGTACCTTTCGTTAGGATCAATGATATTTCATAGGGATTCTAAAATACTTAAATTTTTTTATTACTGTTTTGTATCTGTAAAAATGATGCTTACATTGGTAAAGAGATGGTTTCCGTCAAAAGCGGCCTAGCTTTAAGAACAACGCTACATTTTTAAAATTAGTATAATTATTTCACTTTGATGAAAATCATTTATGGAAATTTAATATCCCCGTTTTAAAGAGCATATTTATGAAATTTTTCAATCTTTTTTCTTCCCATGATTTTGAAAGAAAAATCAGTGCAGATGGATGAAATAAGGATAGGAAACTTTTTAGGAGACAACTCAACGACAGATCTAACAGCTCCCCTTGAGGTGACCTGGATTCTCGAGGTCATAGCCCGCCAGATCTATAACACATCAATCTTTAGTGGAATCAGTTTTGATGTGGGTATCATCGGAGTCATCGGAAATATCCTGGTGATGATTGTTTACAGCAAGCTGGGTTTTGTCGAATCCATTCACATCAGCTACGTTGCATTAGCTGCCGTGGATCTTTGCTCAGTCGTCTCCATAATAGGACCAGCTCTACTAAGGAGAGTTTTGTTGCCATTTCTAAACATTCATTTGCAAGACCTTTCGCTATTCACCAACGTCATTACGGGGTGGCCTAATATGGCATTTACTAGAACATCGGCCCTCATCACAGCATGGATCAGTCTTGAGCGGTGTCTGTGTGTGACCTTCCCGATAACATTCAAGATCGCAGTAACTCGCGCAGTCACTAAAGTGGTAGTTATGACCATCTTCGTCGTTGGTTGTGTTCCAATCATATTCGGCTACTCGGGGTACAGTTTCCAATGGGACTCCGATCCCGAGAAGAACCAAACAGTCTTGCTGGTATTTAATAATCAAAGCAACAAACTAAATCTCCTGAACAGGATCGCCCTTATCCTCTACGGAGCCATCTACCCCATGTTGGCTTGGGTCACTGTTTCCATCTGCACAATGGTTTTGGTGATCAAGCTAAAGCAGAGTAATCAATGGAGACAGAGAAACGCCCGCGCAAGAATCACTGGACAGGTAAGAGGAAGGGATGAGGCAAGAATGTCCATTCAAAAACTGCGCGTCACCAAAACAGTGGTCATAGTTGCCAGTCTGTTCATAGCGCTCTCTTTCCCGGCATCTGTGCATCTCCTACTGACCTTAGTGATGAGAGAAAAGTTTGCCAATGATGGACTCTACCCATACCTTTTTATGGCTATGTCATTTATCACTTTGGTATCAAATGAAATAAATTCTTGTGTTAACATCTTTGTTTTTACCGCCATGGGCTCTAAATTCAGAAAAGCCCTTTGGCAAGTTTTGCACATAACTTGTTCTGGAAACTAATCCAATTAACTGTTTGGTCTAGGTTGGGCTAATTTGCGGGATTGCATGTACTAGCTCCACCAAGAAACAGTTTTCTCCCTCAAGCGTCAAAAATTCCTTCAACATATTTGAAAACTTGCGGGCTAACCCAAAATGAATGTTTAACTTATATAACGTCGATATTAATTGTATTTTTAAGTTTTCAAAAGATCATTTTGCAATGAGATGAAAAAAAAACAACAGCTACTTTTTTTTTATCATGCCAGTTTTTCACCTCGTGATTTAAACACCAATATTTTCATCTTCTATTGCCGGGGATGATTTGATATCTTTTATACAATTTTTTGTAGGAGAAACCCATCTCCTTACTTTTGCATCATGAGGACATTTCTGATCAGGATACGGTGAGAATAATTATTGTAGACATATTTCAACTTAACGTTAACGTTAATAATGCGGGAAGTAATCCACGGAAAAAAAATATCCTCTCTTTGAGCTGGACCTTTTTTATGATTGAGTTCGATTTTCTGGTATGATTAGTTCTGTTGCATTTCAAAGTTTTGAAAATCTTATGTAGAGAAATAAGAAAAATCCAGCCTCTGTGAGAAATAGAATAAGAAAACAATATTATAACTATGTCGTTATTGCATGTAATGTCGCAATAAAATTAAACATAAATCCATAAAATTGTTTGTCTATACATCATCAAAGGTTTGATGATCTTTTCTGGGCAGAAATAAAATATTTTCAGCTTCGAAACTGAATTTTCATGCATTCCGTTGTTCGTATTTCAGATAGATTCAAAGTCATTGATGTTGTTCGATTATTGTTATGTACATGGAAATAAAATGTGCCTAAAAATGGTTGCCTTTTTAAAGTTTGTCTCTTGTCTATACTCTAAAATGTAAATTTGAATTGGCTCATCTCCTAGACTGGAGGTAATTAACTCGAAAGCTTGCGCTCTGACAGGATCAATAAAAAAGCCATAAAGAGATATTAAAAATAAGGTCAGGGAGAGAGAGAGAAAGAAAGAGAGAGAGACACACACACACACACACCCACAGAGACAGAGAGAGCGAAAGAGAGAGAGAGAGAGAGAGAGAGAGAGAGAGAGAGAGAGAGAGAGAGAGAGAGAGAGAGAGAGAGAGAGAGAGAGAGAGAGAGAGAGAGAGAGAGAGAGAGAGAGAGAGAGAGAGAGAGAGAGAGAGAGAGAGAGAGAGAGAGAGAGAGAGAGAGAGAGAGAGAGAGAATAATTTCTCTTGTTAAAAATTAGTTTAGGTGTTCTATAACACTCGATGAGGTCTTTTGCTACCCTTCTACTCGGTTTTAATGTAAGAATAATTATTATAAAAATATATACTTAGCTAGTTCTGATCACACTTTTTTTTTTTACATAAGGGCAATAACTCACGGTCTCTAAAGCTGAAAGCTCCAGAGTTTGTTGACTCCCGTTTAAAAAAAAACATTCTTGTTCAACAAAAAAGGTTATGGACACATTAATTTAATGAAAAGAATTAGTTAATGTGTGAAACTGTGCCAAATCTTTATGAAACTGTTGAGCTAAAAAAGAAATACCTCTCAGAAACCCTTACGGGAACATTACCTACTTCTCAGGAGTTCCTCAAATGAAATCTGGAAAAATTAATAACAAACCTACCCATTTCACACGCTAGTTTATTAAAGTAACTTAGGCAGATTTGCATATGAACAAACATGCAAAAAGAAAACGAAACAAAACAACAACAACAAAAAACAAAACAAACAAAAAACCAGGAAACCAAAGCCAACAGAGCAAACAAACAAAAAAAAAAAAACAGCAACAATAACAACAAAACCCCCCCCCCCCCCCCCTTTTACAAACACACACAAATGTAGGAGGTCGCTCAAGTTAGTTGTCTAGATCTGTACTTCCCAAATTTATTTTAAGATTCTTTCAAACGCTATGAATTCTCACAAAAACTGCCTACTAATGGCGCGATGCCTTGCTGGAGTTTCATAACCACATGTGGTAAAGAGCGTTTGTAAGGATCTAAAAATAGATTGGATTATATAAAATAAGCTAACTATTCTCACTGTTCGTTGTTGGCTTTCGAATAATTATTGCTATCTGGAGAAGTCCACTAGGAGCTAAAGATGCTCTTCACTCTCTCATTTTGTTGATTAGTACATCAATTTTAAGATATCCAAAAGGAGTCCATTTTTTTTTGTCTTAATCTTTCTAGGTTTTTCCAAGTCACAAAGAGGGTTGGTGTACCTCATATTTAAGTTTTTGGAAATTGGCTTTGTGAAGCTTGGGAAATTCAAGAAAAATTTCATTCTAGTCCTTCAAAGATGTCAAATAAAAATACTTACCGTATCTTTTAAATGAAAACATCCTTTGTAACCTTATTTCTTCCAAGCATTAAAAAAAATTATAAAATATTTTTCAACAGAAAAAAAAAACCATCATTAGAGGATTAAAAATGTCTTTGCGAATAAATACATATATATAGAAGTGTTTCTGTACCCTTCCATCAAAAAAGTCTTTTAATATTAATTTATTGAAGAAGGTGATAAAACAGACTCTTATTTAGACCAATACCCTATCTAACACAGACATTCTTTTAAACTTTTTCTGTGTTATAGCTAAGTGCCTTACCACACACTTGATAGACCAGTGAGCTTGCGCGGGAACAAGTAGGGTCTCTCCCTCCGCCTTGGTTCAGCTTCTTCTCTTCTCTCTCCCTTCCATTTTGAACTTTTTCAACTGCTCTCACTATCTATCTTTATATAAAAAAGCAAAGGACACTTTCATGTCTTTTCTCTTATCTTGCTTTTCTGCCTCATCCATTTCTGTTTGACTCCGAGAAGTCTTATAGAACGGGAATCAAAGTTGGTATGATGGAAAGTGCAAGTTACGATAAAGCCCAGATTGATGTTTTCTGAGCCTCCGCCAGATAACATAGGATCAATTCAAAGATAGAAACTTATCGAACATATAAGAAACATCTCAGCTTCATCATATTGTTATTGTATAATAGGAAAAAAAATACCAATGTGTAAAATGTGAGAATAATTGCTTTTGGGGGAATCATAATGAGTGTACTATGCAAGAAGCAAAAAAAAAAAAAAAAGAACCTTTAAAGACATCTCCCATTCTTTATTGTATCCTGAATCGACATTTTCTTTCTTTGAAGCTGCGGATAGGGAGCCAAATCGTAGTAAGAACTGATCAACAAAACATACTTTTGAGCATTCAACTTTGATTCATTTCTTACTTTTGCCTGTTTCAATGAAATTTGAAAGATTGTCAGTTCAAAAGGATAGTAATGTTTTAAGGCAAAATCTAGATTGAAAGCCCTATGTCTTGAAAGTAAGCCAATAGCGTCAATGTCTGTTTTGCCTTGATATGAAATGATTTTTTTAAATAGTGATTGTTCTTTAAAATTCGCATGCTGTGCTTTAAAACCGAATTGATAAATTAAAAATTCAATTTATATTCCTAAAATTTAATATGATAATCTATTTTCAATTCTGCATGAAATGGGGAATAACTTATCCATCTGCTAAAACACAATGTTCGTAAATTTTGTGTTTGTTACCTCCCCTTCAATAAAGTTAAATCAAACCAGTGGTAGGGTATTCCAAATTTAATTATCACATTGTGTGAGGAAGAAAATCAATTCATGAGAAAGGTTAGGATAACGAATTAGACTGTGGTTGATGCGGAAAATTAAACCAAACCTATTGTAAAACTCTTCACGAATTAGAGGCTACACACATTATGAAATCGACTCATTTCTAAGGCCAATCGTGTAAGTTTCTACAAGGGATTTACAGAAATAAACCAGAGCAGGAAAATCTTTAAGGCAACTTATTCTTAATTAGCCGACGCACTTCTTCTACATGAGGATATTTATGGAAAGCTATTTTTTTAGGTGTTTTTACATTGCAGTGCATTTTTTAGCTTCACTTTGCAGGTTTTCCAAAAGAACCCAACTCGAGTGAAAAACGTTCTCAATTTTATTATTGACCATAGTTTTGGGCTTGGACGAACAAGTATACACTGAGTTATCACAATGGTCGAATATTAACACATATTTTAAAACCCATTGAGTCTCTTGCGATTCCCTCTCTAAAATACCGTTGTGTGTTTTATCATATGGAACGAAATAATTTAAAAGATACGTTATTTAGATTGTTAGATTGATGATGCAATGCATCTTATCAAATTTTAAAACAAGCTTTATGTAATGTAGGAGTGGCATAAAATTTCTCCTTGACGAAATAAAATACTTTTCCTCCCGATTTTTCGGATTAGGCATATAAATTAGTATTTGCGGATGATTGTGTGATTTTTTTTTCTTTTCAAAAGTTACAGCTGCATGTCCGATTAAAGCACTAGCTTCAGACGAAAAGAAAAGCTTTGCTAGAATAATCTTAGAACAATATGCCACCTAAAAATTGAATAACGAGAAAGAAATCTTGACAAAAAAAAAGCTCAAAACACGGGTCTCAAATTAATGAGAAATTTTAAGGCTATTTCCGAAGTGGTTATTTTTTCATATACTAAGCCATACCCATCAATATTAATTATATGCTACGATATGTTCATGGTTTGTGGGAAAATCATGATTATTTTCTCCACAAAAAAATTCAATTTCCACAACACAGTGAAATTTTTATCTTTGAAATAGTTTCTTTACGAAAACCATTCATTTTTATTACGATAAAAGTGCCTTAGGATTACTACTTGTAGATTATAGTCTTTTCCTCATTCGATTTGTCCATGGTTAGGCTCAATCGAGAAAATCGCAGTGGATCTGTGGTGAGTTAGATCAAAGTCTACATGAATAGAGCTAATAAAATGGACGCCCTTTTCCTATTGGTTTCCTGAAATGAAAGGGACATAAAAGAATTAAAATGAACGACGAAGGAGGAGACAGGCAAGCAGGAAGAGTGTAAGAAAAAGCGAGAAAAAGAAAAGAAAAGAGATGGAACTAGCGAAAAGAAAGAAAGAGATGGACATATAGATTGAGAGACAGAGATAGGCAAAGAAAAAAGGAAGAGGCGAGATGAATGAAAATTTGGCTGGAAACAGAAAGAAAGAAAGAGAGAAAGAAAGAAAGAAAGAAAAAGCGAGAGAGAGAAAGAGAGGGGGAGAGAGAGAGAGAGAGAGAGAGAGAGAGAGAGAGAGAGAGAGAGAGAGAGAGAGAGAGAGAGAGAGAGAGAGAGAGAGAGAAAGGTAAACGACAGAAATACATGTAGAGAGATAAAATATTATAGATACATAGATTGGGATCTATCGAAATATATACCGGTATATATGTATATTTTATGTCTGCTTAGGTTGTTCTTTAATCTCTACTCTACGTTTAAAATAAATATGGAAAACCTCATTGAGATAAAACCAAACAAAATCTGAAAGAGATTCCCATAGGAAATAAGAATTACAAAACGAAGGGAAAGGCAGAAAAACTATCCACAGAGATAAATAGATCTTCGTTTAGAAGCTTAAGATATTTCAATATGTATAGGTATAGATAGATAAGAAAGTAGATATAGGAAGAGTAAGGCAGATAGATAATAACATAAAACAATAGAAAAAGAGGTAATGTTAGAAAGAGACAGAGAGACAGAGAGACAGAGAGAGACAGAGAGAGAGAGTGAGTGAGAGAGAGAGAGAGAGAGAGAGAGAGAGAGAGAGAGAGAGAGAGAGAGAGAGAGAGAGAGAGAGAGAGACAGACAGACAGACAGACAGACAGACAGACAGACAGAGAGACAGACAGAGAGAGAGGGAGGGAGAGAGAGACAAGCAGGCAGACATGCAGATAGATAGAAAGATAGATAGAGAGATAGATGGATAGACAGGTAGATAGAAAGATAGATAGACAGATAGATGGATAGACAGATAGATAGAAATACAGATAGAAAGAAAGAAAAGATTGATTATACAAAATTGGATGGATGGATGGGCGAATAGGTAGGTAGAGACAGTCTTAAGAAAGTAAAAAAAAAGCCTTCTTTCTGTTTTAACTTGACTTCACCTTTCAATTCTCATCTAGTTACAGAGTGAATTTAACCCATATCTATTTTCATTATTTTATTACTTCTCTTCTGACACGTACTATATCAGTTTTTACCTCTAGATCTTAGTGTGTGGGCCATAATACTATATAGCTGATTTCTTTTTTGTAATCTTTATCCACCAAATATGGTTAAAAAAAAAAGAAACACAATTAGAGCCTGCAGAGCATAAACAAAGGAGACTGGAAGACAACATTGCAGCTTAACAAAGGGAACTCTCGAACTCATGACACTTATAAAATTGTTATCTAAAACTTTTACTTTCTTCCTTGAAACATCTTTCTATTTTTCAGACTTTTTTTTATTTAGGTCTAGTTGGTTTTCCATCTTTTCGAGTAAGACATTCTTCTTTATCACAACAAAAGAATGTTCTTAGAGCATAATGTATATATTTCAATTATTGCAATCTCACGTTCAAACGTACACAGGGAACGCCACTTTTACATAGTCAGAACATAACCTCAACTGTATGCGCGCATGTGTGATCGCGTGTGAGTGTGTGTATATCTGTGCAGAACGCTTACAATGAATGCAATTTCATTTTTCAACCTCAAGAGCTGAGTCCTACATTCAGGTGTCTTAAATAAAAAAATCACAACTCCATCAAAATGTCCGTTCAGACCTCTTGTCGCATCAGAGACCGCATCAAAAAGCTTTTCTCAAGCACCAGAATGGGGCTTATGGGACCAGTGTGTGGAGGATCAAGGAAAGTGCATCAAGGTAGAGAATTGCAGAAAAAAAGGGGCTTGATGAAACCATTGTGTAAAAATTGAGACAAAAAGGAGCCGGATATTGCTGGGCTGTCGGTGATTTCATTTACTTTTTTTTTTGTTCCATTTTGAAATTGGAAAATGGCGAAGGAATTAAACAATGCAATGTCCAGCCCACGTAGACCACGCACGAGATGCAGCCGACCCACTTGCTCATGTGAATGCAAACCGGAAACTGGCAATATTTCATGATTTTCGAGGGAATTGAACAGAAAAAAAATGATTTAAGGAGACTTTGATTTTCACAATGCGTTATTACATAAGTTCATGTTGTGTGTTCTTAGGACTAAACAGGAACACAATTTAACTTATAATAGTGAGAATTGCATTTCATGTATTTTTAAAAGAGACATATAGCAATAACTAGGTCTATCAGACTTGAAACTGCAGGAAAAAGCTTCGAGAAAACAAGAAAAGAGACGGCTTCTCAAAAGAGGGTATATATGCAGCTAAATCCACTACTTGCACAAAACACTTAAAAACATTCTTTTACAAACCACATGCTGCCAAATAGGCTTTATTGAATCACAGAGGAGTTGCAGTTAAAAATAGCTCGACAATATAACAGACATAATATAAGATACGTTACAATTTGTGCCTACGTACTCATTTTATACCTGCGTGAATCGGAAATTTTGTGTGAATCCCAATCAGGATTAAAAACTCCCGGCCTGTCAATCCAAAAGTCAAGTTCCTACCAATCAGAATCAGTCATAATCAATTTTTCTGCAGTGAGATCGATAAATGTGCTACAGCAAGATATGACATGAATCAAACTTTACAACTGTAGGGTTTTACATGAATCAATCTGTACTGCATGCAGAGTATGACGTGAATCAAACTGTACAACTGTATGGTATGACATGAATCAAACTGAACAATTCCAAAGAAGGATATGAATTAAACTTTACAACTGTAGAGTATGACATGAAGCCAACTGTCTGTAGAGTATGATATGAATCCACTGTACAACTGAAAGGTATGACATGAATCAAACGGAACAATTCCAAAGAAGGATATGAATTAAACTTTACAACTGTAGAGTATGACATGAATCCAACTGTACATCTGTAGAGTATGATATGAATCCACTGTGCAACTGTAAGGTATGGCATGAATCAAACGGAACAATTCCAGGGAATGACATAAATTAAACTATGATATGAATCAAACTGTACAACAGTAGAGTATGATATGAATCGAAGTGTACAATTATAGGGTAGGGCAAGAATTAACTTTACAACTGTAGGGTATGATATGAATCAAACTGTGCAACTTTAAGGTAAGACATGAATCAAACTGAACAATTCCAGAGAAGGATATAAATTAAAACTTTACAACTGTAGAGTATGACATGAATCCAACTGTACAACTGTAGAGTATGATATGAATCCGTTGTACAACTGAAAGGTATGACATGAATCAACTGTACAACTGTAAGGTATGACATGAATCAAACTGAACAATTCCAGGGAATGACATGAATTAAACTATGACATGAATCAAACTGCACAACACTAGAGTATGATATAAATTGAAGTGTACAATTATAGGGTAGGGCAAGAATTAACTTTACAACTGTAGGGTATGACATGAATCAAACTGTGCAACTGTAAGGTAAGACATGAATCAAACTGAACAATTCCAAAGAAGGATATGAATTAAACTTTACAACTGTAGAGTATGACATGAATCCAACTGTACATCTGTAGAGTATGATATGAATCCACTGTACAACTGAAAGGTAAGGCAAGACTCAAACTGCACATCAGAAGGTTATGGCATGAATCAAACTGCACAACTCTAGGGTAAGACATGAATCAAACTGTACAACAGTAGGGTATGGTAGGAATCAGACTAACAAAAAAATCTTGCTCGTCATAGACTATAATGCTACCACTACAAAATGAATCAGCGCCATCAACTGTAAAATTTCGAGTATTATAGACTTCAAGAAAAGAGGATGATAATAATAATACAGAGATAATTGAACCAGCAATAGTCTTTGTTTCCGATAGGCTAAACGACTTATACTATCCATGGATGGGTCTGACTTAGCGACTGAATTAATTTTTTTTTGTATGAATTGAACATACATGTATCAAAAAAGTTATTCGAAGATAGGTCGACTTTTTTTTTCTTTCACATAAATAATGCACAAATGATAGCTTTTTCTCGCACGTCATACCAATTTCACCATATTTAAGATCGAAATTCACAAAACAATAAGAAGTACAGTTGTTGCTTAATCATTGAAACAATAAAATCAATACTCTTCATAGGTACCAGAGTCAATGAGGTGTCCTAAGATGCAACTTATACGGTAAAAAGTTGTCACTAAATTAAGTATAAAAAAGACGAGCACTTCTATCTTCTTGACATAGCTATAAAATCCCTCAAAGTCATAGAAATACAAATAAACCATTGAAGATTTGAACACCACCATATAGCTCTGACAACCAACTGCTGGGGATCTGTTCACCACCATAAAGATCTGACAACCAGGTGCTGGAGATATGTACATCACCATATAGCCCTGACAACCAACTGCTGAAGATCTGTACACCAGCATATTCTGACAACCAACTGCTGAGGATCGTACACCACCATTTATCTCTGACAACCAACTGCTGGAAATCTGTACACCGGCATATTCTGACAACCAACTGCTGAAGATCGTACACCACCATTTATCTCTGACAACCAACTGCTCGAGATCGTACACCACTTTAAAGGTCTGTAAACAATCTGCTACAGATCATCACCATACAGCTCTGACAACCAACTGCTCGAGATCGTACACCACCATTTATCTCTGACAACCAACTGCTGGAGATCTTTACACCAGAATATTCTGACAACCAACTGCTGAAGATCGTACACCACTATAAAGGTCTGAAAACAATCTGCTACAGATCATCACCATACAGCTCTGACAATCAACCATTGGGTCTAAAAAACCCAGGCGTTAACACAATAAAGAGATGAATTTCACAGACTTTAGATTTAGAGCTTCATAATCCTGGATGTGGAACATATTAAGCTCACATCAGTCGGTTATGAAAATCAGTACTGTAGCTCAGCTATATGTGAACTTTATGATTTTGTAGGGCTTAATTTTTCTGTGTTATTTTTATGACTGATCATTGAGTGTGTCTTCTTCCTCATGAGCCACGTACCTTCTTTCATCTTCTTTTTCTCATTTATACCCGCTGATCTATCTTCATTGCTCACATGAGTTAGATAGCCAGATATATAAATGAAGAAAAATACATAGTTTGACAGAGGAATGGAGAAGAGAGAGAGAGAGAGAGAGAGAGAGAGAGAGAGAGAGAGAGAGAGAGAGAGAGAGAGAGAGAGAGAGAGAGAGAGAGAGAGACACACACACAGAGAATGAGAGAGAGCAAAATTAAATAATATTAGATTAAAAAATTGGATAAAAACTAACAGAATATATTTCAGATGATCCAAAAAAAAAAAAAGGAGCATAAACACAGGCACACAGATACATGATAGCGTACAAAGGAAGAAACAGACAAGGCGAGTAGACAAAAAAATATAAACCATCATGAGACAGACAAAGAAACTGAGGCACACAGAGCGATAGGGACATCACAAACAGTGATCAGTCATACAAGGGGTCAGATAGACTGACATGACAGAAGCAGATAAAAGAGAGACACAGAGAGCGAGACAATGGCAAAAGCTAAAGAAAGATAAATACCTTGAAATAAATACAGTAAATAGTGAACGTTAATCCCAACAGAATATCCTCCCTCAGCCAAGAACAGGAAGTGTGAGTGACCAGTAGAGAGAAGGGTTGAAGGAGGATGGGGAAAAGTAGAAAGGAAGATAGAGTAAAAGAGGGAGCGAGGCTGGAATGGAATGCTTGACCGTAGCGGAAATGATCGACCACAGGGACGGAGGTGCTAAGTCCAGGAAAACACGCCTGGTCTTCCGGCCAACAATCCCACTTGTGAGCTCTCCAAAAAATCCTCCGTGTCAGTAGGCCCAGGTCCTGTCCAGTGTCTTAAGTTGCCCCTGGCGAAATCTTAGCTGACCACGACTTAAGAGATCTCGACAGCTTTGAAAACATTATTAAATTGCTTTTCAGATACCGGTAGTAACTAATTTTTATTATTCTTTTCACACACGTCTATCATTAATTTCCTACCGGGTGAATATTTGTTTTTAATGTTCACTATATATTTGCCCATGTATCACAAAAATGTCTTTTCTCCACTTCTTTCAATAATGAGAAATGTCTTTCTATATATTTAACTATGGATATCATTCAAACTTAAAATTACCTCACCCAATACTTATTGAATAGTAGAAGTTTCTTGTGGTGTGATATTGATCTCAATAAGTAACTTTATTTGGCTTGATATGAGTAAGAAAGAATTTCATATATTTCATTTTGCTTGCTTTGAAAAATTTCCGTCTCCTAGTATACTCAACTTCAGTAATAATCTTCAATTTTTGCACTCACTGAATAGATTTACCTGCATAAATTACCGCCCTTGATTTCTTTCTTTCTTTTAACCAAGTTTTGCGTACTGTTTTTAAAATAATGATTTGAAATGAAAACAAATAGATTGTCAATGAAAATAAGTGTTGGGGTCTTTAAAAGGCTTTGCTCTTTCGTTCACAGATTTTCTCAAATGTTTTAGCTGCATTTGAATCACTTAGTTCAAGTAAAACTTAGATGTGGGCAAGCCTTGAAATAATATCATTTTATTGGCATATTCTATGCATATGTTCACACGCATAAATATAATCTCATGATTTTTGTTTAAAGGGACATAAAAGGCACATTTTTTTATACGATTTAACTTTCCTACATGGTTCTATACAAATATCGAAAGAGTCCTCTTCTTAGTTTGGCTGCTTTGTAACTTTTATTCTAAGGTTCTTTTTTCAAGAATGGATATTTTTTTTTGGAAAGGCAAAAATCAAGAAGTTTCAATTTATTCATGAAAGTTACTGATACGAAAAAAAAATATGTTGAGAATCTTTTGCAAATTAATTTTTTGGATCATAAACTTCCAATGTTTGAAGAAATTAAAAAAAAAAATTGAAACGAAAGGAAAATGAATGAAATAACATTACACAAGATTACAAATCTCTGCCTTTCACCATCTTAGAAAGAAATGCAAGAGAAACACAAAAGCACATTAGAGAGGATGCGCTGTACTTTGAATTATATCCATCCGCGCTAACAATATCATATCAGACAAAGATTATTTCTTCAAAATAATGGGGTAGACATTACCTCGACAAATTACATTAAACAAGAAGGAAAAACTCTTTCTCATTTTTTACCCGTTGAAGTAGAACGTAAAAGAATAATAATTATATCAAAATTCCATATAATTATTGATTAGTTCAACAGAAAGCAAGAAACCGAATACATTTATTGACCTCATTACACCGAGATAAAACCGAAATATTACCCATAATCCCACAGCCAACCGGATGTTCCATTATCGAGAGCAGCTCCCAACATGGCAGGCGCTATAGGCCTAGCCAAGCCGATGGCGGTTCTCGGGAACAGAAGAATAGACCGGCCATCGTCAGGCGAGCAAGAGCGCCAATTAGGGCATGATGTGTATGTTGAGACCCTCCCATAGTCAGGCCTGTCAGCGGATGAATGATTTTTTCTCTCTCTAGACCTCTAACATCAGGACTTTGCTCTACGTCAGTATATGTCAAAAAGCCAGCGCGAGATTCTTGTTAAGTACTGCGAGAAACCTAGAGACGCATCGGAGAGTTGGACGGATCTTCTTACATTTAAAATTGTTAAATTGGCGCATCCAACTGGACCAAGAGCCCTCTTCTGCATTCAGTATGAAGCGCGGTTAAAGATCGGCAACTTTTAGACACGATGGGTTTGTGTTTCTGTTTTGTGAGTGAGTTTTTGTCTTTTTCTTTTAGAATTCAGGATAGTCTCGGCTGTGTGTGTGTGTGTGTGTGTGTGTGTGTGTGGACTGCAGCTATGGGGACAGAGGCTCCTGATAAATCATAATTCAAGACAAAGAGAAGGAAAAAATAACCACCACAACATCAACAACTAACAATCTCTATTACTGGGATTCTCAACCAAAGTCAAATAAAACAGTTCTGAAAACAGAGTAAACAGACAAGAAAGACGTGGTGAAATGAGACATTTTCCGACTTGAATGTTGCATGACCAGCTTTTCTTAAACAGAGAACAACTGGGGGACAAATTTTAAAATAAAAGATAAAAGAAAACGTATAAATATAGAGCAAATAACTGAATCTTAAAAAAATATGACAACCATCAAGTTTGCTGGAGATTTCATTGTCACTGTACAAGTACATTAAAGAATCGCAAAATTGTGAAGCAGAACATTAATAACTACTGTGATAACAACTAAAACACATACCAAAATCCAAAGAAGATAATAGTAACAATGATAATAACAAGAGTGATAGCTAGGTGCAAACAAAAGGTTCACTGTTTCTTATGGACATTAAAAAAATAACAGTAAAAAAACCCAAACCAGTTACCTAAATAGAAACGGTATCTTTAAGCCGGCAATATGTCATAGACGAGACAGGCTGGTCTGTGGATGACCCTCCTGTCGTATAATGTGGTCATTGTCTGGAGATGGTGGACAGGCGAAATATTTGTGTGTTATACACTGTAACTGACTGTAATAGAACAAAAAAAAGTTTGACAAATGGAATTTTCGACACGCAACTAAAAAATTATACAGGGGTGGGTGTTGCAATCGTTAGCATGAGATGAGACTTAGATAAAACTGCGATATTGTTATAATGTAACTTCCAAGCGAGATAATTCACTCTTTAGCTCTTTATAAATGTTCACTAGCAGCTGTATAAGAAATTGTCACAATAGGTGGGCGCTACAGTAAAGGCATGAGAGGTGATACGACGTTCATTTTGCAATGAAAAAAAAAGAAAGAAAATATATTGTTATTAAGCATGTCTGCAGGAAATATTCTGTAGCATTCATCGCGGCATTCATTTCAGAAACTTTCCTCTTACTCGCTCTTTATCGTGTGTAAGAATGGGTAAAAACAAGAGTGGGCGGAAAAAAATGAAGAAAATTGTCATCATAATGTAATTTCTTATTAGAGCGATTAATCCGTGTCCCCAAGAATCAGGTTATAATGATTACTGCCATTGGACACACGTGACTTTTTGAAACAGACGTAACCTCGCTGTCATAGTAGCGTATGGGTATTTTAAAGAATGTTTGGACAAAATTGAGAACTTTTGAACATTATGCATTTTCAAATCTTTCACTTTCATTGTCACAATTGGCGCTTCGAACAAGTCAGTGCTAAAAAAAATCATTTTTGTCCCAAGAAAATCAAACAGATAAGAAAAAAAATTTCATGAGCATTTTCTCTCTCAATATATATCTTTTATCTTCCACCTTTTCCCCCGTCCAATAATCTTTCTCAAGAATAAATAGGTTGAATAGGTATGGACTACTGAAAAAAGGAAAAAACAAGAACAATTACATGGAAACTGGACATTCATTAAATTGTAAGGAAATCAAGTAAAGAGTAGTTGCACAAATTCAGTGAAACATGTGACCTATCATGATCGCAAAAGATGGAAAGACTCAAAGGCATTGCGGTAAAAAAAAGTCACCAACAAAAACAGCTCACAGCAACCTGAATGTAGCTGATATCTCAGGGTCCCACACACCACAGTCTCTAGACAAACAGAAATGCCGCTGGCCCACAAGTTTCAATATTAAAACGGCGAACATTAAAGGGATGTTTCTCTTGCCGAGTTTTTCATCGTATTAGTGTATCGCACTATGGGAGGTTCGCCGGGACGGGATGAGGCAAATCCCTCCGCCCTTTGTCGGTGGATTAGGAGCTGATAAACCCTTGTTTGTAGCTTTGTTTGGTCCGGATCATCTCCCAGCTAGAGAGAATTTCTCACCCGACCAATACATCGGATCTTCATCCATCTTTCCAAGCAACGGGATGTATCAGTTCTGAGACAAAGGATTGCTGCTTTGGAGTTGCAGATTGAAAAAAATAAAAAAAACAAAAACAAACTCATCCATTTAATTATTCATCAGATAAACACATCGTTCATAAGTTATTGATCTCTTTGGAAATATTTTTGCGATCGAAACTGTATTTGACAATCTAACTCGTCTAGCCGAATGAACACTAAGCTATCTTGAGGCAAGTTTGATCTCACATGGACAATCATTCGCAAATAAATTAAATGGATCTAAAAAAGATTGAAGCTAGATTTTTCTCTCAATCTAAAAATTTAGTTGGTATGAAATGGCATAAAATGCGGATCTGAAATGGATTTTGCTTATCTTTACTTCTGATATGAGGCATAGCTACCTAGTATTCATGTGAGTAAAGGCTATGGATTTGTATAACATATTTCTTTCTCGAGTTGAAGCGAGTCACCATCTTACAAAACAAGGCTAATGTCAGTAATTGTTAACCAACTGTCGGTAGTCAACGACGGACAAATCTCAATGTCTTGATACATACTGGTTGACAATAACTGCAAGCATAGATGTGATCGATGAACATCATTTCGATTTATGATTGTTATATATGATTGACTCTTTGATATAGCCCGACCATAACTAGACTATGTTCTGTGCTTTTCAGACCATAATCTATCAGCACAAGGCAGAGCTTACAGGGCAAAACTCCAAACTCATCCACTGACAAAAGAAAAGCTTGAACCAGTGGGTCAAAGTTCATCAATAACTAAACAGACGGATGCGCCTTCGATGCGCCTTCCATGCGCCTTCCATGTCGCTGAAAGCTTTTTCCACTTGACTAGAAGTCATAAAACTATATATGGAGGGAAAAAAGAAAGTCAATCACTGGAGCACTCGGATCGGTTGTAGTAGGAACAGGTTGGTGACGAAATAGGCAGTGGTAGGAACATTCATGATTCTACAAACGAAGAAAACGATAGCAGTAACAGAGGCAATGTGTAAATATACACAGCAGTGTTAATTACTGTTAAAATAGTAAGTTACTTTATTTATTCAAATGACCCAGCAATATTGCATCAAAACAAATTGACCAGTGTCAGTTTATTTTTTAGGCCTAACTTAACGACCACCACCACTATCTCTACTGCTTAAATTACTACAACATTACTACTACTACTTCTACTACAACAACAACAACTACTACTACTACTACTACTACTACTACTACTACTACTACTACTACTACTACTACTACTACTACTACTACAAAACTTAGTACTACTACTACTACTACTACTACTACTACTACTACTACTACTACTACTACTACTACTACTACTACTACTACTACTACTACTACTACTACTACTACTACTACTACTACTACTACTACTACTACTACTACTGCTACTACTACTACTACTACCACTATAACTACTACTACTACTACTGCTACTGCCACTACTAATACAAAACTTAGTACTACTACTACTACTACTACTACTACTACTACTACTACTACTACTACTACTACTACTACTACTACTACTACTACTACTACTACTACTACTACTACTACTACTACTACTACTGCTACTACTACTACTACTACTACTACAAAACTTAGCACTACTACTAGTACTGCTACTACAAAACTTAGTACTACTACTACTACTACTACTACTACTACTACTACTACTACTACTACTACTACTACTACTACTACTACTACTACTACTACTACTACTACTACTACTACTACTACTACTACTACTACTACTACTACTACTACTACTACTACTACTACTACTACTACTACTACTACTACTACTACTACTACTACTACTATTTACTACAAGTACTACAACTGTTTCTACAACAGCTATAGCATCACTCTGTCAATGTTGTTCCTTTGCTTCAGGTGTTACCGCCTTTGTATAGGTATTATTCAAAAGTCATATTCCTATGAATTAAAAAAAATGTTTGATCCGTCGATCTCTTTCTATCTACTTATTTATTCAAAATTTAAATATTTTTGTTCTACTTTTTTACTTTTTTTTTTTATTCATCAATCGATCTATTTGACCACCGACCATTATAACTATCTCTTATTTTTCTAGTAGATTTCTGTATTTAAATGTTTATCTATGCGTCTGTTTGCCAGTCTATTCATTATCGATCATCCTATCCATATATTATGCTTCTGTCTACCAGTCTATCAATCTTTCCGTGTATCAATCCATCTTTTTATGTTTGTCCTCAAGACCTGACCAGTTACCGACGATTCTGTCACCCCATCCTTTGCGCATCATGATAATCCCTGATGCATGCATGCATCATGTCTGTGACCTCACATCTCACATTTTCCATCTTCCTTTCTCTCTCTCTCTCTCTCTCTCTCTCTCTCTCTCTCTCTCTCTCTCTCTCTCTCTCTCTCTCTCTCTCTCTCTCTCTCTCTCACTCTCTCTCTCTGTCTCTTACTATCCCTCTCTCATTTTTCTACCATCCTCATCTCTCTCCCTCTCTGTTTCTTCTGTTTCCTCCACCCCCTCTCTCTGTTGTCCATCTCTCAAGTTCTTCTCAAGCCTTGGGGCAAACCTGTGAATCGAATACAAAACCAGATGCGGTTACGCCAGGGGGATTAATAGGGATTAATACGCGACCTATCAAAACTGCTGCACGAGCGTTGACTTTTACCTTAGGTCCATTCCCGGCGATTGACAGAAAGGAAGGAGCAGCATAGCTCTGATATTCTATGTCCGAAGCTTAATGATGTGGACAAGTTTGTGGCCATCGAGGTGACAAAATTAAACGCCCTCGGGCCAAGTAGACTGAGGTGCAATCCGTGCCCCAAAAATACTGCCGTGTATAAGTAGAAAATAATGAAACACAAAATTATGCCTTATGATAAACATGTATGTCATTATTCGTTTTATACTTGTATGTAATTTGGTAATGCTTTGGCGAAATGAAAATGTTCGGTAGGAAAAGAAATAGCATCGAAATAAATCTTGAAGTTAGATTAAGACAATTTGACGTTCCGTCGCGAAAAATATATTTTCGTATTTCATTTATTTGCAATAACGAGATGAATAGTGACTTTTGTGTCGAGTGTAATATTCTGGCATTATATATCGGATAAATAATAAAATCAATGCTTGCATTGCTTAGCGTATTAAATAACATTCGAATTCAAAATCTACATTGATTATTAAACGCATCGTCAATGGATAACATATTTGCCTCCCCCTCCCCCCACACCCTTTTTTCCATGGGTAAAAATTCTCATGCCTGTTGCTTTGTTTTCCAAGAGCATTCATTTTTTATTAACCAAGATGAGAAACGAATATAATATATTTTAAGTTTGTGTGTTTCCATCTTTTTGTTTTAAAGATCTGGACAAGGAAATATATAATTACCAATTTTTATCTACCATATCAATTACAGTCACGTATACTATGGCACAGCCGGCAATACATCTTCAAGATGTTAAGCCAAGTAGTACTAGTTTGGTAAGACTGTGGTATGATGTGAGAAGAGTGATCTGGGTCACTGGATCAAATGTATTTTTTGTTGTTGTTTCTATTATGGACCAAAGATGAATAACAAACTGGGGCTAGAAAAAAGATTTGTGGCACACTAGGATCATCACCATCTGCCTGTTGGAGGAACGATATCCGCCGACAGCATCAAAACCATAGCTGTTGTTTTCGGGACTTGAATTGAAAAAAAAGTTTGACGCATTATAACTTTATCAGCGTGATAACTACCGCCTCTTTTTCATGTCAAATTGAAAAGTCCTAAGGGCTACCAAATGGTGTCTCACTTTACGATACCGCACATATATTCAGTGCAGAGCAAATAATTAAGGTTAACCGTGAGGTACACCTCGAATGGGACAGATGGACATCATTCGCCGCTTCAGGTTGACAAGGTAAAGTCAAGGGCTCTCCAGTTGAGTCAGGGCTCATCTTCAGATATCCTCCCTGACTCAAACCGCTCGTCTGGATTATCTTTTGGGCTCTTGGGATACCGTATTCATCCGCCAGAATCTCCAAACACAGGCCGTGTAGATCTAGTGATTCAGATTGATTTGTTGCTTGAGTCAAAAATATTGATCAAGGCTATAGCTAGATGAAAAAAAAAGGTTTAAAAAGGATAATCGAGAACGTTAAAGGCACTTTAAGGTGTTGTTTTGTATGACGAAGCAAGAAGGAACCAAGAGAAGCTAATGTGCAATAAGGTCCCGTTAAACTTTATTTAGAAAAGTCAGCTAATTTAGTAAAATCAAAATCTATTAATAGACCATTTTTAAACTCTCATTATTATGTACATTTAGATAAACACGCAGCTACAAATTTCGTGGTGAGCCTGCTAATATAGGAAGCTAAGAGCAGATCCGTCACACCAAGGGAATTGGGAATTGCAGCGTTTCCATAGAAAATTGGAAAAATCTAAACAACAACAACAACAACAACAAATAAAAAAAATAAACGTATCATTCCTCTCTGCTTCTTCATTTAATTTGCTGATAGCCCAATTTTGATGAAAGTCTTCCCACAAGGTTCTAATTGATATTTAAATGGGGGATATGAACAATTGGTATATAGGTTTTTTTGAGAGTCTAATTCATAAAAGTAAAGTTCATAACTTTATGCTACTTCTGTCAGGCTATTTCCAAGGCACCCATCCATTACTCTGGTTAACAAACTGCATGTAGATGAGCATCCTAATCTGAGGAGATGCGCCTTGGATTGCAACAGCCTTCCTTTTTTAGGTCTATCTGGTTGTCTCCCATGAGTTTAGCTAGTTAAGACTGAATTCTTTCTTCACCTTTTTTTGTGCAAAACTGCACCATCTTCTTCTAAAAAATAAGAATAACAGAAAAAAAAACCAACAAAACAAAACAAAACAAAAACAATAAAAAAAACGAAAAACACATCATTTGCTGCTTCTATTTTGAAGGCATGGTTCGTTCAATTCAACATTTGCACAGTGTAGCATAAAATATAAAACTTATGTAGATTATTTATTATGAAATCGTAATAAAACAATTGAAGTGTATCTGATAAAATTTTTTTATAACACTTTCCCTTTTATCTCTTTCTTTCCATAACGTATTCCATGCCTTTTTCACTCTCGACTAAAACAATGATTCTCATATAAAAATTAACGCATTAATCCTTTGCTTTCAAAATACTTACCCTTGAATATAATGTATTTATTTTCTTAATCTTTATGCTACTGTCTCACGTTAAAATCCCCCCTCCCCCCACCCCTCTCTCTCTCTCTTTCTCTCTCTCTCTCTCTCTCTCTCTCTCTCTCTCTCTCTCTCTCTCTCTCTCTCTCTCTCTTTTGGCTCTTTCATTAACGTCTGTCTCTATTTTTTTTACTTCTGATCTATTTTGTCTGTCTGTTTCTCTGATTCTTTCTCTCTCTCTCTCTCTCTCTCTCTCTCTCTCTCTCTCTCTCTCTCCCCCCTCCCCCCTCTCTCTCTCTGTTTCTATTACTCTTTCTCTCAATCTCTCCCCCCCCCCCTCCATATGTAAAATGAACGCACGCGCGTGAGAGACTAACTCACACACACATGCTCGTCCCAGAACCTCCCATCCCTCATTACCATGCACTCAATCAGTGAGCGCTCCTTAACAATGTTTACACGCGGCGATCAAATCCACTCGTTTTAGGTTTCCAGTGCCTGGACCCTCTGCCCTAATCCTTTCGTTTACCATCGGACCTGCGCCGAAATCAAGACGGGCTAAATACGCTCTAAAGCCCCGAGATGATCCGCTCGCATTAGGTCCTAAGCATAAGATACATTCTACATCATTAGTGTTCATCGGGCGGGATTGAACAGTTGTGCGTCTCTTGGACAGGGAGAAACGTTTCGGTTGTATCTACAGCACTCATCTTGCCTAAGCGTACGGCACGGGATTAAAAACTTACTTTGACATCGACAAACTAATTGAGTTGTGTTGGCATTGAACCTGCTCCAACTGATGTTGTGTTGCTCAAGGACAAGTTGGTTGGAACTTGGACGCACGGGTTTAACAGATGTTTTGGTTCTTTGCATCTTGCAAAATGACAGACATAATTCTTCGAGGAGGGTGTTCTACCCGCTCTCTCTCTCTCTCTCTCTCTCTCTCTCTCTCTCTCTCTCTCTCTCTCTCTCTCTCTCTCTCTCTCTCTCTCTCTTCCCCCCCCCCCCCCCCGCTCTCTCTCTTATCTGTCGCTTTGTCTCTCTTTTTCTCTCTCACTCTACTTATCTATCTATTAACTTTGTGATTGCACATCTGTATGGTCTATTTTTCTATCTCAGCATCTCCATCACCATTTACTTATTGTGCAATGTTAAGTACTATGGTGACATGAATAAATAATATAACAGTTACTGCAATGCAAATTCAATGGCTACTGATAATCTATGAAGGATACCGTTTTAAACAATATTAAAATCTAATAAAATTTACAAAAAATAACCACGAATTTCTCGAAATGGGATTATTTTCAAACAAAATAATACGTTAATCATAATCATATATTTGTGTTTTTTGGATATTCTCAAAATGTGGGAATTGGCAATCTCGTAACAGCATGGCTAGGTACCGATCTAAGCTCTTTCTCCGACAGTTGGCTCCACAATTACCTCTTGCCATTTTATCTCTTGCATCTGCAAGCTTAGCCAATGGCTGAAATGGAACTGCTCTCAGCTTTCCATGTTTACTGAAAATAGCATGTCTCTAATATCAATCTGATAGTGGTATATTTCAATATTCATCTTTAGTTGTTGTATATATGGTATGTCTTTACTTTCTCTCTCTCTCTCTCTCTCTCTCTCTCTCTCTCTCTCTCTCTCTCTCTCTCTCTCTTACCCTTACTTTCTCTTTCTCTGCCCACCAGTGCTTTGGACTGCTTTTCTCTGCCTATGTATGTATGTCCTTCTTTCAGTCTCATTTTCTTTCTATCTGTCTATCTTTCTATTTGTCCAACTCTCTATATGGCTGGCGATGTTCATCTTCTTTATTTTCTTATTCTCTCTCTCTCTCTCTCTCTCTCTCTCTCTCTCTCTCTCTCTCTCTCTCCTCCTCCTCCTCCCCCCCCTCTATCTATCTAATAATCCTGGGCAGAAGACGTAGGACCAAGAGTGCCACACATACTCTGGATGTACTGAGAATTCCGGCTAAGTCAGAGCAAAGCGCTCCAGATCAAACGTCAAATCCACTCGAAATCCAAGGCCTTGAGGGTTTGGTGAAATCGTCTCAAACGGCTACCACAAAGCCCTTATAAGACACAAGGAGAGCAGACAGATTTGCTGCTAACAAAGATCTAACTGTCATTCACCTTCTCATTTACACGCTTTCATTGTTTTTGGTTAAAATTGCTTGCAATTATCAACTTCTTTCTAACATAATAGAACACAGCGTGTAAATCAGATCAAAACAAATAGATAAATAAATAAATAAATAAATAAAAAGGAAACTGGCAATATTTTAAGATTATCATTTTATGGTTTTGTCAATGCTGGACGTCTCGACACGCCTTACCTACTTGAGCATATTAACAGGCTGCTCTCCTTGATGCTTTGCTATCAATTGCATCTTTGTGTGAGGGAATGAACTTGTCGATTTGTTATTGGAGGATACCTTTTTTCAACAGCAATTTATTAAACCAATTGTGGAAAGCTGAAGATGTTTATATCTCAAAGAGGATCCACGGAATCTGAAAATAATCGTAAAAAAAAACTCACAACGCTCACCATTACTATGAGATGATCGCATTATTTCTGTGTCTTGGGACTGAAGAAAGAAAGATAAAAGATAATTAAAATTTTGATAGATCGAGATACAGGTAGAACGATACATAGAGATAGGGATCGATGAAGATAGAAACAGAGAGAGATAGAAACAGAGAGAGAGAGAGAGAGAGAGAGAGAGAGAGAGAGAGAGAGAGAGAGAGAGAGAGAGAGAGAGAGAGAGAGAGAGAGAGAGAGAGAGAAAGAGAGAGAGTGAAAGATATAAGCACAGAGACGGATAAAAAGAGAGAGGGAGAGAGAGGGAGAAAGATATAAACACAGAGACGAATAAAGAGAGAGGGAGAGAGAGAAAGGAAGATGAAAACACAGAGACGGATAAAGAGAGAGAGGGAGTGAAAGATAAAACGAGATAGAAATTCAGAGTGACAGAGAAAGAGAAAGAGAGAGAGAGGGATAGAGAGAAACAGAGGAAAAAAAAAGATGTTTTTAGAAACAACACAGGAACAGGATCAGAGAAGTATTGCATTTTTTACTGACAAGAGATGCAAATATTCACATATTTTTGTTTGAGAGGCAATTTCTAACATTAACCTCTTTCTTAACATTCAAAAGGGGCTTTTTACTGGCTAGCGTCATTGATATCTAATAAAAGGATTCTATGAGAATATTATTTTATTCCAGCTAAAAAAGTCCACAGTTTTTATCATGTAGACGGCAGCCATGATATTAAATGGAAAAAAAATCTCAGTCACTCTGGTCACGCTGAATCCTCTTTTTCTGCCAAACACCAAATTCACTAAAGAGGAGTCAGCAATTTGTGTTTTTTATTATGACAGTCTCGTCTCCCGATATGTAGTAAGATACCTCATCTGGTTCTGATGAACACGAGAGCCTTGGGAAGATCCCCCTGGCTTAAGGCACAGGGTCATTAGACATATCTGCCAAACCTGCACAGAAATCCCCTCAGGATTAGGTCGCGAGCCCCGGATTTTTCACTGGGGTTACCGGAAGTTAGGCCAAGGTGTGAAGTTCGCGCGCATGGCGGTGTCAAGTTAAGGTCGTCACCGTAAATATTTTCCGTATTTTTTGTTTTCATTTGAAATCTTGCGAACCTTTTTGTTTGTTTGGGTTCAAGGGTCGGGTGTTGTTGCCCACTGGAAGGTCGTACCTCTGTTTTCTCAAAGTGGCGACTGTAAGATTAACGTTAAGTTACTGAGATCAAGTTGGGCTCGAGAGGAAAGCTGAGGGTGGGCTAGAGCAGCCAGCCTGGTCATCCCGAGGATTAGAGTCATTAACTCGGCTTACTTGATACAAAGAAAAAGGCAAGGCACGGGCGTTTAATACCTACTGCAACTTTGACACAATTTTATAAAATCTGTGTTTAGGCGCGAGGATAATGTATTATTTCAGGGCAATTAGGCTCAAGTGTTATTGACCGACGCTGTTGTTTAGACTAAACGGAGATCTTATCAAGCTCAGAGCATCTCGAGAGACGAAGGCTGAAAGACCCAACACGGAAATCTCTTTGCCATAAAATTCTTTAAATTTAAAATTCTATCGTTTATGTAGAAAAAAAAATATTGCAGAATTTGTGATCAAAGACATTAATTTGGTATGAAAGTTAGTAAAAAAAAATATACCGAATTATTTTATTACGTTTTTAAAATATTTCATGCCATCGAATTTGTATAATGAGATTTGCATGCCCCAAATGAAGGTTTTGCTTCCTGATTCTTTCTTTTCATTTTCCGAAAGGATTGAAGTAATTTCTCTCAATATCTTAATACTAACTGAACGACAATAGACTTCAGACATTAAGGACAGAGTTGGTTTTTTTCAACAACTTTATCAAAATAAAAAAATGACCGAGAATTAGGTGATGAAAGGGAAAAATAAACTCTCGAAACTAAATTATTATCCCTTTAGCGTAAGACATCCTGGCCATTCTAATTTGCGCTACGCTCCGTCCCACTTACACCAGAGAAACGTGTAAATCCATAAATATTTCCACACCATGTCATTTAGATTTGGATCAAATTCTTAGTTTCCGGTTTGTGTAGGTAATTAAAAAAATATCAAGCTCCTCCAATGTTTGAATTACTTCTGAAATTGCTATTTTCGATAAGTAATGCAACAGAAATGCAATTGATTAAAGAATTAGTTGAATAGGATGAATATTTATTGTAAGACACAAATTGATCAAAGAATCCACTCTTTTTTTGTCAAGGCAAGATTTATAATACGACGCATGAGATAAGGAATTCTAGCGCTGACTAAAGACTCATGCAATACTTTGCGCCTTTTTCAAATAGCATCGTGCGAATTATTGACCAACAAACTCTCCTCTAACTATTATCTCCCTTGCTATCTAGTCCTTTAGTCACAAGGACAGTAACACACACACACACGTACACGCCTCATACATATGTACATACACACACAATGTTAAATTTCAGCACAATAACAAGAGGATATCTATGAGTCCACTAGTCCGGATGGACACAAGATCAACACCGGTAGCCTTGCACTGTTATCTTTCTTGAGACAACATTCCTGCGGATCCCAATTCTATCTGCCCCTCTCTCTCTGTCTATGTCTCTGTCTAAGTCTGTCTCACTGTTTCTGTCTCTGACTCTATCTCTGTCTCTCTCTACTGTGTCTGTCTATGCCTCACTCTGTCGTAATCTCCCTCCGCTATAATATCTCTACAACCTTCCACAAGCCTGCCCTGTTTTTTCCCTCTCTCCTCTCCCACTCTTTACAACCTTCAACGTAGAGTCAGTTAAAAATAGAGCCAGTGACAAATTGCATTCCTCTGGCTGATGTAATGTTGATTAAAAGAACTTTCTTAGGTGAAAATAGACCAACATTTATGTGACAAGTCTAGATTTTGTCCAACGCAGAATGTTTACAGCGTTCAAAAATCCAGACATTCAACGGTCATTAGTGATTGAGTTGGAGACCTCTCAGTCAGCCTTGTCGTGGTCCATTCGATATGAGGATTCTGAGACCACCTACATATGGATAGGCTATATCTAACAATCAATCAAATCAAACAATATTTTAATCCTTTAGGCTGTTAAAGTTTTCTTTTGCAATTGACTTGTACTTGTATTGTCAAAGGCTACTCATAGAACTGATACAGTGTAGAAACTGCTTTCTGAGAGAAGCTTGTCGACATGATCTAGAGCGAAATTAAACCTGCCCGATGTTCCAAGATCTTATTAGGTCTGCTGGCATTAGATGCGAAAGACTTTTTTCACGAGGGAGAGCTAGTTGAAGGTTTCTAACTTAATGTGTGTTTCAACGGCTGTAGCATTAATTCGCTTTTAAACAGCTAGAACAACAATTTGACCAAAATATCGACTTAGAACCATTTTGTAATTTTTAATAGAGTATTGATTACTGCCTGAAATTAAGGTTTAACATCCCATTGGGAACGTTTAAGTATGTCAAAGGTGCGATGAGGCCTACATAGATCTTCTTTTTCGTAAAACAAATGTTGGTATTAGTTTCTTTCACCTGTCTATCATCTCAAAGAAGGCTCTCCAAAAATAGCAGGAAAAAAAGAAGCCCATTCAGATAAGTTCATCCAAGTGCATAGTTGGAATGATGGCGCCCTGAATTAACCTAGTAGAACCAAAATCATGCACGGTTTATCAAGCGATAAAAGCCAAAGAAATACTATCAGCATGACGGGTGATTCATGCCCTAACTATGCACAGTTCTACAGAAGTTGGGCGGAAATCAAGAGTGACAGATTAATGAAAGGTTCCATTGTATTCCGCTCCTTACCGCGCTCCTTAACGACGTGGCGCGGCTTGTCACCACAGGAATCAATTGACAGAAAAAAGCAAATATTTACACTCATGAAGAAATGTTCTTCCTTTGATGAGCAGACTGGCTGCTCTCTGTGATCACGACCTCTTCTGTGTGATGATCAAAACAATGATAAAAATGTCAGCGACACCAAAGCAGCGATCGGAGACGCTCCAACGAGTCAGTTTGCGGTTTGTCTGGCGTCTCTTGCTGAGAAACTGTAGAATAGAACTGATGTCTTCCAGAATCTCGGGGGTTCGCATCTCTTTTGACAATTTTCTCTTGTGAAACAAAGAGTGGATTAACCTGGTGACAGATACAGCTCGTTGACTTTCAAAATAAACCCTTCGAGAAAGGAGATACGCTGAAAACAAATGACTGTCAAAGACCAAAGTCAATGACGGAACCCCAGAGTTCTATAGAAGCCTATCCCTGTTTATATTCTAAAGAGGTTGGTGTAACCTACTACACACAAAATATCAACGCGTAGAAATGTATTTTAAAAAAATCTTGGTTTGAAAATCTTGAAGGCAGATCAGGCTAGACAGACAGAGATGTTGGAGCCACACGCGGATGTGATGGCTTCAGGAATAAATGGGTGAAAGGCGAGAATCTAAAATAAAAAATCTTGAGAATAATGAACTCGTGCGATATGATCCACATCGCTTTGAAGTCTACCCGGGCGTCTTGACAAAGGAGAATCCTTCCACTGTCTCAATGGGTGGCGACTGCGAAGATAAAACGAGTCTTTCACGAAGGGTTTCTGAAGGGTGTGTTTTTCTCCTCCTCTCATATCTCCAGATTGGAATCTAAATAACTCGCGTCCCATCCCACCCCGGTACTGAGTAAACCCCAATTAATATCATTATGGCATGTAGAAAGCTGGGCACTTCACGGTGAAAGAAATAACAAAAGGCGAGAATAAGATTGCGTTTACACTCATTGCAGTGTGCAGCTCCTACCTCCATGTCCTCCTGTAATGGCGGATCAACCAATTTGCGCTGTGTGTAGTCTGCATCTATGGCTTAAAGAGCTCAGAAATCATTGTTTGGAGGGGAGCAGGGTTATTGTGTGGTCCGCGAGTGTGTTTGTATTTGCGTGTGTGTGTGCTGTGGGAGTAATCACACTTGCTGCATGCATGATGGATAGGGCCGTCAAGTTCCTATTTGTGTTTCGCATTCTTCTTACACGGAGAGCGATGGAGCTTTAAGCTTTGGTGCATGTGAGGACTTGAAAGTGGAGATCCCCGGTTACTATATTTGTATTTTTCTTTTTTTTTTCTCTCTTTTATTCTAAATTTCGTGCTTTACGTTTAAGATGAATTCAGATCAGAGCTAAAATAAAAATAGATAGGTTCTTTTTTTGGAATTGTGTTCTAGTACAACAACATTCAGAAAAAAATAATTTAAAATAAAGAGGCCAAGTGGGATTGTGGACCATGACTTTTCGATAAATTAAAAAAAAAAAAGAAAAGAAATAGAATTAAAACTATGAAGACATAATAAGAAGAAAGATATACAAGGAGAAACCGAGAATTTAGATGAAATCTCCAAGACAAAACCCCGCTGAGTGCCTTGAGCCAGAACCAGAGCTAACCAAGCATAAATAGACATCATTCGTCATTGAGCTTTTGGCCTTTAAATAAAGGTTGAAAGAGTTCCATATCATATTTTTTTCTTCCTTTGAAGTGTGCAGTATTTGCTAACGGAAAACCCTACCTCCATGGAGAAGATTTCTCATTACTTTTCTTAACCCTGGTTTTTCCCAATTCTCGTCCGAATAGGTTTTTCGTTGTTTCACAATTTAAAGAATTTTTTTTCATAAAAGTATTTTGTGTAACTTTTCATCCGTAAAATGTACAGCTTCCACTGCAACAACAATAGTGAGAATATGCATATACCGCAAACACATATTATTATGAACGCAATCAAAAAACAGATATATCTCTTTGGTATTACATCTTCAAAGCCTTAATCTGTTTCTATTATTTCTTCGCGGGAAAGGGAAAATGAAAATCAATCATCCAGAATCTGACATGTGTTTTTTTTTTAAATATAGTATTGCTGTTGTATAACCTTGTTCATATCAATTTTCTCTCTATTATTACTCTATAATTATGATGAATGTAGACCTCTTTTTCGTGACTTCAAATATACTAGATTATCCATGATTGCTCGAGAAATTTTAAAGACCGACCAAAGCAAGTATTAAAAGGTAAATCAAACAATTTTTTTTTATTAGTGGACCACGAAAGCTAATCGATTGAATTGTAGTGTATCAGATGAAGATCCATCAAAGTCTTCGACTTCCTACTTCCATTTTTTTACATAGACAAACCATCTATAAATACATTGAACTACTGATGTGATTGCTGGAGCAACGTCCCTTTTGATATCAGTTTCAGGAAGTTGTGTTCAACTATTGAGTAAAGCTTCACAAGATTTAAGACATATTGGGTCTCCTGAGACGCGAACTTGTCTCTTCGGAATTCGTTGTTCCAGATAACAAATCTGAATTGAATCTCTAGTTGATTCTGTGTCATGTCAGGACTTGGGATAAGAAGAGAGAGAGAGAGAGAGAGAGAGAGAGAGAGAGAGAGAGAGAGAGAGAGAGAGAGAGAGAGAGAGAGAGAGAGAGAGAGAGAGAGAGTGACAGAGAGAGTGAGAAAGAGAGAGATACAGAAGAAGAGACAGTAAGAGAAATACATTGGAGGGGAAAAGTCAGAGCGAGAGATAGCTAGCTATCTAGATAAATAGATAGACAGATAGATAGAGGGAGAGAAAGAGAGAGAGAGAGAGAGAGAGAGAGAGAGAGAGAGAGAGAGAGAGAGAGAGAGAGAGAGAGAGAGACAGACAGACAGACAGACAGACAGACAGACAGACAGACAGACAGACAAAGAGACAGACAGACAGACAGACAGACCGACAGCCAGACAGACAGGCAGCCAAACAGAGAGATAAATAGATAATTAAATAGATAGATAGAGAAACCAGGAGAGAGCTAGAAAGAAACAGATATACACAGAATAGAATACAATCAATTGAAATAGCGGTAAGCACAAAAAAGTTTCCTCATGAAATAAAACAAAAAAGAAGAGATCACATATTACAACTGGGATTTTAAAAGGTTCTTCGTTTTGTGATTCTGTTAACATATTATGTGAACATGACGAGGGAAATGAGGAACTTTACACGCCCCGCTGTGAAGCAAAACACATCTTAAGAGATGGAAAGAAATTTCTAGATTGTAATTAGTGGAGAGAGATAGAGAGAGAGAGAAAGAGAGAGAGAGAGAGAGAGAGAGAGAGAGAGAGAGAGAGAGAGAGAGAGAGAGAGAGAGAGAGAGAGAGAGGAGAGGTAGAGTGTTGATAAAAACAGGATTCCCAAGTACAATATTTAAAACACGATCTCTTTTCTGTTAGTAAAGTTAGTTTTTACAGTACTTCTATTTCAACGGTTATTCATGGTTTTTGTCGTTGTGAAAAAAGGGTAATTGTCGTGATAAAGATCTAAAGGTAACGGAAATGCAATAATAATGATAATAATGGTAACAGTATATTATAGGCGTAATGATGAGAATGATAATAATATTAGTAATGATATAAACTAAGCTGTAGGAAAATCTATACGAATGAAAGAGGGAAATTGAAGAGACGACTGGTCGTAATTTATTTCAGGAACCTTCTGATACTTTACAGGCGAATTTCTAACCGGGGAGCCTAATGCACGAGCAGGTCGGAGATAAATCCATGTATTGAATCTACCTGTAATGGATATGAAAACTAATTGGGTATTAAACACTCAACCGCCAAGCAAAGGGTGAAAAGAATTCCAATCCAGGCCACGACGCTTTAAGTCGGTATCAACTTGGCCGGCTCAATATCTGCCGCTGATAATTCCGTCAAACATGTTGACCAGATCTGGAGTCCGCCTGCCAGAAGACCTGGCTGGTGAGAGACCTGGTGAGGCTTGGCGTGGCTTACCGTTCCAGTACTAATGTATATTAAATCAGAGATAAAGTAACCAAGACACGCGAGCAAACGTTTTTCGTACGCTTCTGGCAAACGGGGCAAAAACTTTTAATTCTGGGTTATTAATCTTCATGATTTCTCGGCTAGCACCAACGGCATTGACAAATTCCAGGCGCCACAGGTCGGAGGCCAGCACACCTCCAGATCACGGAGAGAACATTTCTTGTCCCCCACAGTGGCACCGTTGACTGCGCAAAGCATGAGGGTTTAGATTCCAGCGCGATCCGAGAGAAGAGTTTATCAATTTGGCGAGTCCGCGAAAATCCCCTGCACTATCTGAGCTCCTGGCTGGCTGTTTGCTCGGGGTATCTGCGCAACAGGTACCTGACAAACCCGTGGGTGACAATGCCCTAGCCTGGGTTCCATTTCTCAGTGTGGTCCACTCTCAAACATAGCCCTGTCCTCCTTCTTGTTCCAAGGTGATCAGAGAAAGTGTTTAAAATGTGGCCAATACTTTCCCAGTAAAAAGATTTCAACAGAAGAAAAGGCAATATTGGTGAAGCATTTTCACAAACATTGCAATTCAGAGAGGCAACGGTTTTGCCTATTGGGAGATTTCCAAAACTCATGGACGAATTTTTGTTCCCACAACTAGGCAGCATTGAAGTGGAGATATATTTCTATAAATCGACATGATAATGTCGGTTTTGAAAAAAGTCATCAGTCTTGTCTCCGACACTAAGACAATACAGGAAAATAATGCTTGAAATGGTTTTTACACAATTTTAGAATCTCTAGTATGTTTGTTTCGTGTCAAATTTAAAATGCATTCAAACAAAACGTTCATAAATTTAAAGACCGACACTTAATTTCTAGCTGCACAGATAGAAAAGAGAAAGCTTGACACTAGGAAGCTAGAGAGATCTAGCAAGAAATAAGAGATAGACAAAATAACAGAGAAGCAGCTAGATTACATTGATAGACAAAAAGAACAGATAGAGAAGGCTTGATATATAGACAGAGGGGCGAAGAGAGTAAGAAAGATGGAAAAAGAGAAGAGAGGCAGATAGATAGAGAAAGAGGGAAAGAAAGAAAGAAAAAGAGAGGCGGGGGAGAGAGAAAGAGAGAAAGATAGAGATAGAGATAGAAAGAGATAGAGTGAGTGAGAGAGAAAGAGAGGGAGGGAGGGAGAGAGAGAGAGAGAGAGAGAGAGAGAGAGAGAGAGAGAGAGAGAGAGAGAGAGAGAGAGAGAGAGAGAGAGAGAGAGAGAGAGAGAGCACTGCAAACATTCTAGAGACCCAGCTATGTCTGAGAAAGCTACCGAACTGGCGTAGCTCTCTAAGTGGCCGAGCACCTGGACACCCACTTGTTCCAGGGATTAGTGGTTTTGTGATTAATGAAATTTAATAAATGGTAAGCGTGAATTATTTCTTTACTGAGTACATAGAAAGCTGATAAGCACTTCTAGTTCTATTATACACCCCCACCCCTTTTACACATATATTACATACAATGTGTTGAATATTTCCCATGACTCCGTACTAAACAATCATCGATCCAATCTTTCTTAGTCGGCTCTATACAAACGTTTACGAACATTGCTAAAAAGCCAAAGGGGTCACAACAACAACAAAAATAGAACAACAACAACTAAAAAAGATGCTGTTTGCCGAGTTTGGTAGTAAGGGCGATGTTTCATAAATATGTGGTCGAAACTTTGATTCCTTCTCACATCTGATCTTGTTGATTTTGTTTGGTCCGTTTATAGATGTTACAGCGTCATGTGTCTTTGGGTAGAAAAATAGAGATTATTTATCAAAGACGCCTTAACAGATGTCTTTTTTGTTTTTTTTTTTTTTTTTTTTGGATTTTGAAACCCTCGAGATCTTTGCTTTGGAACCATGTCCTTTATCTTTTGTAAAGTAAAAATGCCAACGTACTTTGTAAACCGAACTCCTCTGATGGTATAAATTGAAAACGTCTACATAAATCATCAATCTAATAAAAAGCACACATTTAAAGGCTTTAATACCCTTAAAAAGATTTATTTTGGATGTTTTCTCATATGCCTTTTTAAAAATAAGATTTTTTTTTCTATATTTCAACTGTCAACCGTATAATGGTTGGGCTTTCTTAACATTTAAATTCCAAGCCACAAGGCACAAGCTGCGGGCAGACTATCTCCTCTACGGTGAACCGTAGAGATAGCAATTCACACGTGTCACTTCCAGTTTGATATTTGCTGCCGTCTATCAGCAGGTGTCCCTGCATTGCGACCCGTCCCTAGCGTCCCTCCTAGAGCAAGAGATAGCGGGAAAGACAAGAAGGGCACACCCTTGGAAACCGTGGCATCTGGGGGCCCTTAACTTTGTCGGTATCCGCAGATAACCGCAAGGTGGCGTTAGGGTGCTAGTGAGGTTGATTTGCATAAGACTGAAACATGTAGCAAAATTAATGTTACCAGAGGCTGCGGGCCTCTGGAGTTCAGGAATGTGGGAAGTGCCTCCTTCGCGACTCTAAACTCTATGAACCGGATGGAGCGAGACAAATAAGCACACAATAAATTTGGGAGCCGGTTTTGCCTCTTCTTCATTCACAACAGAATATCGCTCTCAAAATCTAATGAAGTTTAACGGAAAAAGATAGGAAGAATGGTGATGTTAAAATTAAGCAATTTTGAATGAATCAAAGAATTCATACTATGCAACCTAATAAATTACCCATGACTTTATATGTTTACTTGCGAAAATGAATTTCGACATAGATAAAAACTTTATTGTGTTTTTGTTTCGCTCCCTCCGACCCAGATTGTTTCACGTGAAAAAGAGCATCAATATTAAAGTCTTTCCTCACTTTGAATTCTCAATAAATAGTCCGAGATTGGCCTTTGACACTATCACTGGCTTCATGGTCTGGATTTTTTTAAAATGTAAGCACGATTTATAACAGTTGATGTTGTTTTGCAATTACTCTAAGAAGATGTTGTTATGTAATAATAAAATACACAGAATGATAAACCGTTGAATAGATAGGCCGAGTAAACTTCGCAGACGTAGGGAATTATTGAAAGAACGTATGAGATTGTGCGAAGAAGAAGAAGAAGAAGAAGAAGAAGAAGAAGAAGAAGAAGAAGAAGAAGAAGAAGAAGAAGAAGAAGAAGAAGAAGAAGAAGAAGAAGAAGAAGAAGAAGAAGAAGAAGAAGAAGAAGAAGAAGAAGAAGAAGAAGAAGAAGAAGAAGAAGAAGAAGAAGAAGAAGAAGAAGAAGAAGAAGAAGAAGAAGAAGAAATAGAAGAAGAAGAAGAAGAAGAAGAAGAAGAAGAAGAAGAAGAAGAAGAAGAAGAAGAAGAAGAAGAAGAAGAAGAAGAAGAAGAAGAAGAAGAAGAAGAAGAAGAAGAAGAAGAAGAAGAAGAAGAAGAAGAAGAAGAAGAAGAAGAAGAAGAAGAAGAAGAAGAAGAAGAAGAAGAAGAAGAAGAAGAAGAAGAAGAAGAAGAAGAAGAAGAAGAAGAAGAAGAAGAAGAAGAAGAAGAAGAAGAAGAAGAAGAAGAAGAAGAAGAAGAAGAAGAAGAAGAAGAAGAAGAAGAAGAAGAAGAAGAAGAAGAAGAAGAAGAAGAAGAAGAAGAAGAAGAAGAGAGAGAGAGAGAGAGAGAGAGAGAGAGAGAGAGAGAGAGAGAGAGAGAGAGAGAGAGAGAGAGAGAGAGAGAGAGAGAAAGAGAAAGAGAAAGGGAGAGAGAGAAAAGGAGAGAGTATGTAAATGACAGCGATCGAGACAGACAAGCATATTGCGAGAGCTGGATCTAAAGCTATGCTTGTTTGTTTTTAGTCAGTCCGTAAAGCCCGACCAAGATTTTCAGCTTCCAGTGATGAGACTGTAAATCTTGTACTTAACACTTAAAGAAATTCCACTGTCGAGATGCAGTTGGCGATATGCAGGTCGAGAAATAGGCACAGATATTAGTTGAATATTTGAATAAAACCTGCACTTCCATTCTTACATCATAAATCTAGTTTCTCTTTGGCCACTATTAATTCTTGTGCAAGAACTTTACGATGTATTATAGCCAATGCCTAAAGGATTAACTTGCGATGGTCAGAAACAGGTTTTGGTATAGTTTTTTTTTATAAGTTTATTACACCCCAGGTACCAGTCTCCCGTGCAGTAGTGATATTTGGAAGACAACTGGACAAAATATCAATTCCTCTTGTTTTGTTTTCAATGTTATCTCTATGATCATCATTGTCGATGTTATTATTATGTTAGACAACATCAACATTAAACACAATAATAATAATAAAAAAAAACAAAAAAACATGCGTTAATATGAAAAAATGACACTTATGAAAACATTAAATTTGAAACAGATGATAAAGTCGAAGATTTAGACGCAAAATATCCTTTTCCCCTTAATAAACGCTAGGAAAAAATTGTCTCCGTACTTTTGATTAATATAATGGGTATAAACGAAATGCAGACGATCTCTTTGTTGCAACTTTAGTTAAGTTTCTTTTTCAGCCCTTTAAGTTGTGTCAACCTTATAAATATTTTTTACCGTTTCAACTTTCCCAGTAAGATAAATATGTTACCACGTGTAGCAAATGTGACTCTATATACCTGTGTTTCTAATTTTTAACACTGAAGATTCTATACGACATGGAAAAAAAATGCTTCGGTACAGACACACTGTAAAACTCAACAGTCTGAAACTGCTACAAACATAACGCGCCAGTTGTAACAATGTTTTTCATCTCTGGAGAAGACAGAATAATGTAGCCATATCCCTGGAAAATATTGATCAATCAGTTAATCCATCAATCAATCAACAAATGATTAATCAACTGATCAACAAATTTTTGACAATACCATAATATATATAAATATTGAACCGATGAAAGCGATCTCTGCAATCCCTTCCCATTCCTTTTCCTCCCTCCTTCTCCCTCCACCCCGCATCTGCCGAAAAAAAAAAGATCAGGGGGATAACAATGGAAAACACGAGAAGTCACGAGAAGATAACGAGAGGCAGTGAGACACAACACTGACAGCAGCAGCAGCATTAGGTCAGGCGGCGCCGTAATTGGAGTGACCTGGTTATGGCAGACTACGCCCCTTTTTTAATTCGATTCTGTATCCTCTTTCAGTCCATCTTTTTGATTTTCCACAAATACTCAGACACACACACACACACCCAAATACTCACAGACTCTTAATTCTGTCTGGCAGCTTTACCCTCATGTTAGAAAACAAGCCATCTGGCCTAGTTTAACCAGCCTAATTGTGTATCTCCCCCATCCCTCTATCGACCACTCTAATGCAACCATGTCAAGCCGTTGGGAAACGAACTCGCGACAAGCATCTTAAGGTCACGGTTTCTACCAGTTACATCAGGGCGCTAGCTCTCTTCACATGGAGAAAAGTTTGCTTAATTTTCGGCAAACACGATAATGTGTTGTGTTATGCGGCTTCGTTTTCAAAGTGTGAAAAAAAGGAATAGACACTAAGTACTCAAGACGCCTCTCTCCTTCTTTTTCTGTCTGTGTCCCTGCCTCTCTGTGTGTCCCTGTCTCTATCTTTCGTTCTGTTTTTCTCAGACGGTCTTCTAATTTTCAATGTTTTCTTTCATTCTAAACCTGTCTACCTTTTTTTAACATTACCTCTTCCTTTTGTTTTCCCTACTGCCTCATTTTCAGCCTCTCTGTCTCCTTCCTACAATAAAAAGTACAAATGCCCCATAAGGTTATCTGAGAATGTTACTCTGAAAAATTTCATTACAATTAGATAATTATCTTCGGCAAAGCAAATTTTCATTTTTTCTCCTCAGTCCCAGATCTGCGTAAGACTTTTACAATACAGAATAAGAAAGCAAATCTTTTTGGTGTGCATACTATGTTTGCCTTAAATGATAAATTTAAGTATGTAGTTGACTAGAAACGCTGAAAAATGTATTCGCATGTAAGTATTATCATAACGGTGAAAGGGCAACTGTTACTAATATACTACTACTATTTCTACTTCTACTTCTACTTCTACTACTACTACTACTACTACTACTACTACTACTACTACTACTACTACTACTACTACTACTGCTGCTGCTGCTGCTGCTGCTGCTGCTGCTACTACTACTACTACTACTACTACTACTACTACTGCTGCTGCTGCTGCTGCTGCTACTACTACTACTACTACTACTACTACTACTACTACTACTACTACTACTACTACTACTACTACTACTACTACTACTACTACTACTACTACTACTACTACTACTGCTGCTGCTGCTGCTGCTGCTGCTCTTACTGCCAATCACACGACTCATCCGTACAAAATAAGGCTGAAGTCCGCTTGTAGATATTGTAAACTGTTTAATCCAAACAATAAAACTCAATGCCTTTGTAAAGAGTAGGGTGACTGTCCAATGAAGACTGACCAGGAGGTATTTCACTGCTCGCTAGAAGTTGACTTTTTTAAACTAATTCCGACTCTTAATTTTGTACTAAATCTCATTGGTTTATCTAGAAAAGGAATTACATAATTCATACGAAGTGATGTGTAATGCGCTATAAAATAGCAATCGATCAGAACAAAGGTAGCGACGTAGGAAATTATCTATACCGTTGCGCGAAACATGTCATTGGTATAAAGTCCAATGAACATGGGGTAAACAAAGAGTAATCAATTATTTTTTATGCTAAGACTAAGTAGGAGACTCGAGAAGAATCTAGTACAAGAATATTTTTCTCATAGAGCGAACTATGTTCAACAAACAAGACTAAATTCTTAGGCTTCAAATACACACATTATAAAACTAAATAAAACCATATCAACATAGATCTTATTCGATCCGCTACAAAAGAAGTATGCACCTACACAGGGTGAGAAAGTGAGTTAGATCCATAGATCAAAGTGCAACCAATGCATTACAACTACTATCACAACTTCCTCGATGACTAATTTTAGAAGGAAAACGAGAAGTATAATATTTCATGTCATCATTATTAACCACCCTTATAATCTTGACATTGCGTACCATACATTTTTATTAATAACGGAGCTTTGACACTGACATCATAGGATGAAATGGATACCAAGTCTTTTGTTGAAAAACTGGGGTTGTGTATATATGGAATAGAAACTGTTTTAAGCCATTTTGGCGATATTAATGTTGTTGGTGAGTACCTTCATGCATCCCTTCACTTGGGACATGACCTGCTAGTCTTTATATTATGAATGTTTTCATTTTCCTCTTTTCTTTTTCTCACTATCAAAATTATAAGTATTATAACATCCCCATCAGACGGAAAACAGGAAAAAATTCACGAGAGACTGGACCTCACCGAATGAAAAACTCCAAGTAAGGTCATCATTATAAATATGTCTGATAGAACACAAAAATTATGTTGAAAGTGAAAAAAAAAAGAGAGGAAGGTAAGGAAGGACCTCACAACACTAACACCGTTGAATTATTATTCTCAAGCGAAGATTCCATCTGCTGCTCGGGAGAAAACAACTAACCAAATTTTGCCATTAGTTTGCTCTCGAATGCGGGGAAGTCTAAAGACGGTCCTGGTGATGGCAGAATTAATTTCATCATTGAACTTTTAGCTTTGGTAGGTTCCTCTCTCTCTCTCTCTCTCTCTCTCTCTCTCTCTCTCTCTCTCTCTCTCTCTCTCTCTCTGTCTCTCTCTCTCTCTCTCTCTCTCTCTCTCTCTCTCTCTCTCTCTCTCTCTCTTGCTCTCTCTCTCTCTCTTGCTCTCTCTCCACGCCTTATCTGCTCTCTATAACTCTTTAACCCTAACCCTCTTCATGTCCTCCCTATCCATAACCATTCAAACACACCTCACTCTTCCATATTTCCTCTTCTTATCTCGTTTTCCCCCTTCCCTCATATCTCTTTTCCTTGTCCTTCCTCTTCTCGGATTGGAAGACGAAAACTGCAAAATGGCTGCGGGAGAAAATTGTGTTACGTCGAAAATGTAATCGAAAAAAAAAAAAGAGTAATAATTAAAGCAAAGACGAGAAAAATGGATCTTGGAAGAGGAAAAAAAAAGTGGAGAGCTATTTGGAGATGATAAAAGCAAGGCAGGCAGCTCAAATCTCACCTTTCCTGTTTAACTGGAGGCCTTGCATTAAACTCTAATTCCCCGGATAAAGAGCGAAAACAGTGCACAAAACAGTGAGATAATTGCATTACAGGCGAGATGGTCGCTTGGATGCATCGCGCTCCAACTGGGCCGGATTTAAAGTCTCAGTGACGCAAAAACCCTGTCGCTTTCCATTTATTCACTATCCTACTTTCATATTGATGCTTTGTTTTTCTTTTCTTCTTTTTTCTTTGCTTCTAGTTCATATTTTAAAGTGCTGAATCCTTTCTGTTTCAAAGCTTTTTAAACTAACATTCGATCTTAAGCGATACTCATTCAATAGTTATTTTTTTTTCACCAAACATACACACATTTATTCTGATAAAAACGTTTTAAAAGTGGGATAGACTGTTTTTTTTTTTGTCATTCGAGGTTTGGATTTATTGTTTTTTTTGTGTGTTGATGCCTGTACGTAGCCTACCTGCCTTTCACTCACAATTCAAGCCTAAATTATTTGTTTTTCATACATTTTAAATTTTATATATTTCCGTCATAGTCCAAATTGCTTGCCATTTCCAACATTAGTTCTTTAAAAATAATACTTTAAAATAATCGGTATTTCACTCTCCCATTATATTATCTTATTAACCAATACTTGTAAACTCGTTTTAGAATGTTTTGTTACGCATTTATATTGAAGAGGACAACATCATGTCTATCAGTCTGTGCACAGGTTTGCCTGTCTATCATTCTCTCTCTCTCTCTCTCTCTCTCTCTCTCTCTCTCTCTCTCTCTCTCTCTCTCTATTTATTTTTAAACTTATTTTTCCACTCGTCATGAATATAATATTATTTTTATAATGAACCTCTATGCTGCTAAGCAGCCTCCCTTCCTCCCAGCGCCCTTCTTTTCCTCCTAACCTCCCTCCTCACGTCAACCCCATCAGTTCTGTCTGTGAGTAAAGTAGGTCTTGAAGTGTCCAGCGTTGGTCATGCACGCCGCGTCCACTGACCAGCAACAAGTATCGAGTCCAAACAGTGCCGGTCATCAAATTAGACCTCGACGCTCTCTCTTTTAATCCAGTGGGTCCGGTTTTGTCCTTAATCCAGCCAAATCCGACCCTTAATCGAGTGTGTCCAGGCGGGGAGGTGGATGGCACGATCCGGGCCAAGAATGCCAACAAGAGTCGCGTTTGATTAGCGAAATATTAGACTTCATAAACTAACCGAGTCTGGGACACAGGACCTTCTTTTCTCTCACCCGAGGCACGTCCCTGCCCTAAGCGAATCCTCATTTGTGAAATTGGCCCGAACAGGCTCTCAGCCTCACTGAGTGGGTCCTAGTCCTTGCTAGGTCCTCGTGCGCCACTCACTGGTCGTCCCAGTGTCTGCTGCCTCGGAAAGAGAGAAGTGCTCGCTCACAGTTCCTTAGTCTTAGTGTTACTGTATGATTCTGTTTTCTCCGTCAGCTTTTCTTTGTTCATCAATATGTTGTTCTATGGTCTATCCTTGTAACTTACACCTGATAATTTCTTATCCATCTATCATTTTATCTCTCTGTCTCTCTCTGTCTCTCTCTGTCTGTCTCTCTCTCTCTCTCTCTCTCTCTCTCTCTCTCTCTCTCTCTCTCTCTCTCTCTCTCTCTCTGTGTCTGTCTGTCTCTCTCAGTCCCTTTCTCACTACCTTCGACTTTCACTCCCCTTGCGATAAATTTCCAAGATTCTTGTTTTATTTGTGGGGCCCTGTATGATAATTTTATTGATCTATCCTTCTACTCACGATAAAAACTTGTCCCTATTTCTTGAGTACAAAGCCATTTTTATTGAATCAAGCCAACAATTATGATAAGTTGTAAAATGTCTTGATTTTTTAATATTCCTTCAAGAAAAATCAAAACGTATTTTATTTCAGTTATTTATGTTTGTTTTTGTAGAACCCCTCTTAAAGCCAAAATTTCGGAAATAGTTAAAAAAAATTTTTTTTTCATTTACTTTGTCTTTTTTCTTTAATCCTTACTGCTACATAATTCATTGTCCCATCATTTACTGCTCTATGTATCTATATATCTTTCTCACACAAATTCACTCTCTGTATCTCTTGCTCCGACTAAATATACGTAGCTCTAATAAATTACTCTTCTTTAAATCATTATCTTTTTTTTCTTAAGATTTTTCCCTTTATAAATGTCTTTCTTTCTCGGTCTGTCTTACTGTTTGTCACCCAGTTCCTTCAAATAAGGAAGCAACTCGAGGACGGCTTGACATTGTTGAAAGATCCGAGAGGTTGTACATCATGTCTAAAAGATGGAACTTGTAGAACAGTAGCAAAGAGCACATCGCTTGTGACGGATAAGGAAAAAATACAACGAAATCTTGAAATTGAAGTCAAAGACATATACATCATTTCAATATGAATACGTCTGCCTTTCAAACTTTCTTCACCTTCCTGCCTTTCTGTTATTCTCTTCTTTTTTCTCCTTCTCATCTCTGAGGCTGATCCGCGCTTGTTGTCCCATTTCGTTTCGTGTTCTTATTACGGCCAGATTTTGTCCTAATCCTTGCCCTCTCTCGGCTAGCGCGCAACGCTCTCTCGAAATGTGCTTGTGAATCTTGGAGCAGGCATGCACAAGAATGGCCAAACATGGTTGTCTCCCTTCCGACTTCCTTCCTTCCCCCACACTTTGTGTTGAAAATCCTGAAATATTCTACACATTTTTTTGACAATTTATATTGTTTTCCTTTACCGGATGTCCTCATCATTTCATTTAAGCTGCTAGAGGGTCAGCATCACATTCGAGTCGAGAAATCAGACATCTCTACCCTGCCAATAACGCTAATGTAATATTTCGTCCCGTTGCTTCGCTAAAGCCCTTGTTGTTTTTTTACTGCCCCTGAGCGGAATACTCAAATCCTGCTATTTGGACTTTGCTTTTTTTTTCTTTTTCCTTTTGCTTCTCTGAATCCTTTTATTTTATGTATTTTCCTTTTATCAAGTTTTACATCTTTACACATAAGAAAAAAGTTTTTTTAGTTCTTTGAATTTTAAAAACATGGTTTCATTATCTTAAAAAATGACAGGCAACATTACTTTGAGAGCTTTAGCAAATATTTCGTTACATATAAAATAATAAAATCGTGCTATTTCTATGACCCTGTTGTCCTTCGCATTATAAATTGGAAAACAACAATTTGATTTTCTTTATAGTCACTCACACACCTACAGATCACATTTTCCTAGCGCTTTAGTTTCCTTCACCGTGAGTGGTAGAAGACAGGATCTAGCTCTTGCATCAACTTTTCTTCTCTCAGCTCTCTCTCCTGCATCGAGTGATCCTGGTAGATAACAACCTCTGCTCCCTCAACTCACCTGTATCAGATTTATATTTACAGTTACAAACACAGCAATAATATCATGACACCACCACCACTACCAACAACAACACCAGCAATAACGTCAGCAAATTCTTGGCAATAAATCCCTCAGCCATTATCCCCAAGATCACTATATACGATTCTTGTCCAGAGTAAATATTTTGTTCTACCAATAAAAACAACACGTTGTAAGAGAATTAATAATTTTGGAAATAGAATGAACTGTTTTACATAAGTTACAGATATCAAAACTAAGAATAAACATGAAATGCATGAAAAAAAGAAGACTTTACCGTAGAGTAAATGTAAACAAGCAGCATCAGACTCTCATTGAGAACTGTCTCTTGTTGCTTCTCTCCTGCTAAAATGGCGACAGGCTATTGCCTATCGAAACGTAAAAGCGCTTCTTATTTGAAAAAAAAAAATAAAACAACAAAAAACAAAAAACAAACCAAAAGGAACCTGCACAGAGAGGTATATGTTTCAGTGTCACAAGACTTGGATTGAGCTCGCTCACTCTCTAACAACCTCAGGCCTTGGTTTAATCACCAAATGAACCACTGAGTTCTTTGATAGTAATTTGTGAACCCAGAAATTTCAGGAGCTAAAATGATGGAATTGTTATAAGAAGTCCCTGATAGAATCATGCGAGGGTCGAATACCACCACCTCTAACCATCTCTTACCTTGGCTTGACCCTATCTTACATTCAATATTGGCCAGAAAATTTAGGGAAACTAAGTGAGCCCAAAACTAGAGAAAAAGTCTTGTGTTCGAAACTACGAATAATGGCTGTTGAACTTAAAGAGCTCAGGTTGGGTGCCCACTCTTCACTGTCATACGCGCAAAAGGTAGGACGCTTTAAAACCAATGCGCAGTAGCCTCTTTCCGTCTTTTGTTCAGATTAGAAAAATAAAATCCATATGCCCATCGGATGAAATTTCGAAACCAATTGAAAGAAACTTCCTGCAATGAGCCAACGGTTGGATAAATCAGAAAGACCTAAAAGTCCCTAGTAAATGACTATTTTTCCCCATAGCAATCGTGCGCTGTAAATTTACAAATAAGAAATTGCTAAAGATTATAACTATTAAGAACAATGTTATAGGCCGGTGCGATTGGCTGGAAAGGCACTGTTCGAATCAGGGCAATATACAGCCAGCTGGACCTAAATCGCCGCTCTTATTTCATGAGTTAGTTCCCTTCATACTCCAGACTTGAAAGTTAGCTTGGTACTGGTAGTCCGTGTGATTATTTGGAGGGTTAAACGTTACAGGATTTTATCGCTACTTGGTTAGTTTTTATTTATTCAAGGTATCATCCTTTAAGAATGCTCATCTTTAAAATTCTCAATTTATGAAGTGAAAGGTGGCTAAATGTTTCCATCCGTGAATATTTCCAATAGATCTAATGTTTCATGGTTAATGATAAGTTAATTTTTAATAGATTAAATATTACCATGTACAACAGAACACGAAATAGAGCTTTTTTGATCAACTACTGATAATGGTAAAACAATTTGATCCTTTCTTTTCATTTTTAACCCTTAATCTCCTCCCCTCCCACTAACTTCCTCTCCTTCATCTTTAATGTTAACCCAGTTTGCCCACGGGAGCTCCTCAAAAGTCCTTATCCCTTTCTCAAGTGCTGCTTATTTTCCAGAACACATTTACCATCCTGCGCTGAGACATCTTCAGACATCCTCAACCACAACCACAAGAGAGAACTCTTTCTTTCTCTTTTCTTTTTGATGAATCGGCTTTAGACTCTACCTCATCTCTGTCCCAACTCTTCCCCAAATCCTAAATCCACTCTCCCCTACTTTCTCCTTTTTCCATCTTTCCACTCTTCATTTTTTTCTGTTTCCACGGCTCAAACCCATAACCTACTTACATACCTCAATACACTAACTTCTTCTACTCAACGTTAGCGTGGAAGATGGCCTGCGGTCAGCCCTTGTGACACTGACCATCCGTCATGCGGACAAACCCGTTTAGAGCGCCGTCCACCAGGCCCTGTCGACGACACTTAATAACAAATGTGGGAAACGAGCTGAGTTTCACTGGCGGTTCTCGAAGCCCTAATGGCCCAAATGGGTGTTTGTCCGTTCAGGGCATTAATGTTAGTGCTAGGGACATTACTGTCTAAATAGGGTGGCCGGCATTCAGCCAGCTCCCTGGACATAGTCTCCTGGGTCTCTATCTGCGCGTACATCACTACACTGTTATGTGACCGACGGTGATTTACGTACCTCCACTTATAATGTAAGCGCCATATTCAATTTTGATGGGAGAACTTTTATATATTACGGCATACGCAAATCCTCCTTTTTTTCTTGCTCCAAGTTCACTTTCTCCTTATCGCTGTATATATTTTTTTTTTATTTTGTCAGAAATCTCTCAACCCCTCTGCCTCTGACTGTTCTCCAACGTGTATTTTAGTATGTCTCTTTTGCTCAACCTGCTTGTCTCTACCACTCCTGCCACTCTCTGTCTGTCCGTCTTTAGTACTGTTCCTGACGTACTTTGTGTCGGTTTCTGCTTGTTTATCTTTTCGCTCCTCCCTTTCTCCTCTCCTTTCCTCTCTTCTCTCAATGTCTGTCTGTTTTTCTGTCTGTCTGTCTGTCTGTCTGTCTGTCTCTCTCTCTCTCTCTCTCTCTCTCTCTCTCTCTCTCTCTCTCTCTCTCTCTCTCTTTCTTTCGGGACGAGACGCAGAGTGAAAGAGGAGGATAATATTTTATCAAATTGGATTTACAGTAAAATATAATTATACGCACAAGCAAAATATATAGTCTCGTGGCAAAGGAAGAATGCAGAAGAATTCGGACACTATTTTACCTTTTCATGGTGTATCAAACTCGGTTGATGTCGAAATTCACTCATCGATTCATCTGGGATGAAATTGTCGAAAGCTGCAGTAAGAGACATCTGTTTCATTCAGCACTTTTTACAGAAAAGGCGAATGTTTCAGCTTATGTGTTGAGGATCGAGGGTAAACAAATCAACTTGAATCGTTTTGAGCCCAAATACAGTAACAATTCCATAAATGTATGGGAGCCACTACAATATTTTCATCCTTTTTCTGTTAATGATGAATCAAAAAAAGTAAAAAAAAAATTGTCTATCCAGTGATTATTATCCGCCCTTGGATGAAAAGTTAGTCTATGCGAAAGAGGAATTAAGTATCGCCACATATTTCATGACTCTTTCTGTATTCTTTCAATCATTTCCTGTTGATATTCACATACGCTCCTTTACTAAAAAAAAACTGTTTTTTAATTCCCCTTTCTCCTTTTCGCTTACTTGCTTGTATATCTGTGTCCCACACGATTTGTCTGTGTATGTGTGTGTCTCTCTCTCTTTCTCTCCTTCGCTCTCTCTCTCTCTCTCTCTCTCTCTCTCTCTCTCTCTAAAATCCGCGATAATTTATATTCTTCGGCTTTTTTTCCGTTATAGGTATTCCCTTACTCTCTCTCTCTCTCTCTCTCTCTCTCTCTCTCTCTCTCTCTCTCTCTCTCTCTCTTTCCCTCTCTTTTTCTCACCCCTCCCCCCACACACACTCTTAACTGCCATCCCTCCCCCCTTCTATCTCCCTTTCTCCCGCAATTTACAATAGATCTAACTACCTATGAGGCTATCATTCTCCAAGGGCCCCCACCGCGAGCCACAAAAGGGACTGTTCTGGTCAGATAAATCGTGCTGTCATGAGATGGTCAAGGCCCGCTGACCACGTCTTGTCCAACGTCACATCGGAACAATAAACTCGCACGCTCTATCAATCTCCCAGCCGATGACTGGTCCCATCAGACCAGAGTTACTGGCCTTGAGATACGATCTGTTTGACGCCAAATTGTCTCCCCTTATACAGCCAAAACCTTCGACGCAAACACGCGAGGGCGAATGAGACTTCTACACAGAAATCAGCTAATTGTTTTCTTGATTCCTCAACCCTTCATCTATCAGGAATGCATTTCATCTTATTAAATGAAAAGACTAGTATGGATGTATGCTTTCTAATCTTTGTATCTCATTTCATTTCGACCCAACGTTTACATAATTATGTAACTGACTCTGCATTCTCTGCTTGACTTAAAGACGGATCGGTGAATTCTTTGATTCAGTCTGTCTCCCTGTCGCCGTGAAGATTGATCATCAGCAAATCACAAACTCCTGCACTTTCCAAAGTTAAAAAAAACCCCCAAAAACCAAGCTTTGTAATAGGTCTGTGTGTACCTATCCCTTGTTTAATAACCGACCAATCACTGTAAACAAAGTAAAATATTTAGGTACAGTAGCATAGTCGAGTATATGCTATACGCTTTCCTGGGCGTCATTCCAGCATGATGTTTTGTATAGAGAGAGGAAGTTTTCGACGAGAGGTTTTCCGGAAACCAAGTCTTGCGATGCCAATGTTAGAGCCCTGAAAGCAATTTTTTAACATTTACTGTGGAGTGAGAGAAGAATATCAGAACTTTAAAAAACACAAAAAATAAAGATATGGTGCAAAAAGAACAATGCTGGGTTGTTTAGCAAGTTAATACATGCTAATAGCTGATAGTAACTTCTAAAAAAGTAAACCTCCTTTTATTAAAAAAAAAGTTATGGCATCATGGCTTGCGTTGAAGCACCGAAATTGCCCTTCTATGCTGCATTCTATTTTGAACTCATCTTTCCTCCCTTATGTCCCTTGAATTGTAAGATGATAATTTATTGTCAGTATCGAAAAAATGAAACACCAGTGATCACTGGTAAACACACACACGCACGCCAGAAAACTGCACAAAGCCAAACTGCTCTTTGGCAACGCAACAAAGTGAAGTCGGCTGGTTAAAACCTCACCGGAGAACAGTAGACTCAAACACATAGGCCTTCCCTACAGATAAGACGTCGAGCACACAAATCATCATTCCACACCAGCGCTCTACAGAGGACTATTTACTCCATAACTTTATGAATATGAGTCCCTGCCTCTGTAAAAGCCAGAGTTGTGCTCATTCGATGTTATTTTCATGGGTAAAAATCTGTCGACTCCAACTTTAATCTTTTCAAGTGAACGAGCCATTTCCATTTTGTCATCGGTTATCATCTTAGGTGCTCGACCTGAGAAAAACTAACTAGTCACGCATGATTTCTTTCGGAAGCAGGCTGATTTTTTTAAAATTTCACATAAATTATGCTTTTTGCTTGGATTTAAATTAAAATTTTTTATATTTTATCATGGATACTCTTTGCTTTGGAACTGTTTTACTGATAATCAAGAGCAACATTAATTTAATATTTCCAGCTTCATTTAAATTTGATTGTTTCACTATGTTCTTAAACATGGATTTATTATATTTCAGGGCATAAAGAGTTGATGATAAAAGGAATTGAACTAGATCTTATTGGATCGACTTTAATGAAGTTTTGGTAAAAGTTTCCTATTATAAAGCATGCAGTTTAATGTTTACCCGAAATTCGAATTGCCACAACTTCGTAATCTCCGTCTGTTTTTAGGAAAAAGACCTGTCATTTCTCTAGTCTGAACGCGGTAAATGACCTCCGGCAAATATTTCCAATTGGGCCCATAGAAGAAAAAAGCTACTCCCAACAATGTAAATCAATGAAGATGTGTAGCAAAGAGCCACTTTTTATGTGTATCAAAGAAATTACGCTTTTGTTAAGAAAGTTTTGGCAAAGATAATGGGAAATATTAAATGCTTTTTCTTTTCGGTGATATTACAGTGATCTAATTAAAGAATATCATACGTTATAATATTATTGATGCCAATAACAAAAACCCAAACTCCCACAAAAAACAAAAACAAACAAACAAAAATAACGAAACAAAACTTCTATCATCTTCACCCCAAAAATATGGTCCGAATCATCCCGTTTTTAAGAAAAGAAAAGAGAAGAAAATAATAACAGAGGCCAAAACTTGTAACTTGAAAGACCAGCGACGACCAAAGCATGGGACCGTTAGAACAAGTGACAGATCCACCGCAGATAGCGTGCCTCTACAATTAATCTAATCCTTAAATTAGCAAGGCCGTGAGACTCATCTATGCCAAGCTTCGGGATGGGCCTTGAGAGACGTAACCACACGAAAAAAAAGTATTTTCGCTAGGCTTGTGAGACGTAGGAAGACAAAGAAAAACTGACACACAAATGTACCCTTTGTATTTTAGGGGACACAAATCTCCGATATAAAAAAAAAACAACAACCAAGAAGAGTTTGATAGTTCTGCCATCTCTCTCTGTCTGTGTTTGACAAGGACCACGCCCTCGGATTGCTACCACAATGTAGTCCTCCATGTCCTAGCACTGGGAGGAGCAGTCCTGGCCTGTCATCTGTGTCCGAGGTCCGTCCATTCGGAAATGGTTTCACCCAGACGCTAACCATTTCCCACAGAGCCCAGCTTTGTTTTTCCGGGACTCTCCACAAATAGCCGAAGATCATCTTACCTGCGACCTGTGTATCACTCGTGGACCTTTCTCGTCCCAACAGTGTGTAGTTTCCTCTTGTTTTACCCCAATATACATCTTGCTGTTAAAGTCTCTTTCGTGTATGATTATTATTCACTTCATTGGCCTATGGGTAATGATATATAACACACTTGCACCTAAAGAAATTAAAGTCACAATATCTCCTTTACGACTTCTTACATTGCAGAAACTTGATTGATTTTCCGTGCAAAATTATAGCTCGAATACACTCTTCTGCTCTGTCTGTCTGTCTGTCTGTCTGTCTGCCTGTCTCTGTCTCTGTCTATCTGTCTCTGCCTGTCTGTCTGTCTGTCTGTCTGTCTGTCTGTCTGTCTGTCTGTCTCTCTCTCTCTCTCTCTCTCTCTCTCTCTCTCTCTCTCTCTCTCATTTCTCGACGCTTCTTTTCATTTTCCCTTTTTTAACACAATTTCCATTTCCATCGAACAAACCCTGTTTCATTCCTCTATCTACCCTAAATTCTCACTCTTCCCATCCTATATTTTCTTTCCATCTACATCAGCTGTCCTTCCTCCATCTCTCCTTCTTTCACCCGCCTTGGCCAGGCAACCAGGCCATGATGGACGACAGGCCAGCAGAGACCATCGCATTAAGTGCTCCCGTTAATTAATCCTTCCCCACACCTGTCCCGATCCCTACAGATACCAGGCTCGGCCGAGCTCGGCAGACGGTGAGCCTTGCAAGAAGCCGTCTTAAGTCGGGCAGATTTGATTTGCCCGAACCTTCTGCACGGGACTTCTCGGGGACACCTCTCCTGCAGGACTTTCTCATCTGGTGTACCATGGCTCTCGATCTTCCTAGCTGGACAGGCTGTGAACGGAGATCGGCCAAACTGAAGGAAAATGTTTCAATTGAAATTTGTATGGCCAGAACTATTTCTTGAATGATTTTTTTGAAAAGCAAAATGCCATTAAGATAGATCTCCAGGCTAGAGTCAGGGGTGGAGGTAGATAGGACCGAATCAGGCCAACACACCAAGCACGTACAAAAGCAATAGGAAACCATTACCCCCAAACTGATGATGGTCGTGGATTGGACTCCTGGCAAGTGGAAGATCATGCATTATTTTTTAACTTAAGAATTAGTTTTGGAATATCATAATTACTTTCGCATTCCTCTGGATCTTACTGAGTTTACGATTCTCATGGGAAATAATAATTTCGCCATCGGAACATGTATGGTTTAAAGCTTAATCTGATCAACCGCAGACATGGTTTTGATTGGAAGATCATAACTCTTCTCTAGTAATAGATCTAGTCGCCACGACAAAGTTTGAACCTATCGCGGAAAAATCCTTACATATCTCAAGATTGATGTTCACGGCACAGCGTCTCTTTGGAGTAGCATGCGAAAAACGTCTTCCAATTTTAGACGAAGAAGTATTTAGTTTGAGCAGTAAGGGACAAAATCGAGTCTGCTCTCACGAGCTCAAATATAATTTATGTAAGTGGGCACTGATCTTAGGCAACGAGTTAAACCTTCCCAATTTAGCAATTTCTGCGAAGCAGTATGGGATACTATGGAAAAGTGCAATAAATTTTAATAAAAGTCAATGATACGGTTTCTTCAAAAGGAAATTCGGTTCATTCAGCAATCGTTCCTTTAAAAGTCTCCTCGGGAAAGTTGGAGGACACAAGACTAACAGTTATTTTTGCGAACCAAGCGCAGTTTTTTGGACTGCTCTAGTGTCCCGTCTACATGAGAATGATGTAGATACTATAAAGTGAGAAGCATTCATTCGCCGCTCCATTCAGAATAACGAAGAACCTGCCAAGTGGTAGTTAAAAAAAATAAGGAAACCACGAATGAGCATTCAACATTTTTAAGCCTTGTGTCATGTGTAATAAGATTCATTTGTCAATTTCTTTTGAAGTCCTGATTTGGCCAATCGGTAAGGGTTAGTTATGGCAAAACAGAGTGCAGTCTGTGAGATTATTTTTCAGGATGCTGAGAGTTTGTAAAATGACTCAGTCAATAGTGTAGATCTTTATTTTTGTGTCTTCTTCATAAATCGACTGTCTTGTGAAAAAGATTAGATTTGATCAGGTCCGGTTTTCAATATTATCTCTTTTTTATTGTTAGATATGCACTTGGCATATGAACTATACAATACTATTGTCAGATGCGTGTCTTGAGATATGGATACGGAAAACTAGGTCTAGATTTTGTAATAAAAAGTAATTACAGTTGCTCGACATTTAGTACTGTCAGGTTTGTCGTGCTTGATTTAAGAGTTGCAGAGTAATTTGTTTTATTGTGTTTTCAAGCCAAGAAGCTGTCATATTAACGCCTGTAGAATTGGAGCATTATGGAATTTTTATCAGCAGCTGCTGTCGAAAAAAATGAAAATTCTAGGCATGTATATCGAATTTTCCTTAACCTGGCTTACGGTTGTAGGTTCTATTTCGACCTAAAAGTAGCACAACTCCATACCTTTGATGATAAACACTTATTTAACCATTAAATCTGACATAGACACTTGGAGGCTCAAGAGGACAAGTGTTAAGGATAAAGAAACGTAATGATTATGACTATGTTAATAAAATGAAGACGAAATCCTCTCAAGATATAGTATTTTTTGTGTAATACAAAAAATAACTGCTGGTAAAATTTCAGAAGCACTCTGCAATTCCGTGAGTTATTCAAAGAAAGTCAAAAAGAAATATTAAATATCTCTTCTAAGGAATGCCTGAATGATCTGGACAACAAGGGAACCAGAGCAATCATCATCCAACACAGGCCAACTCACAACATACTAAGTCGCCAATGGACCCAAGAAGATCCTGACAGGGCGACTATATGGGAATCATCCTGAGGCGCGTTTGAAAAAAAAATGGCGCTCCAATCTATTTCGAGCGCAAAATATAAACGGAATTGTCAAAAAAAAAAATAGAAGAATAATTAAATTGAATAAGAAAAGATGAAGAAGAAATTGAGTAGGAGGCAAAGTCCACGTCTCAGCTTTTTTTTCTTATGACGCTGCCTTTAAAAAAAACCTAAAGGTGAAAAGGTTGAGGTAACGGCATCTTTATTACCGGAGCTTACGGTGAAAGTGGCAAAACTCAAACGCATGCGCATAAAAAGCTATGAGGAGCGGGTTTCCCCAGTGACCCAGGACCAGCCAGTGACCACTTGGCAGGGCCAGGCGATGTCCCGTGGAGCGGAGATGCTGCTGTTTTATGCCGTGTGGAAGGTGAGAACGGATCGTTGTTGCCACATTATGGGGTCTCCGTTGTGACATGTGTACATTACATGGAGGTAAACTAGAGGGGAAGCAGCAATTATTTAGATACGATTAATAGCACACTTTGAGTTGTAAAGATAAAGGCCAGCTATAGTGTCTCTCGTACATAGAAATGTTTTTGAGAGCATGAAAAAGACAAAAGCTGGTAAAAAATGCAGTTTTTCATTCTTTTATCATCTTTTTAGGTATTTATAAAAAAAAAAGAAAAAATCATTGAAGTGTCAGAGACGAATTCATGCATTTTGCTTAAAGGAAAAAAAAAAATTAAGTCACCACAATGAATATTTCAATTTATCAAAAAGACGAAAGAATAAGGCATAGAGAAGATGTCGATTCTTTGGTCAATTAATTTACCACGTAATCGGTTGCCACCCTCAGGGCAAAGGTTAATTTATAGTAACGATAATTATTGCAGAGTTCCTGGCTTAATTTGATCAGTTTGTGCTACAGGTTTTGACACCAAAATAGGATCTAAAACGAGGCCTGCCATATTCTAAGACAATGTTCAAATAGGTTAACTTTATAAAATTACTTTTATTATAGCGGCAATAGAAACTTTAATATATTTTTTCGATTGAAATACAGAATAGCACGGTTTAAAAATGTTGATTCAAAGGCAGGGTTTTAAGATAAGAAGGTGAGAGAGAAAGAGAGAGAGATAGAATAGATAGATAGAGAAAGTGAGGAGAGAGAGAGACAGAGAGAGATAGGATAGATAGATAGAGAAAGAGAGGAGAGAGAGTCACAGAGAGAGAGAAAGAGAGAGAGAGAGAGAGAGAGAGAGAGAGAGAGAGAGAGAGAGAGAGAGAGAGAGAGAGAGAGAGAGAGAGAGAGAGAGAGAGAGAGAGAGAGAGAGAGAGAGAGAGAGAGGTATGAATTCCTTTGCGGTAAAGATCAAAGAATAAAAAAACAAGTTGAAAGAGAACAAACGTTTCACTCTCTGGGAAATGGAAGAAAAAACAAAGATGAAGAGAAGTCGACCGAAAGAGTGGTAAAGAAGTGCTTGAATTAATATTTTACACCTCCCCTGCCCTCCTCCCGTAATACATCGAAGTTTCTTTGATTGCTTTATCATTAAAAACTCACCAAATCTTCCATATACCATTTCAACTTTGACATTTAACTGAAAAAAGTAGACACCGATATGGCATATTATATCTAGCTGCCTCCGTTCATTTTTTTTTTGCAAATAAGAAAGATTTAAACAGACCATCTTATTCTTTCAATGGAATTGTATCTGCTACAAGAATTATCTCGCATTTCCTTCTCTTATCTATCGATATGATACATATTTCCATCTCTTTCTCTACCTACAGTATACATATCTCCATCTCATTCTCTACCTACATTATACATATCTCCATCTCTTTCTCTACCTACAGTATACATATCTCCATCTCTTTCTCTACCTACAGTATACATATCTCCATCTCTTTCTCTACCTACAGTATACATATCTCCATCTCTTTCTCTACCTACATTATACATATCTCCATCTCTTTCTCTACCTACATTATACATATCTCCATCTCTTTCTCTACCTACAGTATACATATCTCCATCTCTTTCTCTACCTACAGTATACATATCTCCATCTCTTTCTCTACCTACAGTATACATATCTCCATCTCTTTCTCTACCTACAGTATACATATCTCCATCTCTTTCTCTACCTACAGTATACATATCTCCATCTCTTTCTCTACCTACTTTATACATTATCTTCATCTCTTTCTCTACCTACTTTATACACATGTCCATCTCTTTCTCTACCTACATTATACATATCTCTCCATCTCTTTCTCTACCTACTTTATACATTATCTTCATCTCTTTCTCTACCTACATTATTCATATCTCCATCTCTTTCTCTACCTACTTTATACATTATCTTCATCTCTTTCTCTACCTACATTATACATATCTCTCCATCTCTTTCCCTACCTACTTTATACAGTATCTTCATCTCTTTCTCTACCTACTTTATACATTATCTTCATCTCTTTCTCTACCTACTTTATACATTATCTTCATCTCTTTCTCTACCTACTTTATACATTATCTCCATCTCTTTCTCTACCTACTTTATACATTATCTTCATCTCTTTCTCTACCTACATTATACATATCTCTCCATCTCTTTCTCTACCTACGTTATACAGTATCTTCATCCTACATTATACATATCTCCATCTCTTTTCCCATCTACAGTATACATATCTCTCCATCTCTTTCTCTTCCTACATTATACATATCTCCATCTAATTCTCTATCTACATTATACATATCTCCATCTCTTTCTCTACCTACTTTATACATATCTCCATCTCTTTCTCTACCTACATTATACATATCTCCATCTCTTTCTCTACCTACTTTATACATTATCTTCATCTCTTTCTCTACCTACATTATACATATCTCTCCATCTCTTTCTCTACCTACGTTATACAGTATCTTCATCTCTTTCTCTACCTACATTATACATATCTCTCCATCTCTTTCTCTACCTACATTATACATTATCTTCATCTCTTTCTCTACCTACTTTATACATTATCTTCATCTCTTTCTCTTACTTTATACATTATCTTCATCTCTTTCTCTACCTACTTTATACATTATCTTCATCTCTTTCTCTACCTACATTATACATATCTCCACCTCTCTATTTGCTATTTATCACTTTTCGTTCCCATCCCTTCTCCTCGAAATAAAACATCCCAAAATGGATTTCAATTTGATTTGACTTCACCCCATCCCTCTTGTTTGTATCTCTATGTCTCTTATTTCTCCCCACACTCCCTCCATCAGTCCAACATACCCCTCTTCCCTCCTTTTCTCCCACTTTTTGTCCCCACCAGCTACCTGACACCGCCAGCCGGAGCCATAGAGCCATTTGTTTCTGCCCGACAGTCGAGAGATGGCCATCCTCTGGCAGATCAAATTCATGGGCGCCGCCATTTTATGGAGGACTTGACGGAGATCTACGACATGTCTACAGTTACCCTTGTCCACACAGAATAATGAGGGAAGAGCTGGGCAGGAGGTGGAGAGGTCAGGGGAAAGAGGTTGTCAGAGCAAGAGAGCAACACCATGATGTATCAGTGCAGTGTACATGGATTTTGTTACTAAAACACAACACACTACCCATCCGTGTTTCTTGATTAGTTAGATTTTTAGTGAAAGAAAAATTCATATTAATTTTATACCTATTGTGTATGCTAAAAGATATAAGTAAAAGAATTTTTTTTTAATCACAGCTAAAAATTACAATCTTTGTCTTTAGAAAACGATATTGAAATTCGCATTACATATAAATGTTATTCGCCACTAATTTTTTTTTGAATAAGTTGACTTATGAAAAAGAATCTCTCACAATTAGAGAAGAGTTTTATATTCTTTGAAGTGTCCTATTGTGGATAAATCATTTGAAAACGTAATTTGTGTCCAGTTTTTAGCCTTTCGCAACTGAATTTGGCTCAAATTATTCTGTTTCGTATTAATCATGCTGGTGCCACATCAAAATATCTAAAAGGAGTTGCAACATGACTCACTTTATATCTACCTCTGTCTTTAACATTATTTTAGGAAGTGGAGCCTGCACAATTAAAAAAAAAAGTTCTAAAATTTCTTTCTAATTATTCACGCATTTCCTTTGGCGGACAGAACAGCCTCGTCAATTCCCTCGCATCCGCCAGAGTGAGGTCACGACTGAGAGACCACAGCCATAAAAAAGAGAAAGGAGACAAGAGCCTGCTCACTGTCCTTGATTGACTGGCTAGGGTTTCCACGAGATGCCACCTCCACGGGATTAACTCCCTTGTAATATTACACAACTTTGCCGAATGGTGTGGTGGTCGACATCATTGACGCTGCTCTGTAAAGTTGGAAATCTTTGTATTGTGAACAGTTTCATCAATGTTGTCGGATTGAAAACCCTCGTAAATAGGGAGGCAAAAGCACCAGACAAAAATAAAACAAATAATGAAATTAACAAAGCAAAACAGATGATATAGGGAGTGAAAAAGAAGATGTTCAAACTATGATTAGTTTAGAGGAGTTTAGAGGAGTCTGTGTGTTCACAAACTACATGCATTTGAAAAATCTCCTTAAATTTTTGGCAAAACAAATTTAAAATTTCTGGACAAATACACCATAACTGTAGAATGTGAAGTAGGTAGAAGGAAAATGATGATAAAACATGATTCTGCATAAAGAAAGAAACCTATTTGGGACTAAGGAAGTTAGTGAGGAGAGAGAGAGAGAGAGAGAAGAAGAAGAAGAAGAAGAAGAAGAAGAAGAAGAAGAAGAAGAAGAAGAAGAAGAAGAAGAAGAAGAAGAAGAAGAAGAAGAAGAAGAAGAAGAAGAAGAAGAAGAAGAAGAAGAAGAAGAAGAAGAAGAAGAAGAAGAAGAAGAAGAAGAAGAAGAAGAAGAAGAAGAAGAAGAAGAAGAAGAAGAAGAAGAAGAAGAAGAAGAAGAAGAAGAAGAAGAAGAAGAAGAAGAAGAAGAAGAAGAAGAAGAAGAAGAAGAAGAAGAAGAAGAAGAAGAAGAAGAAGAAGAAGAAGAAGAAGAAGAAGAAGAAGAAGAAGAAGAAGAAGAAGAAGAAGAAGAAGAAGAAGAAGAAGAAGAAGAAGAAGAAGAAGAAGAAGAAGAAGAAGAAGAAGAAGAAGAAGAAGAAGAAGAAGAAGAAGAAGAAGAAGAAGAAGAAGAAGAAGAAGAAGAAGAAGAAGAAGAAGAAGAAGAAGAAGAAGAAGAAGAAGAAGAAGAAGAAGAAGAAGAAGAAGAAGAAGAAGAAGAAGAAGAAGAAGAAGAAGAAGAAGAAGAAGAAGAAGAAGAAGAAGAAGAAGAAGAAGAAGAAGAAGAAGAAGAAGAAGAAGAAGAAGAAGAAGAAGAAGAAGAAGAAGAAGAAGAAGAAGAAGAAGAAGAAGAAGAAGAAGAAGAAGAAGAAGAAGAAGAAGAAGAAGAAGAAGAAGAAGAAGAAGAAGAAGAAGAAGAAGAAGAAGAAGAAGAAGAAGAAGAAGAAGAAGAAGAAGAAGAAGAAGAAGAAGAAGAAGAAGAAGAAGAAGAAGAAGAAGAAGAAGAAGAAGAAGAAGAAGAAGAAGAAGAAGAAGAAGAAGAAGAAGAAGAAGAAGAAGAAGAAGAAGAAGAAGAAGAAGAAGAAGAAGAAGAAGAAGAAGAAGAAGAAGAAGAAGAAGAAGAAGAAGAAGAAGAAGAAGAAGAAGAAGAAGAAGAAGAAGAAGAAGAAGAAGAAGAAGAAGAAGAAGAAGAAGAAGAAGAAGAAGAAGAAGAAGAAGAAGAAGAAGAAGAAGAAGAAGAAGAAGAAGAAGAAGAAGAAGAAGAAGAAGAAGAAGAAGAAGAAGAAGAAGAAGAAGAAGAAGAAGAAGAAGAAGAAGAAGAAGAAGAAGAAGAAGAAGAAGAAGAAGAAGAAGAAGAAGAAGAAGAAGAAGAAGAAGAAGAAGAAGAAGAAGAAGAAGAAGAAGAAGAAGAAGAAGAAGAAGAAGAAGAAGAAGAAGAAGAAGAAGAAGAAGAAGAAGAAGAAGAAGAAGAAGAAGAAGAAGAAGAAGAAGAAGAAGAAGAAGAAGAAGAAGAAGAAGAAGAAGAAGAAGAAGAAGAAGAAGAAGAAGAAGAAGAAGAAGAAGAAGAAGAAGAAGAAGAAGAAGAAGAAGAAGAAGAAGAAGAAGAAGAAGAAGAAGAAGAAGAAGAAGAAGAAGAAGAAGAAGAAGAAGAAGAAGAAGAAGAAGAAGAAGAAGAAGAAGAAGAAGAAGAAGAAGAAGAAGAAGAAGAAGAAGAAGAAGAAGAAGAAGAAGAAGAAGAAGAAGAATGGTATCTACACATTTTTGTTCTTGTCTGAATGACACACAGCAGTAAAACTATCACTCAGAGATCTTAGTCTTGGTCCAATCGCACAGTAAGTTCTGCGATGCCCTCACTCTGGCTAACAACAAGTGATCTGTGTAGGGAAAAGGAGCTGAAATCTTTATCCAAGAACATAGTGCCGGATGAAGATTCCAACAAAATTAATGAATTAAAATAACGCAAACTTCCAAGGCCATCGTTAAACTTAAACAAGCGACCATAAAGAAGCCATTATGGTTATCGTAGACAGGACAGCTCGAGAGCCACTGGGCGGGGAGAGAGGCACGTACTTGAGTGCCGGAAGCACTTGACGAAGCGCAGTTCGGAACTGACCCTAACTGCGGTCATAAAACTCGAAGGAAGCTGACCGCTTGGTTTGGAGTGCTACTCTAGAGTGTACACGGTCGATCCGATCACCAGAGAAGAAGTTTTATGCGACTTTACTTTTACTTTGAGAAATTTATCGAAGCCAGAGACTTGAAGCAACCTAGCCTGCTATTGACCGACTGCTATTGATTATGCTAATATATTCATTGGTATCTGGAGGACTGACTCTCTCCAGATGGGACAAACTGCAGAAAGAAACAAGCAAGAATGTGTAGATAGGCCCGAATGATATGAAAGGACCGTTGATAACTACAGTCAATTTGTTTAAGTGACATTAACAATTTTTACTTCGCCTTATTCAAACAGGTTTTAGAAAACGAAAGCTTGTGAAGTTAAAATAGTGATTACCAAGTACTTATTTGTTGAGTTGTTCCTATATGTTTAAAATTTACGATCCTATAGATCTCCCTTGGAATTGATTGAAAAAGGATTCTAAGTAAACCTAAGCCTAGGTACAAAAAAACCCCCAAAAACAACAACAACGAAAAACAAGATGAAATAAAAAACCAAAATGCACCACATTTAATAAATGAAAGGAATGACCTTGATAAAGATAACAGCAAATAAAAGCAAAGATCTGCAAGACTGAACACCTCATATTGAAAGTGCCTTCCGATATCTCTAGAGACCTCATCACAAGCTTGAGAATATTGATTCACATCAGGTCTGATTTCTGAAGGTTTAGAAAAATAAGACATTTAAAAAAAATATCACCATTACAATGAAACCATTTGATTCATTTTAATAAAATTTTCGATTAAAAAAAAAATCAAAGAACAAAAAAAACCCCGTAAGTTTTTAAACGTAATTTAATGATTATCCAATGTCATATACAGTTGAACTCAACAATCCATTTGTAACGGGTACTTCTATCGTGATAATTACATGGCTGTTAAGTTCCTCTAAGCTAATACCTAAGACAAGCAATCTCTTTACTCATTGATTCAGACCCAATCCCCTCGTTAATTGTAATGTTGCTCAATGTTTGTGTCAAGTGAGAAAACATCTAAATTATACAACATTAACAGCACATTCACTTCGCCTAATTTATGGAGCGAGACAGAGGCCGACAGTCAGATCTACATTATGGTCAAAGCACAATGTATAAACATAGATTGTATAGAGCCATCCGACCTGAAGGATTATCACAAAATGCCACCAGCGAGGTATGAGAAACTTTCATAATAGGTGTCGGGTTAAACAGCAGAGGAAAGGCTCATTTACCATGATTGTTAAACAGTCAGTGAGGCGGCAACTGTACTGCGACAGCCGACTTCAGTGATGTAAATTTAAACTCAAATGGTTTATTTTAAACCTGAAGCGGGGTCTGTGAAAAGATAAGGTTCCTTCTCGTACTTAACTGACGATGGTCATCTCACAATGGAGTACCTCTAGGACAGACCGCGGAAGAGATGAAAAAGAAAAAGAAAGATAAGCGATAAAATAGGTCTAGAAAAGTGGAAGAGTGCAAGGTACAAAAGAAATTTTGAAAATAACGTAAAATGTAGAGTAGTTAAATACAGACATGATTCCAATCAGCGGCCTTAAATCCTTTACTGTATCGGAGAAGATGTGAGTGCCTTGAACCGACAGAGATATAGAGTATTCTTTGGGAAATATTTATTTTTCAAATATAGGTATGAAAAAATAAGCTAAAATTATGTTAAATACGCCAACAAAGTAAAGTCGGCAAGTAATCATTAGTCCGTTAGAGACCGGTGTACGTGCTCAAAAGAACTGCAAGGGTGTCTTTTATCTCCATTGACAAAACAAAATTAGGGGAAGAAATGGGACTATGGGATTATTGATTTAAGACATTGGTATCAAGGGGAAAAATGCAAAAGCAGCGCCTAGAACAAGAACAAGAACAAGAACAAGAACAACAACAACAAAATGCAACAAGACACTGCAGTAACGGCGACAATATAACAATTTTAAAGAGAAAGTTACATCAGTCTTACAATTATTATCTCTTTAGTTTTGCTTTCACTTTTTACTTTTGATTTCATTCATTCGCAAAAAGAAAGCTGTTCAAAAAGTGCCTTTGTAAAACTTCATGTAAAAGTTTGGAAACACACAAGCTGTTTTCAAACACATAAGAAAAGCGTATACAGCCATGCCATTAGTCACGTATCCAGAATAAATGAGATGGGAGTGGAGAAACTGAAATCACAAGCAAGGCGTCTTGGAAAGGGGTCAAAGAATCATACTGAAAACCAATGAAACAAACCCTACAATAATATTAATTAAAAAAACAAACCAATGACAATTTTAGGAAGAGAACAAAACAAAGTTTTTTTCTTTTCATGTATTTAAAAAAAAAAAAAAATGAAAGGTAGCGGTAATTTAAATCACATACAAGTCATTCTAAGATTTTTAAAGATGATCTAGATTAATTTGGTCGACTATCAATAAACGATGTCAAAAATAAATTGTCGCGAGAAAGAATTAAATAACTATCAGAAAAGACGTCTTGGTCTATCAACATGCTATCATAATCGCCTCCTATTTTCCGAGCAGTAAGTGTCTGTGAGGTGTGACAGCACGATGGTCCACAGACACCACGATCGCCCATTGTCACACGGCCTCTGGCCATTATGGCCGGACCACTGGGGAGAGGCTGGGACTCTGGCGATGTCTCCTATGGTCAAACTCCGGCGCTGGTCACTCAACCATTCCCGCGATCACAACAGGGGAAAACAATGACGACTGGCCAAGACTATCGTGGTCGAGGTAGATTCCAAAACAGAACCGTGAGAGTATTTGAAACACGTTGGGTGGATAGCGAGGTTAGCTAAATAAAGATAGATCGATGTATATAGATAGATGGATATGTAGATAGGTAGAGAGATAGATAGATAGCTAACTAGATGGGTTGATAGATAGACAGATAGTTAGATAGGTAGATAGATAGACAAATAGATAGGTAGGTAGATAGATATATAGGTAGATAGATAGATAGGTAGAAAGATAGATAGATGGATAGATAGGTAGATAGATAGATAGATAGATAGGTAGATAGATAGATAGATAGGTAAAAGGATAGAAAGATAGATAAATAGATAGATAGATAAAGAGAGAGAGGGAGAGAGAGACACACACACACAGAGAGAGAGAGAGAGAGAGAGAGAGAGAGAGAGAGAGAGAGAGAGAGAGAGAGAGAGAGAGAGAGAGAGAGAGAGAGAGAGAGAGAGAGAGAGAGAGGGAGAGGGGGGTGGAAGAAACAAATTTAGCTCTAGTTTAGTTGTTTGTCCTATCTTAATCACTTCTAGTAAAAGAAATAAAGAAGGCAGTCAAACAAAGATAGAGGCTGGGACAGAATGATGATGCTGGTCCTAAGAATCTAAAGAGGCAAGTAATTGGTCGTCTTTGCTACTCAACTTCTTAGTCTGTTCAAGCCAGCATGTAGGTCAAGTTAATTTTTGTAGATGAGGATGACTCATTGGCTAAATGCCAGATCTCGTCTAGGCAAGGTGCCGTATCGAGGTGCAGGTTCGATCCTAGTCCATTTAATCTGTCCTTTATTACGTTTTCCCTTCTTATTTGTCGGTCTCGAGTACGATTTAGGTTTGTGATTGATTGTTTTTATACAATTTACTTCTAAGTAATATTGAGTAAAAAGGGTAGGAAGAGAAACTAGGAAAGAGAAGAGTGGAGGATAGTAAAGATTTTCATATTTGTTTCATTTTAGAATGGAGACAAAAGTCGATATTGAAGCATTAATTCTGCACACTAGCTGGAAGGAAGAACTTACAGAAATCTAGACATTCTGGCAGGAGAAGATTAAATAAACCAAAAAGTACTCAGCGCAGAGAATAGACTCTAAAAAAAAATCGACGTGGTATTTTTACTGATATAATATGGAGAAATAATCATGATATCAGGCCCCCTTTCACAACGCCAAGTTACTGATTCTAAACAATACAGTGTGTTCGATGCCCTGGCATCAGCAAGATCATTCCAAGTGTTTTCAAAGCGAAATGCACTTATGGTAAAATTGCTAGTTATGTGCTTGATGTTCTGTGAGTAAAACTGACTACAAGATCGGTGAATCAGAGGTAATGCAGTCTTATTTCTGTTCTCAGCTTACTGAGAACCCACAGTGTCATCACAGTTTTTGCCCTATTATTATTACTAGTATGGAAATGCTTGTCGCAAGGTAGTGTCTTTTTTTGTTTGTAGACTCAGGGAGGGGCGTGGAAGAGAGAAATATGTAGTATGACATGTACAATTTAACTTTTTGGGGCTTTCTAAAGCTTTGGTGTGAAGTTAAGAGCGATCAGACCGGAACATGTCTTCAGTGAACTTGTAGATAGGTTGAAATGTCTAGCCACAAAGAAAGTCTTTATTCCTCTATATTCACCAAACCATTAAAAAAAATTCGATTAGACCCCTACGAAATAGAAGAAGAACTAATCTTTGTCCACATCAAAATCTGAGTAGGCCTAATTTTAATAGCAGGAATTATTTGTCAAGATACGAATGTCTTTTGAAAAAACTGACTTTAAGTTTATAACTATCAGAATATAAGCATGGGTGAAAGAAATGACTAGGATCTAGGAGGTTATTGGAAATATGGTGCGGGACGCATGGTGAAGAAAAAAAACTTGCAGAAAAAAAAACTGAGCAATATGAGACTAATGGAGTTAACCGACATTATCAGAACAAGAAAATGAATTCCCTGCATTTCCCTGCTGATTTTAGAACATAAACAAAAGTCATCTTTTAATAAGACTTTAAGTCACTACCATTTTTGGCCGACAATTGGGAGTCCACAAAATGGCTAAGCCAGATACAATAGATGTGTTAATCCTGTTGTTATATTCCTTACACAGTTTGATGTCTCGCTATATTACCTAGAGGCGCAGGGGGTGAAATTGTTCTCCAAGTACTTACATCGTCGTAGTCTATACAAGCAGACTTGTTCTATCTCTTGGCTATAGACCCAAGTTATTTTCTGTATGGCCAAGGCCAAACACGGCCACCGATTAGTGAAAGCACCAGTAAACAAACTTAATAAATGTATCCACGCCTCATTACTTTCACCCAGTGTCCTGGCCAAAAAAAAACCCCACCTTCCTGAGCCTGGAACCAGTTCAGGGTCCCTCCTTAATTCGCACCAAAAGCGTTAACAAAAGCATCTTAGAAGTTGTAAGACAGAGTCACTCCTGGGCCGCGGAAAAAAAAATAATGCCTGTATTTTTTATGAGATCCTGACTAATTATATTTATATATCTTATTTAATAAGTTTAGTTTAAACTATGCGTGTGACAAAACGACGTGCTCTTATTTCATCGAAAGTTGCGTATACAGAAACTCTCAATACACCAACCTCGCGATAATTTAATTTTACTTTACTACAACCTTTATTTCAGTTGTCATGTTCTTACAAATATTCATTTTCTCATGGTTTTTTTCTAGTAAAATACATGCATCTTATATCGAGCATGAAGAAAATACACGCCATTCTTATCTAACTGATTTGTTTCATACAAGCATCAGATCCACTGAGCTGAGAGAAGCTTGGGAATTTCCTGGCTTATTCCCCTTGTAATACCCATGGACGAGATGCCAGAGATGAAATACAATCATAAGGCGACATGCGAAAGCTTTTTATTTATTTATTTATTTATTTATTTATTTTTTTTTTTGTAAGATATGAATCTCTAGTTATTTATATTGCTTTAGACTATGTTGTTTTGATCAAAGGCTTATCTATTCTCATACTTTCATTCATTATCGTTGCATTCTTCTTCTTCTTCTTCTTCTTCTTCTTCTTCTTCTTCTTCTTCTTCTTCTTCTTCTTCTTCTTCTTCTTCTTCTTCTTCTTCTTCTTCTTATCCTCCTCCTTTTTCTTCTTCTTTTTGTTCTCGTTCTTGTTGTTCTTGTTGTTTTTGTTCTTATTGTTGTTGTTGTTCCTCTTGTTATTGTATGCTTTATCTATGTGCAATATTTGCAGCTCTGAGTATGACATAGTTATATAATTTGAGATTTTGACTTTTCAAAAGTTTATTTGTTACAGTAACATAAACTTGGTTTCGTTTGTTCCAAAAACCTGGTTGATTTTTCGCAGCGCGACTTTGATATGAAATCTTTGTAAGAAAAAAAAAACTGTAATTCCCACTTGACAAAGGAAAGACTATATCAACACACTACCAATAATTTTGACATCCTACGAAAACTACAAACTTCACTTGGTAACTTATCCTCTCCTACCTCTGATCCTATTTTTTTTAATCTCTCTCTCTCTCTCTCTCTCTCTCTCTCTCTCTCTCTCTCTCTCTCTCTCTCTCTCTCTCTCTCTCTCACTCGTCTTTCTTTTTTACATTTCTTATCTATTCCTCTTCTTCTCCTACCTGCGCTGTTCCTCTCACTTCCACAGTTTATACCTTTCCAACACGTGAGTCTTTTACTGCCTCGATGCACTCCATGCATCTGCATATTTTTTCATTCCTTTGTCTCTCTCCCTCTCTCCCGCCCTCTCTCCGGCCATTGATTTACCTAAGTGCATCCCTTCTTATAAATCTAAACCTATCCTACTGTCTCCTCTTTGATTCCCATCGCCACAGCACTACTGTTTTTCTCAACTGGCCGTGTGGCCGTGTACCTCCAGATCGTTGTTCGAGCTGGCCGTCCCCTGGTCCTGTGCTGAGCAGCCCGGCGACCCAGTGGGCCCACACAATGGTGACAGTGAAGCGTTCACGATTACCTCATACCCTCCAGTTGGAAGACACGACCGAACCAACCAAGTGTGCAGTCGCTGGGAGTCTCTACGAGAACACCGTGCCCTGTCCCCACTTTACGACCTTCTCAAGTACAGCATGCAGATCTTGCAGTGTTACGCTTCTGTGATAATCATGTTCTTATTGATAGCATTCACACCCATCCACCCACCCACAATCATGCATTCTTACCCATACTTAATGCACTCGTTCTCTTTATTTCTCTCATTCTATTAAGCATTAATTATGATTGGAACTGAAATACAGTTTTCCCATTCTCAACACATCCTCTAATTAATCGGTCTTCTGCAAGCCATCCCAGAACAAATTTAAAGGTGATCGTAGGGCCACCTACCCATGCTTTGGCTCATTAATAAACATGGTCACCTACAGGGCTCGTTCTGTGTGCCTATCTCCTTGTTCGTGTCTTGTTCTTCTTATTCCTCTCCTGCAGCATCATCATCACCACCACCGCCACCATCATCATCTTTATAATCATCATCATCATTATCATTTCTCTCTCTCTCTCACACACACATACACACATTATGAATGTCTCTCCAACCCTCTTTTTCTTTCGTCTTTCATTTATTATTGGATCTTTTCCACTTAATTTTTTTTTGTCTTAAGCAATGGCAATTTGTGTAACGAAATCTATTTTCAATATTTTATCCATACTAAAACCCATTTTATATCGCACTTGGGTGCACCTTAGTGATCTTATGATTTCATAATATCACACACGTAATTATAATGTTGACAATTTCAAAGGTGTGCAAATGTAAGGAACCATAATTCACTCACCATATTTTTTTAAAATGAATTATGAACCAATTTTTTGTTTCTATTTTAGCGTAATCTGGGCTCTCTCCGAGCTTACAAAAGATTCGTGTAATTCAGGGAAAGCAATCGGCGCCTTACGGTCTTGATGTGAGGAAACGGTCGGAAATACGATTACAGGTTTGTTATGGTTTCGCTTAATTTTATTACCATGAAATATTTTTTAGGGGTGAAACAAATTTATCCCATCTGTAAATCTAATGAGTTTGACATCTGCAGCGGTTTTGACCCAGACAAATATGAATTGAGGTTTCAAATAACACATTTTCCCTTTGCTTTTTGTCTTTTATTTCTTTTTTTCATTTTGCGTCCTCTGTGGATTAAAGTTATTGCATCTCCTGCTAGCGATATATTGTGTAATCTGGGCAGGGTGACACGACCTTGTTCAGAGCTAGGACACAAAGACCTGAGTGAGTGGAGTCAGAGATACAAACATGCAGACAGACAGGGAGAGTGCGAGAGAGGATTACAGATTAACAGAAACCTAAAGAAAAATACAAACAAGCAGACAGATAAACGCGAGATGGTAAGGTATAAAGAATGAGGAAAAATGGAAGAAGCAAAGTGAAACAGATGAAATATAAAAGAAATATGCATAAGGAATACCTAAAGAAAGATAAAGGGCAAAAAAGATAGAAACGGAAAAAAAAAACCCCTACTTCCTACTACCCACCCCTCCAAAAAAAAAAAAAAAAAAGGGGGTTCTGCAATATAAAATTAAAAAAAAAACGATAAGGTATAAGAACCTTGAGAATTCTCTACTAGAAATCGATTGTTTCGAAAAGCGTACCGCCCTGGCATGAATCGACCTCAATGCCGCAAGTCCTCGGGTCCTCAAAGATTCACAATGCTCTCCTATATCACCATGCCGGGGCCGGATACCAAAGGCAAACCCAATCTTAAAGAAATCACTCAACGGTAAAGTCTTAGAAATGTTTTTCACGGCTTGCACTCTGTCGAGACACTGATTCGATAGAACAGAATTGTAAATAGTCTCAGGAAAACGAGAAAGGAAACTCGTCGGAATCAGTGGTCGCGACTGAAAGAACTTACTATTTTCTGAATCCCTTTTGTCATGGAAATAACCCTATACGTGTATCAAGGAAATTTTAGATAATAAAAGAGAAATGGTTATAATCCCGAAGAGATACATAAATGGACAGGCCGTTTGATATATATATATATATATATATATATATATATATATATATATAGATTGAAAGAAAGAAAGAAAGAAAGGTAGGTAGATAGATGGATAGATGGATATACAGATAAGTAGATGAAATAATTGATAGATTGATGGATAGAAATACATACAGCTGGACATACACATAGTTTAATAAACGAACAGATAAATGAGTAAATCGATAGATAAGTGAACAGCAAGTACAGTTACACATAGATGGATCGATGGAATAAACAGTTGGATATATAGAGAAATAAAAAAAATAGGCAAATCGTTAGTAGAAACATAAGTAAAATGCAAGTGAGATGCCTTATAATGAGTGACAAAGGGGAATTATGAGAGACGAATATCGGATTATTCAAATCGAAAGTTTCATAAAGAAACAGACAATGATCGGGTGCCAGGACGAATTCCTGGCTTTTCTCGGGCCACCGGGCGATCCTGGAACTCCAATCTCATAAACAAAGTCATGTTAAAGGCTTAGCAGAGCCGGCTTGCCGTACGCCAAGAAGCACCTTAGGACCGGCGAGGCGTTGGCCGGCTCAAAGGACCACGGCAAAAGAGTCATAGCCGTGAAAAGACGAACATGTTTCTTAAGCCAGTGCAAATCCCAATGGTTTGGAGGCCCATTCAGACCGGCCTGGTTTTCATACAGTGCCCTGATCCCCCGTTTAAAGTCGAGCTTCTTAATTATATTCGCTGTGAAGAGGCTATTCACTTGCTGATCCACTTTGGTTCTTTCGATGTTGCTTTGCTCCGCCTAGAATCTCCACAGATTTGGGGCCCCTGGTTATTAAGCATTTCTGACATTCGAAATTCGAATTCGTGCTTGCTCCACTGCATTTCTGGTCGTGAATGAACGTGTTAGGCAGTGAAAAGGTTGCGTTATTTTAAAAAATTGAAAAGGAAACAACATGATAAAAAAAAAATTGGTCTCTTGCTGTTTGTTTGTCACTTTCAAAGATGATTATCTTGTGATACTCGCTTCTTAATCTCACTTCCAAAGCAAAGGACAAGATTGTGCACGCTTAAAGCCAGAAAAGTTTCTTCAAATGTAAACATTTGTTTCGGACAATCTGATCGCCTATGTACTTGAAGGGGAAATTTACTGGTACCAACGCAATGTTGCTGATTTAGTCATAAGCTTACTCTACGTAGACATTTTGCTGTAACCGTTAGGTAATCCAAATCAATCATATGTCAAAGACTTGAGATTGGTTGATCAATGTTGACTTTTTTGTCTACCTTCGTTCAATAGCATGACAAAGCAACTTAAGCTTTTTTGATGAAACCAATACGCAGATTTCAAACTGTTTCTGTCTCTACAAACGGAAAAAAACAACTTTGTATAAAGTACAAAGCATTGCCGGAATGATCTGTCTTTCGGTCTATCTCCTTCTCAATATATACCTCGTAGGCGGTGTATGCAGGGTAAGACGGTTTCGTCGATTGACAAAAATCGTAACGTTATTGGAAGGGAGGGATCTCAGATTTTTCATAATGTCCTGCTCCGTCCAGTGGACACTGGAAAGTCTCCGTCCGCAAACAAACCGCGGATCAAGTCTTGAGTACCTGAGAAAACAGAGGCTCGGTCCAGCAGGCGCTTGACCAACTAAACCTGGACTCCAGGTAGTTTCAGCCCAAAACATCACAGAGTTGAACGGCTACAAAGCCTCATTTTGCATGGCTGGGTGTGCGGAGAGGATTTTCTGGTTAGCAAGGCGTATTATAAGTCATCGTTTCTAATCCCTCTGCTTGTTCTCCTCAAGCTCAAGTTGTAAAAGAGAAGAGGATGCATCATCTCCACAACATTGATCAATCGACATTGGAGTGATAGAGGGAGGGAGGGAGAGAGAGAGGGAGAGAGAGAAAGAGAGAGAGAGAGAGTGTGTGTGTGTGATAGAGATAGAAATAAATGAATAGAAGGAGAGAGACAGAAAGATAGAGGGAATAAAAAGAGAGAATGCTTTTCTTCCTCTTCATCTTCTCCTCCTCCTCCACATACTACTACTACTTCTACGACTAATTAACAGAGATCTAGATAGAGAGTGGAGGTAAGGTAAAAACAAGAGAAAGAGATAGACAGAAAGAAGAAAGATGAGCGAGGAAGAGGAAGAGAGAGATAGAGAGAGAGAGAGAAAGAGAGAGAGAGGTAGAGACAGATAGATAAATATAAGAAAATGTTACACGGTAGAGGAAGAATGGAGAATTAGAAGGACAAATTAAAAAATTGTCCGAAATATCCAAATAGACCCACACACCAAGAGCGCGACAGTCATTTTATTATTGGTAATACAATTTTCTCTCACCCTTGATGAGACCCTAAACCACGGGATTTGTCAGTGGTGCAAGGTCAAACTGAGGCCCTGAATAAGAGGGATTCGAATAATGCGCCAAAGAAGATCCAGGGTGCAATACCGTCACCCGCTACCTGTTAAGTGTATTTAGCTCCGCCAGTTCGCGTCGTAAACCGTGAGGGTCTGGCCTGTTGAGAGGGATTATCTAGGCTAACGGTGGAGTACACTGGATTACCATAAAGAAGTCGAAGCTTATCGATGAAAAGACAGATTGGTTTGCACCTTTGTAGATGATAATAGATTATGAACATAATAATTATTGCGAAAATTGTACACTGTCCGTGTGACTTTTACCGTCTGCTCAAAACTATAATCGCTGGAGCTACAGCGACAGTTAGCCATTAATTGCTGGCAAAGGAGGGTTGGATCTTTAGAATATTTTCTGATCTTTTCAAAGCAGATCCGTTGAATCTATGTCAATCGGCTGGCTGACTCTGAAAAGATCCAACGCCTGTAATAACAATCGGTGTTTCTGGCATTTGATTGGCAAACGCTTTCTGTAGTGAGAGCAAAAGAAAGAAGGGGAGAAAAAAAGTTGTATATAATCCATACTGCTAATGCGTTGCCCATTATATCTTTATGGCATGCAAACTTTATAAAACACGATGATATCCCACGCAGAGTAAAAAATCATAATGCGAATTCTGAATTGCGGAAAACAAGATACGTGAAAAGATAATAATAAAAAAATCGCGTTCATAGAAAGGGAAAATAGGATTCAAAGACAGCTGAAGTATTAAAAACGAATGCGAGACAGAACAAAAATATGATTAGTGGAGAAAAAATTTTTGAAAAAATGTCCTATGAATAACGCAGCAGGATTTCTGTGCCATAAGGACGTATCTTAATGTATGGCAGTTATGTCATTTTGCTCGCCTGATCACAACAAAAAATATTTAAGACGACAGATTACATTAAACGAATTCATGTTGACAGATACACATTCATCACCACTAGTCTTGTCTGCTCTGCTCAGCAGACAAATTTAGAAATCGCACAAGGCAAGTGCTTGCGAACTGACTTTCCAGCTATGGGGTCTATTGCGTAAACCTCTGTGACGTGTTCAGAAAGTGCAAGTTTGGGGTCACGTTGAGATAATCCAGTGTAGTGTAAGTAAAGACAGCAATTCCAGAGGTGATAGTAGATCTAGAGCAAACGTTTTCCAGATGATAAGCGATATCTTTCCATGATATCTTGAAACGATCAAGGATGGGGAAAGAGGACGAGAGTAAACACTCCGATATTCTGGAATGAAAAGCCTGAAACACAAAGCAAACTACAATCATGTACTGGAAAGAAAAAACACAGTGATAACTATATTATATTTTAGTGTTTAATTATTGCCATCACCTTCTTTAAATCTGCTACTGAGAGAGAGGGAGAGAGAGAGAGAGAGAGAGAGAGAGAGAGAGAGAGAGAGAGAGAGAGAGAGAGAGAGAGAGAGAGAGAGAGAGAGAGAGAGAGAGAGAGAGAGATGAAGGTAAAAATGCAAAGGGTAGAGAAAGATAAAATTGAATGTGGAAAGGAAAAGAGGTGCAAGGAGAGAAAGTGAGAAACAAAGAAAGGAAAAAAAAGATAGTTATGGTCTCAACCTCTTGTTTTTCCCCTATAGATGGTCACAGTCCAAAAAATGATTTCAGGGTTATTGGGTGTTTTTTTTTCAGGAACTCACGACATTATGCTCTTATTTGAACATTTTTGCCTATCAAGAAGAGCAAGTTGGTTTAATCACCACTTCAGGGCTTTTTGTTTTCTTTGATGTCTCGACATGTACGACTTAATTATTTATTGAGGCTCCTAAACCAAGATCTCTGTATAGATGATGATATATGATAAAACTTGCAGCGTTTTATACTCATTTCCTGACTGAATATAGAGAAAGATCTAAATTTTACTAATGAACAAATTGGGTTGGATCTAAATCTACATCCTCTTAACATGTCTTTAATTTGAACAAAGATAAAAATCAACACCCTCAACTCACAAACTAATGTCTCCCAAAGTATATTGGGTCCAAAAAAAGCCTCCCATCATTCTACTCAAGATAATCTAAATTTATTCTATCTAGATATTACCAGTTTGTTATAGATGCCTCATGATTTGATATTCAATGTAGGCATTGAGATCAAATCTCTTTCCAACAACATGGGTATTATAGCCTTAAAATTAAAATTACCTTGTAGATCTAGCTGAGGGTCACCCCACCATAACCACCCCTTTCCCGCGAAATAAGAAATATGAAGTTTGTTTTCTTAAGCCAGTCATGAAAACAATAACTATGGAAAGAAAAACGTAAACTGTTCTCACCAAAACATAAAGAAAGAGAAAAGAAAAAGAAAGAAGAAAAGAAAGATGAGGAGAAAAGAAAGAGGAGGATTAAGTAATGGAATAAAGGAAGGCATGCCAAAGAAAGGGTACAAAAGAAAGAAAAAAAATGAAAAAGAAAAAAAATAGAAAAGTTAGAATCAGAAAAAAGAATCAAAAGGTATAGAAAAAACAGGTAAATAAAAATAAATTAAAGAACCAGAGGGAAAAAGAATTAAAAAAAAAAAGATGTATGAACTTCTTTGTTTCAACTTCCATTTTAGCCCTCTCTGAATGTAAAACCAACTAGATCTTATTACAAACCCTCTCAAAAATCCTACCTGAAGTAAGCCAATTCTAACAGATGGGTCACACCCAAAAGCCTGACCCCCACCGTCGTAGCACACAAGTCAGCGTCGTTGCCAGGGTGAGAACTCACAAGCTCTAGGATTAGCACTTGTTGGTTTTGGCTCTGGTGCTACTTTAGACCACAGGACACCGGGCTCTTGATGCAGACGTCTCTGTGTCATCAAAGAGTGTCCTCTTTTGGCAACGGAGCAAACAGCTAAATATTGCAGTCCCGCAAAAAAAAAAACAAAAAAAAAAAAAAAAAAAAAAAACAACTGCAGCTGTGATTTACTTTTCTTGACCACCACTCGCCCCCTTGTCTTCATGTTTCAGGTTAACATCCGAAACTTGAGATCCATAAGCCCATCACTTGGAATTTTTATTCAGATTGTCATTAATATGAATTTTTTCACTCTTTTTTCTTACGTTTTGTAAATCATCATGAAATTTTCTCGCTTTAAATAAATTTGATATCGTAAAACCATAAATATTTCGTCTTCGAAATGTATACGAGATTAGATCTGTTCATAAAAAATTTTGTTATCTATCCATCTATTTATAAATTTATTAATTATGTATCAATTCATTTATCTATCTGCTATGGGTTTTTTTTAATTACCTATCTTGCTACCAATGTCTCCTTCTGCTTAATTATTTATCTATTCTTACATATTTTATTCACAAGCACTCTATTTAGAAAGTTTCATTCCTATAATATGTATAAAAATTTCTGATTATCCTAGCTCTCTACCTCCGTCTAATATCTGTATATTTACTCGTGTATTTAAATACCTTATAATGAGAAGGTTTTTATCTCTCACTATACCATCCCTATCTATTTATCTATCTAACTATCAATCTGTCAGTCTGTCTGTCAGTCTTATTATGTGCCTAATATAAAGGACTTTTAATAATCTCTCAGAGTGAAAAAACTTCACAGCTTATTGATAACTTTCTATAGCATAAGGATTAAAATACGTCCTACACTGCCCAATACAATGAATTAAACATTGTGTTACAGTTTACACTCATTTACCTTGGCGGCTCCGTTCAGTCATCAATGTTAGTTTTACAAAACAGTATTTATCGATTATTTTATTGAGGAATCCTTGATATTCCATCCTCTGAGTTTAAACTTTCACCTATGCATTGATGTTATCGGTTCTATTTCTCGCTATCAACCTATCTGTAAATTAATCGAGCGGCTAGTCACTAAGTCAGACAGTCTGTCTGTGTTTATGTTTCTCTATACATTACTGTGCTTCCCCGCTTGCCCCCTAATGTGCCGTTCGTTATGATGATTTTTCCCGTTTTCTGTAAATCATCCTGTTAAAAATAGAGGGGTGAGGGGAAGGCACGTCCAAATTTTTTTTTTACGATGATCTTTCTTTTTTTCCTCCTTTATAGTACCCCACCTAAAAAAACCCTATTTCATTCCAGTCAGTATTGCATAAAAAGAAGATTCTGCGGGCGTGAACACGATATCAACCAATGGCTTGACCAACAAGTCCACAGATAGCTATCAAGGCCGGACAACTGACCGTTGTGTGAGGGTAATGGAGCGAGTCTCACACTGGTTGCCCTGCGGCCAAGATCGCAACTTTTCTTTTTGAGTTGATTTTCTGTTCATACAACAACAGCATTTTACCTCAGTGTCACGGCATGGCCGAAAACGTGACACAACGATCCCCTTTTTGAGTTGATTCTCATGTGTCACGCCAAGGCTAAAAAATAATAAAAAACAAACAAACAAACGAACAAAGCAACAAACATCCATGGAATAGTGTAGGTGGGATTGTTTTGCTTATTCTTTACCTCCAAAATTTACGTCTTTTTTAGTGTTGAATTGTAGACCAGTAAAGAAGAGTATGAAAGTATTCATAGTCGAATAAATCAGTTCTAGATAAGAAACAGAACAAGTGCAGCCTCAGCCAAAAAAAAAAAAAATAAATAAATAAAAATCTGATCGTTGAAGAAAAGCAATTAAAAAAGTATTTAAAGCTTTACATCTTTAAATTTTCAAACAAGCTAGGTTGCAAAGGCCACTAATTTAGGAAAGAAAGTACGCTTGGAAATTGCCTATCTGGCTTATTGCTTTAAGTCAAAGTTTCGTCTCAAGAATAGTTTCAGCTTAGTATAGAGTTCACTAAATAGAGAAAATAAAAACCTACATTGAAGCCATTGAAATTATTCTTATCCTCATTGAATCTTGTGTAAAGTCATTTAAAAGTATTTTAATTGTCATTTAAATCAATAATGAATCCCTCTTTGTGTGAATTTAGGGCTGGTTTAGATCGTTAAATGGTAGAACATTAAATTAAACAGATAGATAGATAGTAAGGTAGGTATGTATATATATATATATATATATATATATATATATATATATATATATATAGATAGATAGATAGATAGATAGATAGATAGATAGATAATATGGATAGATACTAAATTTTGTATTCGTTATAACAAAATGACTAAAGTGCTTGAAAATAAAAAACAAACTTATAAATTATGTTAAAAAGGTCAGTACCTAAAGTTTGGGGGCCATAATTCAAAGCTTCGTACATAGCTGACCGAAGAGTGCCGTGAAGACATGATACTCAGGACACTCAGAAGTATGGCTGTGAAATCATGGCTATTACCATTTCTGTACAGGAGATAAGCAAATACATTTCTACATCCATTTTATACCATTTTCATAACAAAACAGAACACTCCACCGCTATTAATATAGAAAGAAAAACAGTTTGAAAGAACATTTATCCTCAGGTCATTATCATTCTGATGTTTTAAACTATCACGTGATAGCGATACCTGTAACTTCCCATATCTCTAAATATATGAAAAACATGTCAAGGCCCCCATCTCTACCTTGACCTTTGATACAAACACAAAAAGCAGCACACACATACACACAAAGACATTCATGAACAAATACTGACAAAAGAAATCGCGAGAAATCAAACATGAAATGGAAAAGAAAGAAAGAAAGGAAGAAAGAATGAATTACAACGTGGCCTCCCTACATCTCGCAGATCTCTATCACTTCTGAAAAGTGTCTAAAGTTGATAATTTTGGCGCCAGCCGGTCAACATCCAAGCAGGTCGGCCGTTCACTGATCAATATCAAAATTAGATTTTTCCCAAACGTCAATGGAAGAGCTTTTAGGCAGGCGCACTAAAGCGACGAATTGACATTAAGATGTTTATCTCTTACTGTATTTCAAAGAAAGGGGGGAGGACATATGGATGCAAAGAGATGGGCAGATGATAATGGCGGAGGAGAAGTTGAAAAGAGAAATAAAGAAATGTACAAAATACGCTTTATAGAAAGATAGATGAAGATATCAGGTGTCTAAAAACGAATTTGAAGATACTGGATCTTATAATCACATAGATTTAGCTTTAATAAGTGAAATGGAAAAAAAAAGTTTAAAAAATTTAAAAGAAGGGGAACAAGAGATTAAAAAAAGAATTCTTATAAATCGCATAAGGAGGAAAAGGGGGAAAGTAAGAGAAAAAAAAAGATAATATCAAAAGAGAATAAATTTCAGCTATAAGTAGGTAGACAGTAAGGAAGAAAGAGGGTCTGAAATGAAGACGTAGAAACGATTTGGTAAAGTTACAGAGACTCAGAAAGAAAGAGAGACAAAGAGGGAGAGAGAAAGAGAGAGAGAGAGAGAGAGAGAGAGAGAGAGAGAGAGAGAGAGAGAGAGAGAGAGAGAGAGAGAGAGAGAGAGAGAGAGAGAGAGAGAGAGAGAGAGAGAGAGAGAGAGAGAGCGAGCAAATGGCTTCCACACCGAAAAATGAGAATGAACAAAACCAACGTTCGCGAATGAAACACCAACTTTGAACGTATTTTCAGTAATCACACATTTTCGCGTGTGCTATAGAATTGCGTGCTCTGACTTATTAGACGATAACAGCCAAATTTTTCACACAGTCAGGGTTCGATAATTTTTTATGTTCTGCCTCTGTGGCAAAACTAGCTCTGAGTTTCCAGTGAGGGAATGAGGGGCAGTGTCTGAGCGCTTGAAGAAGAGATGGCAGCATGATCAACATCAAAATATATAGAGCAAACAACTTAAGAGGGGGAAAAAAGATGCAAAGCTGTCTTGATGTGATGACAAGATGTGCAGACTAGCCAGTTGTGAGGGAGAATCTACGGGCAGAAGCAAAGTATAAAGTGATAGGTGTGAGACAGTCAATAATCATAGGCACAAAAGTTGTTTCAAAAAGCAGTCTGAGTCTCGCACTATCTTTAAATGTAAGGGGAAGTATTTAGATATGTCTAAACTTCCATGATCCAAGATTGATTAAAAACATTTTGTCTGATGGAATCTCATTTTAAGACTAATTTATGCTTTCCCATAACCATAAGGTTCTTATGCAACAAGTGAAACTGCAAAAAGCAAAAAAAAAAAAAAAAGCAACAAAAAAAAACCAAAACAAATAAAAACCCAACCAAACACCAAACAAACACCCCCCAAAAAAAAAACAAAAAACAAAAAACATCTAACTTCCAAAACAATCATCATTGAACAGAACTTTTGGAAGAGAGCTTATGTATAGTCTCTCCTCTTTCATACACAGCTCTTGAAGTATCTGTCTCTGTTTCCTGCTCCTTCCGCAAGCTCCATCTAGTGAGGTTCTAAATATTTAGACTATCATTTTTCACCTTTAATGAAGAGATGGAGAGCACATTTAATGTATTTATGGCTAGATCTAGGTACCGGTACTTTGTGATAAAGGATGAGTTTTTGATGTAACCGCGGCCCCGGAAATGCTGGTTCTCTCTCGGAAAAGGAAGTTGTGTCTGGTCTCTGTTCCGCTCCGCACCCCGGTTGGCGTTACGGGCAGGATGGACTTATGGGAGAATAGCGTGACAAACCACGTGACTTGGTGACAGATCTCTCAGGCGACGCCTTTCATGACTCTGTCACAACAACATCCTTTTCTTACAACATTGGAGTTACTCTCTGCAATGTAACTTTTGTTGTAGGCAGTATGTTCTCGACACTAATATAACACAAATAACTGCAACAAACAAGATGTGCATAACCCAAGGCAATAAGCAAAAAATACGGAATGAAAATCATCTGAGAAGACCACATAAGGAAATCACCACTGTTGGAGGGGGGTGGGGAGGTTTGTTAGTTTGTTACAGCGTGACGTGGAGTCATCAGTCTGGTCTTCTCAGAAAAAACAACTGAAACTTTAAAAAAAAATGGCATCAAGTAATTGCAGAGAAAGAAAATACTTTCTAACATCAAAATAAAAAAAAATCAATCTTGATATCATTCATAAACCTTAAAAATATTACTTTGATGGTACGCTGGATCACAATGTGTTATTTCCCAATGTGCAGCTCGCAACATACTGAGATTATTATGATTTTGTGGCGCCATATTTACAGGGAGACTTTCTGCCATCCAATCTAACTTGATAATACATTCCCAGCAATGATGAACAGAATAAAAAAATCCAACGCTTTTCAGACTCGCGGTGCCAACTCAAAACCTCCATGTAAAGTACTTCAGACAAGCTAGAATATCCAAAAAATAAAAGCCTTCTTACTAAAGTTTTCCTACCAAAAATACTTAGCGTGTAACCACCGCAGAATAACGCTCAAGTCGCGAGGAGTTTTCTGCTGAGAACAGATTCTAGCGACGCTAATATGGCGCAATGGACTCTGTACATTAGTGAGTACAGTTTTTGTCCAAAATTACTATCTGTGCGCTGACAAGGGAGGCAGAGAGTTTGTCACCGTGCACGCGAGCCCGACATCCACTCTGTTTACCTCGAAGATTTCCGTCGGAGATTAGATACCTTGCTAGATGGGCGCTCCATCAGTTCCTGCTGGTGCTCTGACACGAGTGACCAAAACTACTCTCTAATCACAGTTATGGCGGCGTGCGGAGAGACACACTGGCTATGTTTTAGTCTTGAAAGCAGTGTGGAAAAAATTCACCAATACCTATCATAACGTCTACTGGCTGTCGAACACGTTCTTTCCTTATTTTCAAACCATTTGTTTGTGAAAGTATATGCGTGATCCTTTCTTTTTTTAAGTGTATTTTATGAAAAAAATGCAAAACAAAAACAAAAGAGAACAAACAATAACAAAAAACAACAAAAACAAAAAAAAAAAAAAAAAACAACAAAAAACAAAAAACAAAAACAAAAAAAAACAACAACAAAAGGTACAGTAGAAAAAAAATATGTTTCACACTTTATTGTGTCTCTAGTCAAATATTCGATGTATTGAATGTATAGAGGTGATATTGATTTGTTTGAATGTAAAAGATATTTGCAGTGAAATTAGTATCACCATATCAAATTATAGAAATAACATTGAGATGTTATTGCTGATCAGTGAAGAAGAATTGGTAATAGTCAAAGTGTTATTAGAGTAATGACAAAAGAAGCTGTAACGGTAGTGGTAGTAATGGCAGTAGTATCAGTAATGATTGCAGTTATAGTAGTAGTGGTAGTAGAAGTAGTAGTAGTAGTAGTAGTAGTAGTAGTAGTAGTAGTAGTAGTAGTAGTAGTAGTAGTAGTAGTAGTAGTAGTAGTAGTAGTAGTAGCAGTAGTAGTAGTATCAAATTTACATCTAGAAGAACCAGACCACTGGGTTAATTATAAGTAAGAATTGTAAGAGTTGGAAATTTAGGTAGTGGTCAGTAGTGTTTAGGATAAGGATAAGTGAAAATGACAGAAAAATGCTTGTAATAGTAGTAATAGTAATAGTAGTAGTAGGCGTAGTAGTAGTAGTAGTAGTAGTAGTAGTAGTAGTAGTAGTAGTAGTAGTAGTAGTAGTAGTAGTAGTAGTAGTAGTAGTAGTAGTAGTAGTAGTAGTAGTAGTAGCAGTAGTAGTAGCAGTAGTAGCAATAGTAGCAGTAGTAGCAGTAGCAGTAGTAGTAGTAGTAGTAGTAGTAGTAGTAGTAGTACTAGTAGTAGTAGTAGTAGTAGGCGTAGTAGTAGTAGTAGTAGTAGTAGTAGTAGTAGTAGTAGTAGTAGTAGTAGTAGTAGTAGTAGTAGTAGTAGTAGTAGTAGTAGTAGTAGTAGTAGTAGTAGTAGTAGTAGTAGCAGTAGTAGTAGTAGTAGTAGTAGTAGTAGTAGTAGTAGTAGTAGTAGTAGTAGTAGTAGTAGTAGTAGTAGTAGTAGTAGTAGTAGTAGTAGTAGTAGTAGTAGTAGTAGTAGTAGTAGTAGTAGTAGTAGTAGTAGTAGTAGTAGTAGTAGTAGTAGTAGTAGTAGTAGTAGTAGTAGTAGTAGTAGTAGTAGTAGTAGTAGTAGTAGTAGTAGTAGTAGTAGTAGTAGTAGTAGTAGTAGTAGTAGTATTGATAATAATACTGGTTGTTGTTTTTTTTTTTTGAAAGTTATTGCTTCATTCAATTAATTCCAATACCATTATAATGATATCATCACCCGTATCCTTATCATGTTGATCATCATCATTATCGAATCATTATGGCCATAATTATCTTCACTAACCTCATCAACAACATCATCATCGTCTTTATCGTCTTTATCATGATCATTATTAAAAATTTACATCAATATTAAATCGAATATATTCGCAAATTGGCGGAAACAACGAAAATGACATTTTATTTCTTTTTTTTTTTTGGTTTGCGATACAAACCCTGGTTTTAAAACTTCATTTTGTTCACACCTTTCTGGTTTTATAAAGATCCGAGGTTGCGTTATGCCTAACATGTAATCGTTAATAAATGAATATTTTATTTAATGCTTGAATGAGCAAGACTTTCTGGGCATTTTCCCTTTGAAGATGTATTCTTTCAGTTTGCCTTCTCTTCTGTTAAGGCTATGGTGACATTGATACGTTCGTCTATTATTCAACATTTTTTAACTTTTCTTGTTATTTGATGAGATTTATGATACGATATGCCACAATCTCGCTGAGAAAAATATGTCTTGTTTTGTTATCTACAAAAACCTGCCAGACATCATTGATAAAAAGTACCTTTCAAAGACTGTCTTGAGCGTGAAAAACCGTGCGTGGAGTCTCAGGCAGCTGGAGGCTGTGCAGTGAGGGAGTACACTACGCACATCAAAGGGCAAATCATCTTAAAAAATACATATAGTTAGAATCCAATAGAACAGTTCCGTCTGAAAAAATCTTCACACTGAAAATTAATACAGAAAAGGCAAAGACTGAAATTTCTAAAGCTTTCAAGAAAACCCAAATCCAGAACGCTATGATTCTATTTTCTATTTTATTCGGGTTTCCATTAACAATACGGGCGCGGTTTCCAAGAAATTTAAGTGAGCTGTTTCGTTAAAAACGGAAGAAATGATTTTATTATTCTTACCCTTCATCCGATTTCTCGGCCATCTTTTCAATCTAAAGGCTTTCTTGTTTTCGATTTATCTTTGTTTTCTCAAGCGATTTGTGCGAGTGCTTCTAAGGGAAGTAATATAAAAAGAGGAACAATAGATGTCATAATGAAAGCGGACTTTTGCATGGTTTTATTACCAATGTGAGAACAACTTCACGGCGATGAATGTATATCACGACGGTTTCGGAACGATCCTTTTGAGAATATTTCAGTCATATATAATAGAAGAGAGAGAGAGAGAGAGAGAGAGAGAGAGAGAGAGAGAGACACACACACACACACACATACAGACAGACAGAGACAGAGAGTCAGAGAGACAGAGAAAGAGAAAGAAGAGAGAGAGAGAGAGAGAGAGAGAGAGAGAGAGAGAGAGAGAGAGAGAGAGAGAGAGAGAGAGCGGGAGGGGGGGGGGGGGGGGGAAATTAAGTGCGAGAGATTTGCAGCAAAATTTTTCTCCATAGTTATAACGTAATAATTTGCAAACATTCCTTGGATAATAACTAGATTTTGATGCTGAATAATTATAATTAACGATGGCATGAGGTCGCAGGAAAATGGGTGCTTTTTTTTAATAGATTGAAGCATAGGCAGAACATCCTATATGAAATTCTAGTTAAAACGCTCAATAATTCCTGGTTTATATAGCCTTTCGGTTGAGTATCTGATACTACAAATCTACATGGAAAGCACGACCAAACGTTTTAATTATTATTTATTTTGCAGCTCGATTCGTCTTAAAGATGTTAAAAAATCGCTCAATTCTTACGGAAATATTTGAAAAAATTATCTTTGACAATTTTATTTACTTGTTTTGTTTCGAGTCATAATCTATTTATTAGCAAATAGGAGGCTTGATATTGAATTAGGGATTGTATTGAGTTGATTAATCTCTGAGAAGAAGCGAATGATTGGACTATGATAACATTATCCTAAAAAATGAAAAAAAAAGCATGAAGTAGAAAATGTTTCCAAGATTATTGATAAGACAACAATTACTGCCATAAATTAACATGCTAAAAATTATTTAGAGAAGAAACATATAAAGACAAAAACATTACAAAAAGAAAGTTTTCTAAAAATTAATGCCATATACATGGATTTATTAATTTTTCCCGCGAAAAAAACAAGAAACAAAACAAAGCAAGAACAAGAACGCAAGAATAAAGAAAATCAAACACACACACAAAAAAAAAACAACAAAAACAAAACAAAACAAAAAACAACCACCCCCCCCCCCCCCCCAAAAAAAAAAAAAAAAAAAAAAAAAAAAAAAAGAGAGAGAACAAAACTAACCGAGTGTAGCAGTGAAAATCAACAATTCTAATATAAGTCTTATAAGACTTGTCTATTAAAGATACTTACGACACCCCGGATGAGTATATCGCGTGGTTTACAATACTAAATTTACTAAAAACATGATATTAATTAATTCTTTATTTAATTTGTTCATTACCATTCATTTCAGGCAGCAGTTTTATACAGCAGTGTTGTATATAATGCATAATTGATTCCATTGTTGACATCACCTCCCTAATCAATAGCCCTACAGAGACCTTTAAAACCACAAGTGAAGCTAGGCGAGCGTAACCAATAAATCGGAGAATGCAATAGACCAAGAAGACTGAGAAAAGTAAAGGTATCATCGAGACCAGTGTATCGATGATTGACTTGAGGTCGGAGGTCGGAGAAACAGTTGAGGGAGAGGGGAGGAGACGGAGCTAATTTGGTCCACTGCTCCATATTAGATTCGTTAATCTCCAGGTCTTGGGTAATGGGGATTCCCATTAGTCCACACAATGGTCATTCAGAGACCGCTAAGTGTCCGCCTGAGGATGGTCATCGTGACTATCAGAGGCGGTACCTCCGCATGAAGTGATGCGGTTTTGACCCATAACCTCTCCATACCTATTCCAGAAGAAGAGAACTCTTGGACTTGTCATTCGTGATCGGGCCAGAGGTAGCAAGCATATTAAACAAAGAAATATCTTCCCCTTTTTTAAATCATCTACCAAAACTTTTATCGATTTTCATTATGATTTGTCGATATTTATGGGCCGACATACATATTATTTTAATTTTATGTATAAATAAATAAATAAATGTTCAATAAGAAGCTCAAAATATTCACTCTCCTTTTTAAAATTTAATATCCTTACTTGATGATACCAAAGAAATTTTAAAGCTTCTACATTGATTGTAAAATCAATATCATGCACAACCTGTTTCACAATTCATATACTTATCAAATAATATAATATTCTATCTATAAAGTAAACAAGTGACAAAATAAGTACATAAAAAAAGTACAAGGGGGAGGGGGATGCAGATGATCTTAGAGTTGCTGCAAACTTTCCTCATTCACGTCATAATACTGAATGTACAAATTGTGTGGAAAATAAAACTTAAAAGCAAAACAAAACAAAAGAATAAAAACAAAACAAAAACAAAAACAAAAAAAAAAAGATCCACCCTCACTGAATACTTCTTGTTTGCCTCGGCATACTCGATAAACAATACAAAAGATATCGCTTGAGACTTTTAGCGATAAGATTGTTAACTATAAATATATTTAAAATCTCACAAACAAAATGAAATTCAAAGAATACATTGATCAGATAATTAAAAAAACCCATCAGAAGATGTCTTCAATGCTAGGTAAAAAGACACTATCCAGTTGTTTGCCATTCGATATCAACCAGACTGTGCAATAAAGCTGGATACTTCACTTAGTAAATACTTTAAGATAAAATTGTCTCTTTTTTGCCTCTTTCTTCACAAGTAACCTCAAGTCCTCTTTTTTATAATCAATTAAAATAAGTCTGTAAGAGTCTTGGAGATTTCATCAAAAGCGGTAATTTAAAACTACATATATATTCGTGTGTTACAGGGATAAAGTTGACATGATCTTTCTCTTTATTTATCTATCTGTCTTTTCAATCAACCCATTTCCTTCCCCCATTCTCTCTCTCTCTCTCTCTCTCTCTCTCTCTCTCTCTCTCTCTCTCTCTCTCTGTCTCTCTCTCTCTGTCTCTCTCTCTCTGTATTTCTCTCTTTCTCTGCTTCTTTCTATTGCACTTCAATTCTCTACCTTTCATTCTCTTTCACATTATTTTTTTCTTTGATTTCTGATCTATTTAGCGTATTTAGCTATTTGTTCTTTCACTTATTTCTTTATTTCTGTATCATTTTGTACTTACAGTCTTATTTAGCCAATCTTTTATACAATTTTTTTACTCACTTATTTTCGTGATCTTTTTTTACGCATTTATTATATTTTTTTCTGTATATACTTTTACATGATTCATTTTTCTTGGTCGATCTTTCTATATAACCCTTTTTATTTTTTGTTTTTGTTTTATAACTTGTGTTTCACATTTATATGTGAATATCCTTGCGAAATTCCTTGTTCTTTTTTGTGTGTGTGAAGAAGGCGTAACGCTGAAAGTGTTTTGTTTTGTTTTATAAATTTTCGAGCTGCACTTTATTTATTTTTGAGCTTTTTTACGATGCTTCGCAACTATTCATAAAGCTCCATTGCGACATTCAATTTTAATTGTAGTAATAGTAGTAGTAGTAGTAGTAGTAGTAGTAGTAGTAGTAGTAGTAGTAGTAGTAGTAGTAGTAGTAGTAGTAGTAGTAGTAGTAGTAGTAGTAGTAGTAGTAGTAGTAGTGGTGGTGGTTGTAGTAATAGTTAAGTTCTAAAAAAGTTGTATCAAGAAGAACGACGGCAACAATAGCAACAGTAACGAGAACATCAATAACACCTACAACATAAATAAAAAGATAACAATAACAAGACAATACAAGAACAAACGCTTGCATCGAAAAAATGCATCAGTTTTTTTTTCAAAACGAAATTGAGCAGGCAAATGGCGAGTGGTAACGACTCCCTGGGTAACAGTACCACCGAACCGATGGCAATCCCTGGTCAGCTCACCATCTCCCAACAGGCCACAAGGTCCAGAAAAACGCCGCTTCCAAACGGCACTCGTGCCAAAGGTTAACAAATGGTCCATCGAAGGAGAAAGACAAGGTCGTAAAAAAGCTGGTTGATAGGACATTATAGTTGTAAAAGCCACTATTTTGCGCGTAATTTATTCTGTACTGGTCCTCTTCTTTTATACACACCGCGACGACTCGATTCAATTCCAAACCAACATTTGTACAAAGCCAATGAAAAGCATCGAAGGCGAAAAGATTGATGATCTAGAAGAAAAGAGCTCGCAAACTGATGACCCCTGGGACTTCTGGGAAAACAAGCAGGCGCGCCACCCACCGGCCATTGGGACCAAAGGGCGGTCACCCTGAGCGATTAGGCCCGCCGCATTTCTTTACAGAACTCTTTAATCGAGGAAGATGTAGTTGGTTTTAACTGATCGGAATCAACTTATCCCTAATGAGGTGGGGCAATTGGGGTAACGGAGTCAAACGAAATCATATAACAGAAGACAAACGGACGTCCGTGCTCCTTCCAGCTGACCAATCCCGGGAGAATTGTGTTCTTGCACGTCTCTTAAGTTCGAGAGGTCTCAATGCTTGGGCATAAAAGACTTTGGTAGTGTTGAGTTATAGACAACATTTAAGGCCAGGAGTTTTCTGAAATAGAAGGATAAGAAAAGAGAAACGTTTTATCTTATGTTATTTAATTTGTTTTTAATAAACTGAAAAAAAAAGAAAAATATAAAGAGAGATCAAGTATGTTTTCTTCTCATAGGATGTTTGTCTAGAAAATAGTCTAATCCAGTGAAGTCTAACATCTAGAAAATCGAGCCCATTTGCAAAAACTCTTAAATCTCTATCTATCTTAAATATTATTGTCAAAAAAAAAAAAAAAGAAATTTCAAGAAAGCTGATTATTTGTAGTATTAGGAGAGTAAAAAAATTTCCCATCAGATTTTTCTAATACCTTATTTTGTATGTAACTGGGTAGGATGTTTTTCAGGAATCAGATTGAAGTGGTATTTGAAATATTATTAGACCTGGATCAAACCAACTTCCATTGCACATTGTAAACTATTTGACACAATATTTCGTTCAAAAACAAGTTAAATCACCCGCTCGGATAGTTTTTTTTTTAAATTCCTCTACTTTTCCTTCGACTCTGTGCCTAGGTATTTCTGCTTTAAAAAAGCCATATTCTGAACAGATCTTTTTGTTATACTTAGCATGAAAAGCTACGCACTGGGATAAAATAAACGTAGATCTAAAACAAAATTAATCTTAGAGCCAAAACGTTAACCTTAAAATATAAATCTGCATCTTATAACAAAACCTGAGGCCAAAAATTAAAAAGAAAGAAAATCAGATTTTGGATAAAAAAAAAATTCAGAATTAAGAAATTAAACTATGTTTTCCTTTAAATTTTCCAGGTCTTGAAAAATGTAATTAATAAAGAAGCGTAAAGAAACAAAACAGGAAGGGGGAAAAAACAACTCATAGCTCACTGAATAAAATCTCAGGCCTTAAGAGGGAAAAAAATCGCATATCTTAAAAAATAGTTTTTAAAGGTATTAAAAAAAAATAACCAATCCGCATTAGTATGCTTTATTATCATAATGTTCTTAGGTGGCCCATGACTTTTCCTCTCTTCGTAAGAGCTACAAGCTATCTTTAGACATGTAACTGGTTTGAGTACCGCGGTCGATCGAACAAGTTTGAGTCTTCACCAGCTCTACCTGCAGTGCCGGTATTCCCAATATGGTATCATTATCGAAGATGATCATAGTATACGCATTATTATATAAATCATTAAGATCAAAATTAACAAAAATGCAACAGACAAAAGTGTAGATTTATTGAGATACTTTTCCCACTGTTCAATAGATATTCACACATTTTCCGCAAACTTGAAAGCGTTTTTTTCATGATTTCAAATCTTTGACATGAAAATCATATTTTCCATAAGGCTCTTCCTTTCTTCGGCCCATTATTATTATTGTTAATGAAATACACGTCGAGATAAATCATGTTCCTGAGAGGAATATTTGACACCATTCTGGCTCTGTCTCTCAGAGAATGCATAGTTTGTCAAATCAGTGTCCACCCTCTCTACACCTCTTTCGTCTTCTTCTTTCTCGCTTGGGAGACGTCCACCCCAATTAGGAGAGGTCAAGCATGCAAACCACAGGTCAGTCCAGTCCTAAATGCCCGATGACCATCGTACATAGCCAAGACGTTCAGTTGTTCTGCTCACACGCCCACCACACGCCCGCCCCATCATCAATCTCCCTTTCCTTGCTACCGACTCACCATATATCGCTTCTTAATTGACAGGGAGAAAATCTTCATTACCAACCCGTTGAAAATTCTGTCAGCTAGTCGGTGTAAGGCCTAGGCGTATCGTGATTGTGGGATGTATAATCTGGGCACGTGGCTCGTGGTACGTGATTGTCTTAGCAACAAGGCTCGTGTCTTGTCTTCAGGAATCTTTGGAAAAACTGATGGTGCCCATCCATTTTCAGATCTGATTGCACGGAGAAAGGTAGTTCATACCAGGTGTCAGGTTTCTTGAGCAGAAACACTATACGTGATCATGGCTTAGACGAAACTTTAAATGTGACACTTTTTTATCTTTAAACATAAGAATGATAAAAATGCCCTGTTCACGCCTGAAAGGAAAAATATGGAAATATCAAACTAGAAAATATAATGTTCAGTGCTTTTCTTAAAAGACATTTCCAAATCCGCTTCTAATAGTTTTTGAATTTGCAATGTTGTGCTCCTATGACAGGGCCCAACAACAATTACACATACCTGAATGTCCCTTTTTGAGAGGGAGTAATTAGTATTTGTAGTTACGATAATCAATATTCTAGTCATAACATTTATTCATTCGTGGCATAAGAAATTGTACATACATAGGAAACTAATTAAGTTGTTCAATGAGAATCTCTATCGTCTTGAATAAAGTGATTCTGGCTGCAATATGGCGCATCAATATTAGAGTGATAAGCTGGCATCTTATCACAATAAGATGGTGTCGCTTGTCCTCCGCTCTCTATGAAAAGCTCCCACAGTTGAGCACTCTTATATTGAAAAGCTGTTAAGTCCGCTATAATCTTAATTTTTTAAAAATAAAACAGTGCTCTTAGGGTTGAGACTCCACAACATATCCTCAGTAAGAGTATCTATCTTCACATAAATATCATAGATATTTTCCAGCCTTTGCTTTTTAAAAATGTTGCTGTTATCTGCTAAATATATCCTCTCACGCTCTAACAACTCAATCTGCACAGTCTCTTTAGTATTCGTTTTCTACCCCAAACTCACGTCATATACAGTATGCTTTCACCGCTGACAGAAAACTGCCTCTCAGGGTCTAAACCGCTTAATGAATCAGGCCAAAATTATAAATTGAAACTTTGGTAAAACAATTATTTCACCTTTAGTGCTATCACAGGTTCCATCCACCCCATGCCAGCTTTCGCTTAGTAACATTGTATAGAATTCCCTCTTGATTCTGTAAAAAAATTATTCCAATATGGCCCTGAACAATCAACCTGCAAGGTAATAGTGTTAAGATTTTAAAAGTGCAGAAATCGCGAAAAAAAAAATCTATCATGCTTCATCGATGTAAGGTTAATTCAAATAAGCAGCTGGAGTAAAGAAAATCTTCTATAAAAACATCAACGAGATGAGCAAAAGAAACATTTTGACAAGGTTGATATCAAGCAATTAAAATCCGTTTTGGTTTTTAGTGCTCTATTGTATGGTGGGTGTAGCAGCTACTTGATCATGGAGGGAATAATTATCCCCTCCTCTTTAAACTAAAAAAGATTGCATGATATGATCCAGAACCCATTCCCCAGTCTCTGTAAATATATTCATCTCTCTCTTTCTCCTCTATCACACATACAAAGCTACTTTGTCTTTCGCTTTTAAAGATTCTCGCTCTTAACCCTTACCTCTCAATCACTATTATTATCTCTTTCGCTTTGAATTTTGTATCCCTTCATTTCTCCACATCCTTCTCTTTTTATCTAGATCCTCATTTCTCTCCCTCCTCCCTTTTCTCTTTTCTTTCTATCTCTACGTATCTCACATACAACGTCTCCTTTCCTGTTTCTTAATCTCACTTCTTCAAACTTTATATTTCGCTGTATCCATCACAATTTTTTCCTGTCTTTTCATTTCTTTTTTAAAATTCAACTTAGAGAAGTACCGACCAAACCAATTTCCTATTATTTAGATGACCATTTTGATTGGCGATTGTGGCACAACCTCCGGCTGGGGACAAATTTGGAGCACTTTCAGGATCTGCACTAATACCAGTATGCTCTTGGGGGGCGTCTTAGATTGGTCAATTTCCGAGCAATTTTAATCAATGAAATTCCGCTCCCCTGCGGATAGTGGAGGGAGAAAACCATTACGGTGAGGAGCAGGAGGAAGTAGTCTGTACAAAAACAGAGACCTGTTGAAAAGAGATCTTTTTTCCTTTGGTTGTGTTTTGTTTCCATTGACTCTCTCTCTCTCTCTCTCTCTCTCTCTCTCTCTCTCTCTCTCTCTCTCTCTCTCTCTCTCTCTCTCTCTCTCTCGGTCTCTCTTTCTCATTGTTTCTCTCGCACTCTCACTTTCTCCCTCCCCCTCTTTGACTGTCTCCCTCTCTTACACTCTCTCAATAGGCATATTTATTGTCCTACTTTCTCTCTCTTTTGCACTCTCTCTATCTTTCTGTCGATTTCACATAGTAAACCATGCTGCAGTCATCTCTTCTCAGATATATTTGGGTATACAACCTCCTACATTTCATCATTTTCACTATTACCAGTCTACAACATGTTACATTACACGTTTCAGTATTTGCTTGTATATCAGTTAAATTTTCTTTGGATTATATTCAGGTGTTTTCACCTCTTGGCTAAATTTATCCTCCAACCTCTTTGAACCCATTGAAAGTCTCACTTCTCTCATCTCCCAATTCATTCAGCGCCGACCCGCCTCCATGGCGTAATCATTGTAACCGAGAGTCACTCAACCGCTTCTCTTTCTCTTCTCTCGGCCGGCCTGTTTTTGTAAGTGTCCACTATTGCCATCCCAAAGCCTATGTTGATAGCTCCAAAGCTTTTAACAGCGGAGCGCTCAGAGTCTTTTCACAGCTCCAAACTGCCTCATTTGCAATCGGGGATGGGACAAGCTTTGGGGGGTCTGTAACTGATCTCGTCATCGTCAAACACACAGAACGTCTCTTAAGTTTGGTTGTGACAAGAGGCCGAAAAAAAGGACGCTTAGTTTGAATAGATCAAGATCCACCAGCACCCGCTGTCCACTTCTTTTCTATCTGCTCTGGAATTCGGGGGCTTAAAAGAGTTGTCTAATAGGTTTTGGAAGAATTTTTAAAGTAATTTGATATTGGCATCGCAGAGTTCACATGCCTTGCTCTTTAATACGAACACCGCTGACCTGAGCATGGTGTCTACCAATAGTTTCCACACAACGCCTCACAAAACTTAAGTCTTGCTGAAGCCCATATTTTTGTGCATTATACACTTATAAACTTCAATGTGAAATTCATACTAGCACACCCATTCTCAGTTTTTGGATATGATACAGCACTAGCGCCTAAAATATTGGTCCATATTTTGCAACAGTTGTTGAAGAAGTTCAATAAATTAAGTGATATGACTTTCTCTTGCAAGACGTGGCCTGAAAACTTTTATCCAACTTACAGATCTACACAGATACCAAAGCGAGCACACCAAGTCAGATCAGAAACAGATCAACCTTGTAAAAGACGCTGATTACTTTAATCCCACTCAAGAGCGTCATCATGCACTGACTCCAAAAGCTTTCTCGGCCGAGAATTATACGTAAATTTGCTTTCGAAGGCAATATCAAGATGTGAAAAGTGGAATAATAATAAGCACACAAATGACCCTATGTCCTAGGTCCCTCTGCTTCCTCTTTAAAAGCAGATGATGATGTAGTCGTTACCAAAGAAACACTTACTGTAAGAACAAACAACTTGTAGATAAGCTGCCTCAGTCAATCAATCGCCAAAAGTAATACAGTTTCCAGTATTATATTTACATGTACTTTAATCGTTGCTTTTCCTACGATCTCCTCTTTTCATTTCCCTCCCTCAATTCCTCGCCTTTTCATGTAATACCCCCTTCCCCCCTTCATTAAAAAAATAACAACAATAACAACAACAGCAACAACAACAAAAACAATAACAACAACAACAACAACAACAACAACAACAACAACAAAAACAACAAAAACAACAGCAACAACAACAACATCAATATCAACAACAAAACATGTACTATAATGTGCTAAATCTATCCAAATTCACACTCTAAAATACTAAGAAAGTTCTGTAGTTCCCATGCGCCTGCCTCGCGCACCAGATGAGGGGAGCCGTTCCAAGCCAAGACCCTGCTGAGTAATGTGTCTCCACCCTGGGGCGAGTCCGGGCGAGCCGGCCCATACAGCCTCACGGCGTTAGGACGGCCAAGGCTAAAATAACGTCGCTTTAGGGAAGGAGACTCAGACCATGCATTTTTTAACCTTGCTAAATTTGTTTTTGTTGACGTTTTCAGCTGGCTATTTTAAACTTTCTGTTCAAAACGCGACAGTTATTTAAGTTTTAATGGTCTTTTTGACTTGTCGTCGTCTCACTGAATCGACACCGTCTTGTTAAAGTTTCTAGACTGTTTGAAAGAATGTTGAAAACTGTTACACGCAACGTGTTGGTTTACTGGGAAAAGATTGCAGACGCGCAAAAACCATTTTGACAGATGGTGACGGTTTCTATGGTTAAAATGCCGTCCTATCTAATTGAAACTATACGCGGGTGGTATTGATTACTGCCGTAAGCAACATTTTGTAAATTTTACAGGAGGACCAAAAAACTTCCCCATTTCTTTAATTTTTCACCGATTTTAATGTGCATTGCAAACAAAGCTGTATTTCTCATTACGGATTATTGTATGTTTTCATTTTTCTGTTACCGTATTGGCGTTTTGAGGTAGTGGACATACAACACTTGCAATGTTTAAAATAGTTTTTGATTACTACTGTAAGTGCACTTACGGTGGGAGTAAGTGAAAGTATCGTCATTGATTACAGCCGTAAGAGCACATACGGTTGTATTAAATCATCTTGAGCTATACATTCGCCGACTTTCGTACACTTACGGTTGTGTAATGAATTTGGGTCTTTGTTTTCAGCTGACTGTTGATTTTTGCTTTATTCTCATTGTCGCCTAATTTGTTCTGATGCTATACATTTTATTGCGATAAATGCTCTTAAAAAGATCCTAAATAATACTGAATATACCTTTCTTGTATAACTGAAGTTTGCGGAGTTCACAGATATAATCAGTTCATCAATCAAGTTAACAGATCTTGCAAACTGTAATAACTTAAATTATTGCATGTAAAAATGAAGCATCTGAAATGCTTAAAGCCAGCTAAATACCAACCATTTAAAGACACTTTCACTTGTGAAGAGGGAAACACTCCTAGAAGAAAAACTTCAACTGTAACGAAGAAATAACTTTGATAAAAATAACGAAATAGTACTTTGCATCAACATTACTAATGTCAGTATATTTAAAAAGGATTTTCTCTCTCTCTCTCTCTCTCTCTCTCTCTCTCTCTCTCTCTCTCTCTCTCTCTCTCTCTCTCTCTCCCTCTCTCTATATCTCTCTCCCTCTCTCTCAATCTCTCTCCCTCTCTCTCAATCTCCCTCTCTCTATCTATCTATCTATCTATCTATCTGTCTCTCTCTCTTACTCCCTCAACTCCCCTTGTTAACGCTCAGAACATTACAAATTAAGTAAAATGCAATTTTATCATCTTGATATTATAACATAGAACACACTTATTGAAGTTGTACTGCTTCATCAACTATTTTTCCTCGAGCCATGAGAATGTTAAACATTTACACAAGAAAAAAAATGCACACACTTTCCATCGTTTGGTAATAAAATTCACTTCATTTCATTGTCACACACACTGTCTTTTCAGAGGCATGGCAAATGTAGATATGATATTTAATGCAGTGCTTTACAGAACGCATGGTGCATATGAGGTACAAGATTTTTATTACACCGATCATCAAGATCCGCTTTTGCTCATCAAGTTGTATGTACTCATATACATACTGGCTTTAAATCAATTGCTTTAGCATCGGATACTACCAGGTTGTTTCTCCCTTTCTGCCAAAGTCTAATTTAAACCAGCTGTCTTCAGACTCACCATAGTCATTATGGTATGTCGCTTACATTAGGGCTTTCACTCCTTATTCGGATTCTTTTGAGCTTAAGTTAATGAATTCTCTATAAGAGCTAATATTTGTATGACATTTAAATCTGCAACTTCCCCGCACCCTGGTTTTATGGCTCTTGCTCTAACTGGTTTACCTTTCTTGGTCTATACACCTCACCAAGATTCCATTTGTGTTTAACAACATTGAACCCCCAGTAAGTTGTCAGGCTGCCTCTGTTGTCTCCAGCCACTTGGTGTGTCACAAGGGACAGAGGTCTGGGCATGGGATGGTTATTCCACAATAGAGCCTGCAGACTGCAAAGGACTTAGTGTAATGAGAGAACTGTCCTCAGTGTAACTGTCGCCGAAAGATATCGTGGTGCTACTTGCAGCATCTCAAAGTCCCAGGTGCAGAATTAGTATTGGCCTGGGGACTGTGGGGAGGGTGGTGAGGTGAATTTGTCAAAGCCGAAACGCTTTGTCTTCTTCACTTTTGGAGGAGCATGATTATGTCTCATCAGCATCTCCATCTGAGTCTGAAATGTGGCCGTATCTGTCTTCATCAGAAAACACAGCCACGAAAAGTTCTCTCAAAAACGTTTGGGCTTTCCTTTTGCTGCTGCGCTGATCAGGCTCATCACCCTGTCTATAAGCCTCTGTCTTAGATCTTACACTGCTCTGTTGGTTGACCAGATCGGCGAAATGTTTACTAATTGCAAGTGGGATTTCAGAGGATGAGTCTGAATCGATGTCATCCAACTTTTGACACAGCAGCAAGGATTCTGGTATGCTTGTTATACTGAGTGGAGTGAGTTCATACTGATCAGCTATTGCAAGAGAGTTTGTTAGATTTTTTAGGAAGATTGGAGCCAAATGTCAAGTGCGATATCAAAGTTGCTTTACCATCCCCACACTCCATCCCATCCATGTTTGTAGAAAGTGAATCAAAAGTAAACTGCACCTCCGCGAGTACGCGGGAGTGAAAGATCCCAATGTCAGAATGGAGTATTTGTCAACTCTTTTCAAGCCTTCTTCAAAGGGCATTAAAGGCCTTCTATGGCTTTGAACAAAACAGACACAAGTGGTAACATTGAAACATGACAATAAATATTGATCTTAACAAGATAAAATTACGACAGTGACCGCAAAACATGGTGCTAGGTCTTCTATTTAAGCTACTGGCTTTCAGAATATAAAACATACATTATTTTCCCCATTCTATCTGGTGTTAAATTTTAAAATAGAACAACGTCCACGAAAGAGTCTAACCTGGTTTAAGAAAGTATCAGATAGTGGTAGCACTAGTTCCGCATACAAAAGACTGACCTGGTCATCTAGTTGAACCTGACAATGGCTACACTCGTGATCCATAATACAGTGACACAATTCATGAGATAAATGAAACATAAACAATAAATCCTAAGTTATTGCTATTGTAAAAGAAACCGAGGCCGTAAGTGTCATTTATCGACTGTAACCAATGTTCTATCTGTGGTATATTGTTATTGTGTACAACCGTAAGTGCGCACTTACCGCAGTTTTCACCTATTGTCTCCAGATGCTGAAAAGGAAAAACAGTTGAATACAGCCGTAAGTGCCCTTACAGTTGTAATCAAAAGACACTTTTAATTTTTAAACTTGAATTAGGGCGCCAATTTTAAAGCTAGAGGTTCAGAACCCCAGATAGAAAAAAGGCGCCATGGCCTGATGCATATAAATATGCAATAAAACGCATTTCGCAAAAAATGTCACTTACGGCAGTAATCAATACCACCCGCGTATATAGAATCAATTTTTTATAGCATCAGAACATTAAATATTGAGTTGAAATTAAATAAGTTATGACTGTTACAGTTATGACATCAATTTTAATGTTGACAAGCTCACATAACAGAGCCATGGTTGCCGTTTTAAGGGCTGATTAAGTTTTAGGTGAAAATATTTAAAGCACAACATTGTCATATGCCAATGCAAAATAATGAATAATATATATATGATCATATACTAAAGTATATTTTCCATAAGCAATACCAATCAAATATGACGAATATTTACATCCAGAACATCGAAGCACTACTTGTTGTTCATATTTTTAAATTTGTACCTTTTAGGTCTCCTAAAAAGTAGTGCTGATTTTGGTAGGCATTGGCGATCACTGAAAAGTAACAATAGCAATTCCTAGAATATTACTAGAGAGAGCAAGAAAAGTGATAGAAAACTGAGAACCTCTGATAGACCTAGCTCAGGTGATTCCACTTCCTAGACCATTCAGAGATACCATAATAGTTTCAAAACACTGAGAACCTCTGAGATCTAGCATTGGTGATTCTATTAACTAGACAGTCAGTACAGATAGCAAAGACAAAAATGTGGCATTGAGGACCTCTCAGAGAATCCAGAGTTTTAAGAATCAAGTACACCTTTAGACAGTCACTGAAAACAATGAGCACAGTGATGGAAGTTTAAAAGCCTCATGACACCTCATAGATTCCCCACATGAATAGTGAGAGTAAAGAAAAGCCACTAACAAATTCTGAAAGACCGACAAGTTTCTCGTCTCTTGCTTTTCTCCTGCAAGGAATAGGAGGAGTGTTTCCGAGAGACCCAGCTTTTCTCCTGCAAGGAATAGGAGGAGTGTTTCCGAGAGACCCAGCTTTTCTCCTGCAAGGAATAGGAGGAGTGTTTCCGAGAGACCCAGCTTTTCTCCTGCAAGGAATAGGCGGAGTGTTTCCGAGAGACGCAGCAAGCAAGCCACATTAAGCCGAGGAGCTCCCAGGATCCCCGCTAACACCAGCATTAACTTGCAGCGTCGAAGCCATCAATTGCATCGTCTCAAAACGTCCGCAATAGGCAATAACTTTCAGTCCAATCACCATTGATTTTACTGTTCTAACTGCGACTTCTTCTCTACTGATGTCACCTCTCATTAATCCTTGCTCTGCTTCGCAACGGGGCCTTTTTATCACAGTGGTTTATAGCCAATCTTAAATTGTAACGAAGCCATTGGATCTGTTTTGTCCAATGAATTTTGTCTGATGCAATAATGCCAGCTTGGATACCGCATACTTGCGCTAGCCCGACTCTATCGAATTATGGTTTGAGGTTTGACATTTTAACATCTTGTTAAAATCCAATATTCTGATCTGGTGTTTAGATTACTTGAGTGCAATCGTTGCGAGAAGACTTCCTCGAAACCAATAGAATTCATAGATCTACGGAAAAATATTTGTCTTCATCGTGGGTGTTTTTAGTAAAATGCGTTTAGACCTTCCGGTGATGCAGTATCGTAAAAAAATCATCTTTTGAGAAAGAAAAACATCGGGACTTATCCAATGTCCAATTGTCAATGACTTCACACTTTTACATTAAGATTTAAACTAAAGAGAAGATCACATCAAAATACTGTGGAGTTTCACGTCTTTGTTCTTCAGATTATCAAGCTGAGTAACTCAAAACATTAAATAGAAATTACTATTACGATTTATGGGAAGAAAAAAATATTATGTTGTTGAAAATATTTTCATTAATTTGCACAATTTTCTGAAAAGAATTGCTCAGCATTTGAAGTGAGTAGCCATCGATTAACAAATTACTTAAAGCAGGTTGTTCTCCCAAACCGTCAGTTAGAATTTGAGTTTAATTTTATTAATTGCCATCTTAAATGTTAAGATTTCTTTGCTAAGTCAAAATTTACATTTCACTTATGGAAAAAAGAGATAACATAAACAGTCCTTGAGTTAATTTCGCGGCGTGTGCTATTTGAGTATCTTTTAAACCATAGAATTACCTCTTTGCTGCAGGAAGAGAGCTTGATTACAATTGATTCTTTAAGCTTCGCATCGTTGCGATATAATTATAGTTATATATCTCAAACTCTAGGAGGGCTGGTCAAAATTCAAAGAAAAATCCACATTGTAGCTCAATACAAGACGTAAAACTCGGAGATGCAGCCATAACTCGCCTGGATATCCTGTGAATCACCAAGACCGGCCCGGCAAGCCCCAGTCTCCTGGCGGATATACTCTACCTCTGCTAGCGATGACGTCCGATAAGTCCACCAAGTGATTGCCAACTCCGGAAAAGCTTAGTCCGGCTTTGTTCAATTGACCCTGACTTCCGGTCAAGCAATCCTGGCCCTCCGGACAGACTTGGACATCAGGACAAGGCCTGTCATCCTCCTTGGTCATAACCAGTCCGGACCTGTCATGATAAGAGCACCTCAATATGGCATACAGTGCTGCTCCCTGCACAGCCCTCTGTGTCTGGTCTCACTGTGGTAGTAAATCTAGATTTTTTAACGTCTCCTAAGTCCCCCTCTCAGTCTTATGTGAGGACTTTGATACTATATTGTAACTATATGCTAAGATAATGCGTCGGTGTGCACCAGCTAGCTTAACCCAATTCTGGAACTGGGCAACACAGAGTCGTTCGATCGACTTAGATGCCGAAACATAGCAAGATTTAATCGTGGAATTCAATGATCAATAGACAGAGATAGGGGTAGAAAAAGGGAAAATAGCTGATTGTGGGATGCTGAAAATGCTTATTGGGAAGACAAAGTTATCTTGTAATAATAATTTACTTGTTAATTTCCTTGTTTTGCGTTTGATATGGCTCAAGAAAATGTAAATCAATATCGATTAGTTTGAATGAAACAAATTTTAAACTTGAATCTGGGAGAATGAATAAAATTAAGGAAACCAGCAGTGTTTTAATTCTAAATCATAATCTTTAATGATTTTCATTTTTGTCTTTTCAATTTTTATTTTAATTGCGATTTGGTAGATTGTGATTTTGTCTAATACAACATCGGTTTTTTTTTGTTTTTTTTTTTTAATAGCAATTTGAATAAAGATGTATTATGAATTGTTTGTTTTTCTCTTTAATTAATGTACAGTATTCATGGTCAGTTGTATCAATATTGTTTATGATTTTGATCGAAACTATATTGATTCATTTGTCCTAAACAGACTCGATCAACATTGGAAGTATGATTTCTGTTTCGAGTGAGATAATTCATTATTTTGATCTATACCATCTATCAATCCTCACACAATATTTGATCTACACTGATGACTGATGGCTGTGACTGAATCCTCGTATCGGAAAACTATCTAGAAAATTTTTGAATCTTTGGCGGGCCGAGCTAGGCTAAGCGACTTTAGTCGCAAAACAGCTACCAGTGATGCTCAAAGCCTAGACAAAAACCATTCCTCATTCAAGGGCTGGTTTGTTAATTTCAGAACCATCAATACATGTCAGTTCTTAATTAAAAGAAGCTTGATGCTAAAGGTTATTTTCATAAAAAAATTCACCTTCTTTTCTCTACGATACAGTGCCGTACACAACTTAAGTAGTATCCTTTTTATCTCATTGGCAACTTCAATCAAATCGAGAACCACGCAACCCATCTTTCTTCCTGTCACCAAGCATATGCTGTGTATGTTTTGAGCTATTCTTGTAAGCTAGCACCTAGTTACGCATACGTTGTAATAACTATCATCAAGATCGTGCCAATTCAGCGAGAGTGGGATACTTTACTATTAACTGTCCCTTTAGAGGGCAGATTCTTTCAAAGCGCATAGTAAGAATTTCTGCTATCGATACTGATACTGCAGGTGCTGCTAGCTGCCAGTCTTGGATCAGCCTGGTGACAGAAGTCGTACAGTTTTATCACCAGTCACGTAAGAGCAGCCATTTGAAATCCAGTTTCACTTTACGAATCGCTACCTATTGGTGTCAACATGACATCTGAAAGCATCACCTCTTTGTTTTCTCAGAAAATATTAGGCAAAGAACAAGGTGAAATAAAGTAAGGGCCCAAAGATACTGAGTATGAAAAGGAAAACGTTAAAAACAGACCTGACAGATTAAAAATATGTAATTTGAGAATTGTTCTTTTTTAAAGATTTTTTTATTAACTGATGGAAATTGATATGCCCTTTTACAGTTTTTGTGTCTACCTGGGAAATCAATGATGTCAGATGCTCACATCTCATAACTGTGGCTCTTGATGCCTATAAGGCATGTTTCAAATCTGTAAAGGAAGAGAGAGTTGTTGGAAAAAGAAATTCCTGTATGTTGTTCCGTTTATTAACATCATTTAGCACAATAGCATTATGAATAATAGACAATTTTAAAAGGATCGTTTTTTATATTTTAGATTCTGTTTCGCACATAATCATTATCCACGTATTAAACCTTTGTTCCATTTCACAGCTGCAAGTTTTTTTTTCTGAATGTCTTCAATTTAATTTGTAAGTTAAAAAGTATCTGATCGATTGGTTCGTTTTTTACTTTCGCCCCCTCTGCTTTCCGTTTTTTTTTTTGGATTTTTTTTTACCCCCCAAAAATTGATCATTTTTCTTCCTCTTTGGATCTATCTCTTCTCCCTCTCTTATTTGTCAGTCTAAATTCCTCTTTACCAATTATTCCATTCCTACAGTTCTTAAACTTAAGTTGAGTACAAACAACATGATTTCGAAAATAATGATACTGAATATTGTTCCATTGTGATTTGCAATGGCATCAAGTAACCCAAAGTGTCTCCATCAAAAGATCTACGTGATTCACAGTCAAGTCACAAATCTTATGGCAAGGGTGGAAAGAGTTGAGACAACAACCAACCGAGTTACAGCAGCTGTCGAGAATTTCCTGTCCAAGATTTAGAGTGAGACAGCAACTGTCAAGCTGTCCGTCTCCAGGGTCTGGAGATTTGTGTCTTGCCAGGGATAAGCAGAGCAGCAAGAAATGAAATGAGTAATTGTCTCGCATGCACCTATCAAGACCAGAAAAGCAACACCGCCCGGATTTGATCGTTTGAAATGACATGTTTGTGGGGGAACAGTTCGTGTCAGCAACACGGGATTCTCGTGTCCCGTCAGTCTCGGAGAGCGGAGCGAAGCATCACAACTCGACTTCTAGCTCCTCTAGACATTTCACCTGTCACCGCTGTGGAAAATATACGTCTCGGCGTTGCTAACTTAATACAACAACAACCAACCTTCATTCTTGTCTGCGCGACTCAAAGCCTGGTCAGCATAAATAGCTCGGCGTGACCCTCTTATGTTCAAGAGGGAGGTTAGACTGCGTGGATATGTGTGTGTGTGTGTGGTGAGATAAAGGAAGGGATCTATAGATTCAGAAGCTCTCCCGATGCCCTTATCTCGACTTGACGAAGGTGCACGCAATATTGTTTGTATGAAATCCGCAGACATGACCTGTCCAATGCAAGGAGGGCCATCAAACTGAGGCACCAACTACTACACTGGCCTGCAACCAACTCATTGCAGGCCCCCTAGCTGAGGGGTGAAAGGTCAAAACGACCCAGACGTAATAAAAAGATGACCATCATAAAAAATAGATACCCCTGCCAGGTTAGAAGTCTTCTCCTGCAGCGCAGGGCGAAACGGACAGGCCTGGAAACCCCGCTTGTCATCTCACAGGCCTGATGGTCGCTGGAGGTGTTTGTGGTTAGAGGGCGCTAGTACATCACGACGACTTGGCCATATCCATCCGCTCATCACGATAAAGTGGCATCATCATTTTCTCTATTCGTTGATTTCAATTGCTATGTTAAAGGGAGGCTTGGAAATGGTTGTGTAAAATTTGATAAGGTCGCAGTTTTTGGAAACCTGTTCAAGTTTTCTTTTAATAATCCATAAACATTTCAGGGTAGTATAATATTATATAATGAAGAAAATGATATTGAAAAGAGGAACAAAATTTAACAGACGGAATTTGGGAGCTGCAAGACCAGGAGGAAAAAAAACAATTCTTTATGAAACTTATATGTTCTTCAAATAGTTTCATAAAAAAAAAATTCAGTTTTACTGATAACTGATAGAGAGAAAATACTTGCCCTTTGCGTTTAATTGCATAAAAATAAAAAAAAGCCTCTTCTTTAATAGAAATTTATTTGCGC
>JAWDGP010006345.1:290000-305000 GCA_033675545.1 Elysia crispata | reverse complement strand
TTTATGAAGGAATTCATAGCCAACTACTCGTAATAAGCGTTTGAAATAATGTTAAAGCATGCTTGAAAAGTACAGAATGATCTTTGTATTTTCCTTTATATCCCACAACATAATGCAGTCCTTATGGAGTCAACATGGAATAACCCCATTCCTCAAACGACCTGCCTGCAATTCCCTTATCTTCTCCATCTCTTCTATCCTTGTGACAAACTGTCTAGATCTAGCTGGCCACCGCTTCACCCACTATGTCCACAAGGCTATCTGACCAGTTGGGAATGCTGCATGTCCAGTTCCATCAAATGACCAGGGAAACAACGATGCCAGCATAACTGAATAACTGATGTGACCAGTGGATTAAGCCGGGGCATAGGTCTGGTCTCATTAGCATGGTACTAACCATATCAGGCTCGGCACTGTGGAGTCTCAAGGTCCGGGAGGAGCAGGACCCCCGTGCTATGATGTGCATCAGTGTCTAATAATATAGTGCAGGTCTGAAATTAATTCGGTAGTATTTGGTGTCTTGAATATCAACTTGCATGTTTTAGTGTAAGGCTTACATGTTTTGGTTAGAAGTACTGAAACCAATAAAGGAAAAACTTATGGTTTAACTCTCCTTTCTAGTTTGACGTTTTTCAATGTCACACGCGTAATTCAGTTGTGTGCTTGATTTTTTTTTCCTTTTTCTTTTTCACGAAACTTGTGTCTCGTGTAGAACTCAAGGTGATATTGAATTCTAAGGATCTCGATATTTTTTTCTCACTCTGTTGCTGATAATTTAAAGTTTTCAGATAGGATCGGCTTGTTCATTTTTTAAATTCTCATCATGGTGTATCCCTGTCTAATATGCAGTGGTTATAATTATGAAGACAGTCGCTGCGACTACAAACCAATTCAGCTTTGCCATAATTCTATTCTGTTTCTAAATTTTCCAATCTGTTTGAACTTTTTTTTACCTCCACTCTGTTCTATGTCACTTCTGTCATTTTCAACTTGTACAAGTGGTAACTCGGTCAGTGATAGAGGGAGAGAGAGAGAGAGAGAGAGAGAGAGAGAGAGAGAGAGAGAGAGAGAGAGAGAGAGAGAGAGAGAGAGACAGACAGACAGACAGACAGACAGACAGACAGACAGACAGAAAACTGTGTATGTGTGTATATGGGGAGTTATTTATAACATAGAGCTTTCTTGTTAAAAATTTATAGGACGAGCAAAGATGTAGAGACCAAAGATGAAACGCCTTAAGGTAGATGAAAGGTGAAAGCTTTGTGGCACTGAATAAAAACACGAGAGGAAAGAATTTTCTCGTAAAACGCGTACCTTTTTGTTGGTAAAATAGTCTTAAAATTCTTTTAAAGAGATAGTCCAGCATCAAGTGTTATAAAACTTTTCGAGCCTAAATTTAAGAACCAAATTTCATATTTGAAAAATTCAGTGACGAGAAAATAAAAAAAAAATATGAGTTTGAGGATCATCGGAGGAAAAAAAAGAATATATTTGTTATTTTATGCAAATGCAGAGTGACACCTTTTAGTGTTAGTGTAGCTAAAGACTTTCGCAACATGTACACTACCCGACTTAACAGAACTGTCATGTGGCAAACGATAGGTGATTATTTATCCGAGTACCAATAATACTTGGTTTAAGAATGAACAATCAATGCGAGTCATGACACATATGGTAATAGGAGATAACGAACGTCAGATTTCCTTAGAAAGGCAATAATTATCATACTGCAAGAAAAGAAAACATTGAAGGGAGAGGGGTTTATTTATTGAATGATTCATTAGGACACTAACGAGAAGGTTTTTGGAGTCTCTTGTGTGAAGTTATCCTAACAATAGAAGTTATACCCGGACTTGACGGATCGAATACCCAATGTCATGCGGCATCCGAAATATCCGTGTTGGGACTTCGATCCCAGATCCACGACCACATAGTGATGGCGGACACAGCCGACTAGATCTGTTTGATGCAGATGACGTGCAAGGGAAAAGGATGGGGTGGGAAAGGGGGGGAGGGAGAGAAAAGGTTGGGATGGGGATGAGAGCGTGTGGTTAAGGTGAGCATTGCCCATAGGTCTTAGGGTGGGAGAAAAGGAGAGAGAGAGAGAGAGAGAGAGAGAGAGAGAGAGAGAGAGAGAGAGAGAGAGAGAGAGAGAGAGAGAGAGAGAACAATAGAGAGAATGAGTGTGTGTGTGAGAGAGGGAGGGAGAGAGAGAGCGAGCAATAGAGAGAGAGAGAATGAGTGTGTGTGTGAGAGAGGGAGGGAGGGAGGGAGAGAGAGAGAGAGAGAGAGAGAGAGAGAGAGAGAGAGAGAGAGAGAGAGAGAGAGAGAGAGAGAGAGAGAGAGAGAGAGAGAGGGAGCAAGGATTTTTTTTAACATAATAATGTATTCTATTCACCCACCTTGTGGCTCAGCCGCCTCATAGCGATGTGGCCGAGAGTTAGAAATGTGAAGAGAGACCTCAATCATGAACGTCCATAGGAGTGCTCCTTTCCAATTTATTTCATTTTATCGCCTTAGATGGACAATCATTTAAACTTCTAATTTTACTTGTAAACTTTACAGAAAAAACCCCACAGAAAAGTAGCATTACTTATTGTTCTTGTTTTTTTTCTCTTTAGGTTTCATTTTTTCTTCGGCCTTCAAGAACATCTGGTACATTGCATAAATTTGACCCTTCAGTGGTTGAGTAACCGGAAGTTTTTACGGAAAACGGGTACATTTTGTCTGCAAGAAATAATACAGAAAACCAGAAACTTTCTTGGCTGTTTACGTTACGAAACACATTTTGGATCACGGAGCTATTAAAACCAACTTGTGCCAACGGAAGGTATCTATATCGCGAGAGGGTGGTCCAGAAATAGTCACTAACTGCATGAATTGAATTATCGGAGTTGTAGACTTCCTAGAACGTCCGATTTTATTTGGTTACCGAGTTGTTAACGACGTTACAAAGCTGCGTTATTTGCACTAGTTCATCTCCTGAAGATCCGTGTGCATGCAGCCAAGCAGGTCATTGTTTTATTGTGTTGAACAAGAAAATCGGTTAAGACTAAGCACAAAATTTAGGATGCGGCTCAAATTTGGCATTTCTTGGCCACGCGTTCACACCTAGCCTGAAACTTGACTTACAATGTTGGCCTTGGTATGGCCTCTAAATTTTTGTTTTTTGTTTTTGTCTTATACTTTTCAGTTTTTATGTAAGTGTGAGCAAGATTTTCACATAACTGTAAATCCGTTTATTTCCCTTCTCCTTTGTCTTTGCGAAAAAAAGCAAGTGTATTTGCATCCTTTCATTTTTTTATATGGCAGCAGAAGAGTGTGTGTGTGTGTGTGTGCAATATAGCCCTTGCCAATTCACATAGCGATGATTGCTTCTAAAATGTTCGAATGACATCTTCTTTAACCTAGAGGCTGAAAAAAATTTAATGAATAAATCTTTCAAAAATTGATTGTTGTCGGCTCCCATTAAAATCGCTCTACATGTATTTGTCAATAGTAAAAAAAAACATGTAAAATTTACACTGTGATTCTAGCTTAACATTTTGAGTGAGGGTTGTTACTGCATTCTTTCCCTAGCTCATCAAGATGGCTTTTCTCTATATGGTAAAAATATTGCAGCCATTAGTCAAACAATAAGAGGGTCATTGTTAGTTATATAATCTTTCTCCACGAAATGCTAACTCTCGTTCATTCGTTGTAATTTACGTATGTCCACAAGTTTTTATATGATAAATAAATTTACGTTTTGTTGAATTCTGCTAAATTACTCCCACGTCCCCTTTCAAAAAAAAAACATAACAAGAAAAGTAGAGAATTAAGACTATTACCTACACTTGCATTATCAGACTAGGGGCGTAGAATTGTTTTCTAAAATTGATTTTGACACTTTGTAAATAAAAAATTAAATATCCACCTGAATGTCGATATTTACCAATATCTGCTTCAAAATAAATTTGCATGCATGTGAAAATAGCGCAGGATTACCATTTACTTTTCCTGACATTAAAAACAATTATGAATAATCTATAAAAATGCTCTTGTCTAAGATGGACAGTACAGACTGACCAATTTACCTGTCAAGGAATTAACTGCATGTATCTGCGAGTGGGATCTGTAGATCGACTGCTTTGTGCTTTCATTTGTTTATTTTTTTTCTCTCGCACAAAGCTGTCAGCTGCTGTGCGAACAACGAGGAGTGAATGAAAAGAGCGCCATAAACGTTTGATGAGGGTAGAAAAATGTGTGACTAGGAAATGATAAAAAAGAAAAAAGACATGCGTGTGGCTGATCACAATCATAAAAAGACACAAACGTCGTACTTTTCGGATGTCCACTATCAAGATCATGATGTCTGTCAGGAAAACAGCAAAAATTATACACCTTATCGGTATGTTCACCAGCTCAGCGCCTCGGCACCTAGAATGATTGTAAAGCCGAACAAAGGAGAGAAAGAAAGAAAGACAGAGAGAGAAAGAGAGAGAGAGAGAGAGAGAGAGAGAGAGAGAGAGAGAGAGAGAGAGAGAGAGAGAGAGAGAGAGAGAGAGAGAGAGAGAGAGAGAGAGAGAGGGGGGGGAGGGGGGAAGGGAGGCTCTGTACAGCTTTACTAATTAAAAGTTGTTTGTTCGAGGGAGTGGGAAATGTACATCTATTATTAGTATTTCTATCAATTTTCTAATCTGTGAGATGTGATTGACGTCCACTGGAGTTTCCTTCTCAACTGTAGCTTTTATCTTCCTTTATCTTCACACATAAATTAGAGGTCCTAGATCCCACCAGTCCAAATTCTGATCTTCCAGATAGGTAAGCTGTCTCAGTTGGCGGAGAGAATAACTATTTCAATATGATGAGCATGGCTTGGGTAGAACAGATTGGCGTTGATTCTGTACCTTATCAAGTACATTATATTATCACTGAAATAGAGTTCGGTGTGGTAGGCAGTCTGTTTTGAAGGCTGCAAGAGTTTTAAATCTGCCGCGTTATAACTCCATCCAGACTAATGAATAAGTTCTTTTCAGATTTGCCATCGTTTGTACATAAAATAAGACCTTTAAATCTGTGATAATCTGTTTATTTCTTTCTCTTTTTTGGCGCATGGCAGTTTTCTCTGTAATTTTCTGTATATATCTGTTTTCATATGCCATATTGTTCTCTATCTTCCCCTCCCCCCGCTCTCTCTCTCTCTCTCTCTCTCTCTCTCTCTCTCTCTCTCTCCTTCTCCTTTATCTTTAAAACAGTGCACATGTTATGTACCGATCTTTAGTATGCTCATTTCTTCATGTAGCATGTATTGCCATTCCGCGTTGGCTATTACCAATGAATCTGCTTTAAATATTATAGTGTGTGTGTGTGTGTGTCTTTTCCATCTAAAAAGCGGAACTTTCCTAGTATATAACAGTATATTTTTCATTTATCCGGAGGAAGAATTTCTATCGTATTTATTTTTACAGAGAAGATAGTAGCTGTCACTGTCTGAGTGATTCATGTTTGAAATTTCTATCCGATTTATATAACCTTCCTATTTTATCTTAGTTCCTTTGTTACATTATGCTTGAAGTTTCTTTATGGTGTTAATGTATTTTTATGTAGTTCTTGATAATCATATACTCTAGATGTTAACAATCTATCAATTGATTGCTTACATTAAGACCCATGCATATAATTATGAGCATAAAGTCAACAAACGCTAAAAATTGGAGGGAAAAAAACAAACTTTTAAAAAAATCATTACAGCAAGTTAGACTCTATGAAGTTGAGACTTGTGAATTGATAGCTCCTGTCTTCAGCTATAGATATAGAAGACCACTCCTAGGTTCTGGCAAGAACACCCAGTTGATGCAAAGCGATACTGTTTTGTGTGGTGGAGAAACCCTTTTTTGGCAGTGAAATAGATCGCTTTTTTCCGCCCATATCCTGTCCCGGTCTTTAATTGAAAGAAATGGAGAGATACGCGAATAGATAGGCGAAGCTTTTAATTATTCTCCCATCATTGCTGTCGCGCCTGTCCCCAGAGGTGACACCGGAACTGTGCCTTGAAGAAAAAAAAACAAACTTCTTACAGCCAGCTGTAGTTTTACAATAGCAGGACTTAACTTTATTTTGACTCTAGATCTAAGCTAAGTCTAGACTTATTCATTTCTGTAGTTCTCTTGATGACCTCATATCAAAGAATTTTGAAAATGAAACTCTTTAAAACTCGAACTTGTAAGAAAGTCTAAAACCTCAGATGACCATTACTGTTGTCCCGGTTGCAGGGCAGGAACTAGTAAAGACTAGGAATAATCTTAAAGTAAATTTCTGCACAGAAATGGTTTGGTTTTAACTGCATGCTAGATTTGGTAATTTCTAATTTTTCCCCATCCAAAAAAAACAACAACAAAAAATACAAAAAAAAAAAGAAAAAAAAAAGACATAGCGATGCTTCAGCATTCACACTCAAAGAGTAGAAAACTCAAAACTCCACAAAACACGGGACTCTCTCGGATGGTGCTATAAAAAATGAGGATCTGTCAGGTTTGTCAGTCGAGCCGCCAGCCGACGTCGGCAGAGGGGCGCTGGTTGAACGGGAAGGTCCCGGCCGGCCGGGCACAACAAGGCAGTTTAATTTCCATCTGACCCGATTAGATTACCTAGGCCCTATCATTTCCACAGCAGTGCCAGGGGTGTAACATGCCTGGGTTGGGCTCCCACGAGCGCCTTTCTGCCCCTTGGCGTCGCCGCTCCGATGGAGGTACAAGGATCCACTCCAATGGGCAGCGCGCAGCTTATCACGATCTGCCATCTCGGCGGTATCCTGAGGCAGAGAGAGAGAGAGAGAGAGAGAGAGAGAGAGAGAGAGAGAGAGAGAGAGAGAGAGAGAGAGAGAGAGAGAGAGAGAGAGAGAGAGAGAGAGAGAGAGAGAGAGAGAGAGAGAGAGAGAGAGAGCACAGATAGGCAGATCATGATGAGAATTCCATAGGAAGATCGTGGCTCTCTAGGGTATCAAAAAGATATGGCCGAAACTATACGCTATTCAGCCTGACGGGCGAATAATGACCAAGCTACCGTCCCATTGCGGTGACACCAAGGCGGGTATGCATCTGAACTGTGCATATTTTTGTCGCCTAAGTTTCGGATACTCTCGCAACACAGTTTTTCTTAATCATATTTTATCAATGTTGTCGAGACTATATCTGCATACTTCATCATTCTGTGTCCTTCCCCTACCCTACTCATAGGAAATAAAAGTGAATTTAATGATTTTAGGTGAAGGGGGAGTGATTAGAGCAATTCTGTGAGACTAGCTCACCGCACACTTTATCAGACATGACAGAGATATTTCGAATCCTAATGATTTCAGTCGGTGTCAGAAACTTTAGTGTTTCAGTGTCTAGCATCCGTGTAAACTGTGCCGTAAAAAAAAAACGGTAATTAATAAACAAACAGTCAATTCATTTTTCACTTCAGACAATAATTATAATACAATCGCTATTCAATGGTAATGTGGCCTTTCGTGCAACAATACAATCACAACAATAAAATTGTATTTCTCCTCTTTGTCTGGCTGTTAACTCAGGACCATCTAAATGTCGCATCTTAATCCGAATAATTAAACATCAAATCGAATGTTTTGAAGAAGCTTTGTTATTTCACATTTCAAAAATATTTAATACAGACGAACCTCTTCAATGACTAGACAATAACGCCAGTATAATGAGGAAGCAGATTTAGATATAGAGTAGTACGGACTTATTTCACGTCCCCTAATTCTAATTAAGAGACTTATATGGATATATTAGAGCTAGTCTTCTTAGCTATTCCATTGATACTTCTAATAAATTCTACTCTGCTAGACCAGTATAGTAACAGAATAAAGCTGTCCGATCTTTCCAGTCTCATACTTGAGAATGTTATTACATTAAGATTACATAAAGCGTCACTCATTAAGTAAAGATTGCGAACATGCAGAAAATTTCTCTTCCTTTATATCTTAAAGGAAATGGTATCTGATTGAAATTTCTCCATAATTTGTCTAAGACAGCTGAAATACACCTAATACCTATGCAAATAAATCTTCTTTTTCAAGCGAAACCGTTTACTAAGTCAATCAACTTTTACAAGTCTCTGATGCGGGGATTTGTAGCGGTAATTCTCTCTCTCTCTCTCTCTCTCTCTCTCTCTCTCTCTCTCTCTCTCTCTCTCTCTCTCTCTCTCTCTCTCTCTCTCTCTCTCTTTTTCTCTCTTCAACACCTTTCCGTATCGAAGGCTCAAATGGTGCAGCAAAAATCGAACAAGCGGCTTTCATCGTTTCAAGCAAGTGTTTAAGCAAAAAAAAAAAAATCATTACGTGGATATCAAATCCCGCTCAGTGAACCAGAAAAAGTCCCCGGGATGAAAAGAGTATATAATATTTCCTGTCAAAGGATTATCGACAGCAAAGCTACTCATCGGCCTCGGCTTAAAAGCAAAATGAGTTTTTGATACTTGACGGTGTTTCCCGGGTCCGTCTTTCTTGTGTATTCATACGCTTGCTCTTTTCACGACCGAAGAGCAGTTCTAAAAGAAGAGAGTTCTATAGTGTCTTAGAAATCCAGTTCCCCCAAACCTGAAGTTAATAGCCTCCTATTTTGGGGTGAGGTAGGTTTTCTCGTTAACCTCAACTTGCTTTCTCTTTCAGCGCATATTAATTTGCTAAAGCCACCCCTAAAGCAAAGGTGGTCTATAAATGTATTCTTTAGACAAAAAAAAAAGAAACACTTTCATGTGGGTTTGACCCCAGGACTTAGGGATTTCCAGTATCTGAAAGACACGGAGAGAGACGGATAAACATAGAAAGAAGGTGAGAGAGACATAAAGGGAAAGATTAAGAGAGAAACTAGTAAGGGAATAAGTTTTGGTTTGTTTATTGTTTATTTTTTGCATTAAAAAAAGTTGCTAAATACCTTTATACTGCTCTGTTTTTTTTTCCCACATCTCCAAAATTATTCTTTCCACCTTTCGTTGGTCAATCTTTCTTAGATCTATACAAATTGTTTTACACAAAAAATAGCATGTATCATTTTATAGAATAACCTATATATAGCACATCTTTGAGTTAAGCCGCATATATATAATATAGTTGGTCCTATTGGTCGCCTGTCACAGTGTCACTGCCACAGGTCCAGGACTCGGGCTAGGTGCTACCCTGGTCCTACACTGCAGGGAACCGCTGTCGCGTCGGACAAGGGGCTGTCCCGGCCCTGGGGGAACCCGATCCCATGCCCAGACAAGCAAGCGATACTATCTGCTGGTCACCCTGACACCTGATACCCCACCCCCAAACCTTTAGCTTTGCTTCTCTCTCCACCCTGTCTTCTCACAGGAATCTCTATCTCACCTCTTTCTATTCTGTCTATTGGGGTTTATTTTTCTACACAGCTAGTTTTATGCTTTGACTGGGTGACAAAAGTTTCGGGCCGATGTTTTATTGTTGAAAACTGCGGGGTGTTGTAATGAAGTAGATGGGCGGTTGGTGGACGTATATAATTATGTTGGTAATGTGAGTGCACCTAAATGGTACATAGGGCTTAGAGGTAGAAAAAGGGATGGATTGATTTTCGGTAACGAGCGTGGTAAAGAGAAGGGAGAGAGAGAGAGAGAGAGAGAGAGAGAGAGAGAGAGAGAGAGAGAGAGAGAGAGAGAGAGAGAGAGAGAGAGAGAGAGAGAGAGAGAGAGAGAGAGAGAGAGAGAGAGAGAGAGAGAGAGAGAAAAGAATGGTAAGAGAGTGATGCGAGAAAAGAGAGAGATTGAAAGATGGAAAAAAAACAAACGAAGAGAGACAGGAAGGAAGGAGAAAGCTGTTGAAAATAATTGCTCAAATTTTATAAAAGCATTATCCTAAACAACGTATAGCATAGCTTCACTCCTATCACTCTTGTTTATCCTATCAAATTTTATCAAGAAATTTAGAAAATCATAAGAATTATCAATTTTCGAAAATCTGTTCAGAGCTCTGTAGTCATGGCAGAATTATAAATAACAGAAAATTAATCACTCTCATTATTACACATTATCTCTGATTGGTGTAGATTTGCTTGATTCAAATTATTCACTGTTATGGAGAGAATATAAACTAAACCTGCATCAGTCTGCAGGACAACCATTAAGATTGATACACGAACAGTCCCAGGTGCTCTCTGATCTTGAATTCAGTCCTGCAGACCAAGTTACCAAGTTGACACTTCGTCGAATGAGCAAAATATCACATGTCAAAAGTGAGCAAAGAAAAAGAAGACTAGTGTGAAACACTTCTTGTACGTATTTAACCTCAACTTCCTGGACAATCTATAAAGACTGAAAATCCTCATGCTGTCCAATGCAGCTGCAACACTCCATGACCAAAATTTCCTCTCCTTCCACCTCCTCCCCATATTTTCCTCCTCAAAGCTGTATGGACAAAGTCATAGAGTAAATGCAATCAAAACTACTCCGGACTTACCACAAGTTCTTTTAAGAATATACAGTAGCAATCACACCAATCTGTTAACACTTTTTATTTTTCAAATCTATTTCATTTAAAATATTCATAATTTCCATTTCATTTACGCCCATGAAAAGCAAATTTGATGTTTACTTCCTTTTTCCACCTTTTCTGTATTTGTGATTTCTCATTAACTCGTAATATCAATGTTAGCCCCAAGAGCTCATAACAAAAGAAGGATATGTCTTGACGTCTTTTTACCTGAACTGAGTTTTAAAGTTTCCAAAAAATCAAAAGCTGTGAATAGATTGAATTTCAAATAAATCCTGGCGCAACAGGAAGCACGAAAGGCCATTACAATCAAGATGAACATAAAGAAAGGTAATATATCCATCGGCTGATGTTTGAAAAAAAAAATTAACAAGCCAAAATAAAAATATTGAAATGCATTTATACAGTGAACGTAGTTTCACTTCATTTGATGAAAAAATATTTTTATTGGCATAAAAGTTCTAAGGACATCCTTAAAGATAGATCTAAAATATCGTTGATTAAATGACTGACGTTATCATTTTTCAATAATAGTCAAGATCTTTCTATAGATAATTATATATATTAGGGAGAAAGAGGCACTCATAGATTATAAAAAAGATTGGGCTAGAGAGAAAGAGACAAGTGTGTGGTGTGTAAAGAGAAAGAGAGATGCACTTAGAGAGAAAAAGGGAGAGAGGCAAAGAAAAAGAGAGAGTATTAGAGAAAGATGGAGGAGGGATGTAGAGAATAGGAGATACAGGAGTGAGAAAAATAGAGAAAGACAATAAAGAGGGAGTCACAGAGAGAGAGAGAAAGTGGGGGGGGGGGGGGGGTGTCAAGAGGATACAGAGAAAAAGAAAGAGAGAAGTAGAGAAAGAAAAAGTCTCAGAGAGGACAAGCGAGCCAAAGAGAAAGCGTGAGAGGGACAGAGAAACAGACCGATAGATAGGTCAATAGATAGATAGATAGATAGATAGATAGATAGATAGATAGATAGATAGATAGATAAAGAGAGTCAGAGAGAAAGACATACAGAGACAGGAAGAAGGACACAGAGAGAGAGAGAGATAGAGAGAGAAAGAGAGAGAGAGATAGAGAGAGAGAGAGAGAGAGAGAGAGAGAGAGAGAGAGAGAGAGAGAGAGAGAGAGAGAGAGAGAGAGAGAGAGAGAGAGAGAGAGAGAGAGAGAGAGAGAGAAAGAGAGGTCAAGACATCTTGACTCGAACCTGCCCTCAAGCCGAGAAGTGAGCAGTTTCTCGACATTGATAGCAGCTCAACAAGTCTCAACAGGTCTCAGACAAACAAAATCATTGAAATTTGCCAATAAATTTGATTGTTCATTTCTTTGCCCTGTCACGCCTGCAGTCCAAAACGTTTTTGGAGGTTATTTTCTAATTTTGTTTTACTATTCTATTATATTTGTTCTCGTTTTGTTTTCACCATTGTTGCGCTCTTGACAAGGTTCTCCTCTTTTCTTTATCGTTTCCTTCCTTGCCAACTTTTCAATTTTGTGTGTGCACGCTCCATCTCTCCAAACGTCTCGACTCTCTCGCAATTGTGCTTGTTCATTGTATCATTCGTTCTGCCCTTGTGCCTTTACTCTCTCTCTCTCTCTCTCCCTCCCTCTCTCTCTCTCTCCCTCCCTCTCTCTCTCTCTCTCTCTCTCTCTCTCTCTCTCTCTCTCTCTTTCTCGTCTTTAAAAACCTATGTTGTATTTCTAATAAATTTTGGACTTAATTTCTCTGGCATCGCGTAATTTTTCTTGTCATATCACAACAAATCAACATATAAGACTAATAATTCCATCTTTTAAAGATATACATGTAGGACACAAGTCATTTACGTCCGGATTTACGTCGAGAAAAATGTTGCCAATGAGCTTTTCGCTTTGCATTTAGTCTATTATTTTAAAAGACAGAACTAATGAAATTAAGACTTGACTTTCCAGTAATATCTTTTCTTTTGTCAACTACCGAGTTTCCACAGGAAGAGTAAGAAGGAGGAGGAAGGAGAAGAAGGAGAGAGAGGTTAGGTTTGTGTGGTGATGAGGTACACAGAAATATAATGCATTGAGGAATAAGTCAAAAGTTTTTTTTCTTCTTAAGGAAGTAAAGGAGACCGAATAAAAATGTACGATTAGATAAGAAATGAGAGACTGATAGGAGCACAACTAAAAGACCAAATATAACAACAAAATAAGATAACGATGACGATGATTGAAAAAAAAAAACATCTAAAAAAACCCCCCCAAAAAAACAGGATGCATTTGAAGCGTCGGAATTCATAAGTTACAATTTCGGTCTCCTCTCATGCTCAGAATGTATCCATATACCCTAAAAGTCACTCCACTGTTCCGTCTGTTGTAATGCTCCTCTTCTTTAGACGTCGTGTCTTTACTTCTCCTACCAGTAGACCTTTTCCCAACTAATTTTCCGGTCTAAGACCCTAATAATTTTCCCTCAAAACTCCTCTAAAACGTGCCCCCATCCCTAACCTCCCCTATAGCGAAGACCTGGTGCAGGCGGTCCAGATCTGATCCCAGCGCCTCTCAAAACTTAATTAAGACACCCCAGACGCTTTGCCAGTCGGGGACTATTAGAGCATAATGGCCGCACGAACGGTAACTAGAGTTGAGAGGTGCCAGAGTTCTGTAACATCTCTCTCTCTCTCTCTCTCTCTCTCTCTCTCTCTCTCTCTCTCTCTCTCTCTCTCTCTCTCTCTCCCTCCCTCCCTCTCTCTCTAACTTTAAAATTACTAAAGTCAAGGCTATTTTGATGGTATTTCTGTACCAGATATTGCATGTGGGAGAGTTAAACGAGAGTGAGAACCCACTGGTGCCTGACTGCAACTTTACTTAAACTAATAACCACGCGATAATTTGCTCTTGAAAGCTGCGAACCCCCCTCCCCTCCCCCCCCAAACACACACCCACCACACACAAAGCAACAAAAGTCTCTTTTTGAAAAAAACAACAACAACAAACAAACAAACAAAAAACAAAAACAAAATCTAAAAACAAACAAACAAAATAAAGAAGGAGGCAAACTGTAGGGTTCATATTTTGTAATTAAAATTCAACTTTTTTGACATTACTTTAATTATTACATGTAGAAGTAAGATAAGCTAACAATGTCAATGTATTGTCCGGATTCTGTTGTATTTGATGTATTTTAATTGACATTCAAATTTCTGATAAAAAAAAAAACTAAACATAATATAATACTTTTAGTCCCTTTTCTTTCTATACAACATGTATTAAGAGAAATGATAAGCGACGAAAAGTCAGCTCTTATCCTACTCACTGACATTCGAGGATCCAACAAGATATATGAGTATATTGCGTAACACCTGGAAAAATAATGACAGACAAAAGAAAAAAAAATTAAAATTTCAAAATGGCCGTTTCTCCTAAAACCATTCTATTTTTTGTTTACGTGTGACAGTGGAGCATCATGTATATATGATGCTCCTGCAACATGATTTGAGACAGCCGTAACTTTGATGAATCTCCAGAATAATTCCAAGAGCTGCTCAGAACTCGAGATCCGACCGTTTCATGGTTTCTATCTTCAACAGATGCACAGTTGTATACATTGAAACTGGTTGGCTTGGGACTGCTAGACGCCTATCTTCCAATCATTCTTTTGTCTATTCTTTCTTATAGAAGGTCTAACGATTCTTCATTGATTATTTCGTACAGCCATTTTCTTCGAAGATTTTTCTCAGATTGTGCTAGACGTTGACCAATCGTAGTAGAGTTAGATCAGTGAGGCCCTAACCTCATCCATCCAACAAATGAGACGAAGATGGGGGTTGGCCAATGAAAGATATTGCGGTAATATCTCAATCTTCGCTGCAAAAGTTCCTTTTTTTGAGGAAAAAAAATAAAATGAAAAACAAAAAAGCTACTTTATACGAATATAGTCATCCAGAAAGTAATTGGACGTTAAGACAAGTATTAATTGAAACACACTGACGAAAAAAACAAACAAAAACAAAAACAAAAAAACAAGAAACAAAACGGCGTTAGCACAATAAAGTCAGACTTGGAATTATATTGATGTTCTTCTCTGGAAAAAACATAAACAACAACAACAACAGCAAACGAAAACGATTAAATGTGGAACTTTAGTCTTTTTTTTTTTTTTCAACTTCGCTCTTAATACTTCTAGATCAAGATTCTCCGACCGATGTGATGGAAAAGCTCCCAAACTGTTACTGTGCAGAGTATGCAGTGAGGTCGTAGGTACCAAAAGCTGAGTAAAATCTTATACAAATGGAATTACTGGTCTGAGATAAGAGCAATCAAACCAGTGTTTCAAACACGGCATGCTGCTTTCGACATGGACTTAATGAAATTAGGTCAACAGTTATCGGATTTCGGTTCTACAAAAATACGTTTTTGGCATATCTGCAAACATGCGTGTCCAGGTGAGAGTGGGTGAGCAGTTTTGGGCTGCCTAGAAATTGGAGAAGGGAGAGAATTCTTTCGTAATAGGTCAAGGTCTGTTGCAGAAGGGGTAATTACTA
>JAWDGP010006345.1:150000-282500 GCA_033675545.1 Elysia crispata | reverse complement strand
ATGGTAATTGAGAGCAAGCAATTATTTTTGTCGACAGTTTTTTTTGTGGACATTCTCTGGTTGCTTTACGATCATTGACCTGCACATTTGTGAAGCGCTGAATAAAAGCATATGCTGATATCTACCATTATCCTATGAAATGTGAAACGTCAGATTACAACAGTTTTCATAAGAACTTTCACCTATTATTTTTTTACAAAGACTGAATATTTTAAGTACTGCGTAGACCAATAAAAAAATTAATGTTTCCAAAATTGCTAAATAATAATAATAATAATAATAATAATAATAATAATAATAATAATAATAATAATAATAATAATAATAATAATAATAATAGTAATAATAATAATAATAATAATAATAATAATAATAATAATAATAATAATAATAATAATAATAATAATAATAATAATAATAATAAAAATACTGAAAAAGTAGCTCACCAGTACGAAACTAAAAAAAAATCTGGATTTAGAGAAACTTGAAAATTAATGCAACTCAAGAGCTGGAAGTACATGTATCTTTTTTAATTTTCTGTGATTCAAGATGGTTGTCTTCTCTAGTCATACTCAGCTGCAAAATGAAATTTTCTTCCGCTGCACGAATATTTTTTTTTTGCTAAATGTAACCCAGCATATTTTCGTGCCACTAGGTATTTACACGTGTAGGTCAATATCTATCAATAAATAAGCAATTACCTCTAGGCTATTACTGCAGCTTTATCGCCAACGGCTAAACCAGCTCACGTAAAATTGTGGCAGGGGTCTAATTTCATAATTATCTGATGGAGCCGCCTACAGGTCAAAGCTTTCACGCTTGTCCACTGTGTCCATAATTACTGTGGAATGTCCATTTCGTTCCGGCCAACGGTCTGATGGGCATCTTCCTACCCCAACAACCGGTAACCTATCAGCAAACCCCCACATCCGCTCTTCCCCTCCCCCTCTCCCCGCTCTTTCCACAACGCAGCCTCATGTTGGCTAACTGAACTAAAACATGAAGAAACGCTTAAGTTTTAGACCACTATAGCTCCTCGGAAACTAATGTTGCTTAAAAAAAAAAGTAAAAAAAAAGGAGAAAAAAAATTGAGAGATGGGGTACCAGATCGTAGGACCGACAAAAGGGCTCCACAGGACAAAAATTACCACGGGTGTCGATTCTCTCAGCAAGCTGTTGCTGTTTTAAACGGCTGTAAATTTTCTCTTTTGACGCCAGTATCCGCCAGAGGATGGATGATGGGCTGGACCAAGCAGCACAACCCTGACTGACCAGAACCGGTGTGTGTTTGGCCTTTGTGTAGCGCCCTTCCTGCTATTAAATGTACAGCAATTTTCTTATCGGCTTGCGAATACAGCTTTTAACGGCGGGCTCCAGTCGCCAAGGTAACAGAGACCAGTTGGGGCTGATAATAAGTTTGAATTCTATAGGCCGTGAAGTTTATGGAGCGGAGAAATACCAACAGGACAAAGTAGGTCCGGAGATGGACCACGCAATATGTCCTTTGTTCGCTGTAATCTTTCGCCCCTATCGGTCCAATCTTTCATTTACGGAAGAAAAAAAAAACACAACGCACACTAACACAATAAAAGGGAAAAAAGAGGTAGGCTGTCAGTCAAACCCACCACTATCGATGAAAGCTTTAATAAGCCATATAGCTGTTGCCTTTACACCAAAAGGTAAACATGGCTGAACCGTGAGTAAAGCAATGAGTTTAGGGAGGACAATGCTCGTAATTACTGCCTCAATTCTTATAGGCTCGATGACGGTGATTCAAAAGAAGATCACACCTATTGATTGGGGAGAGAGTGGCGATTTCAAGCTGTCTTGGAAGAGCTGAGGAATGTTGGTGAATTTTAGACGAGAGGGGAAAGGAGAGTGAGAGAGAGAGAGAGAGAGAGAGAGAGAGAGAGAGAGAGAGAGAGAGAGAGAGAGAGAGAGAGAGAGAGAATGGAATGAGATTGATGTCTCTCAAAATGAGAAGATGGTGGGCTTTAAATCTAAAGAGATAGACTTTAAGATTTCAAAGACTAATCAATTTCCTGGGACACTTATGCTTTTAGACAATGTTCGAGAACAAGACAATTTTGTCTGTTACTGCTCAGAGCTAGACATAATTGAATTTGAACGGCTACATAACTGTACCTTTATCGCACAGGATAGGAATTTTTGAAAGAGGAATTTATGGGAACAAAAATGTGGTCCATCATGATGAATACATGTATTTGCAGTCTTACTCTTATTATATTTTTAGTATTAATTTGTTTTTTACAACGCCAATGATCGTTAATTTTTAGATCGATCTACAAAATGATATTGCATATATAAACGTGCACAGATATCTTGTTTCCTTATTGTTTTCATTATTTCGTCTTCTTCTTCTCAAATGCCCTGTCTGGAACAGACATCGGCGATCATGATTCTCCACCTGTCCCTATCTTCCGTCATCCGCAGTAAGGCTATGTTGTCTTTGTTGTTTCCTGTCACAAAAGAGCTCAAGCTATCAAGAAATGTAATCCTTTGTCTACCTCTGCTTCTTGTACCTTCTATCTTGCCTGTAAGAGATAAAAATTCCAGTCCCTTATGGCGACATATGTGGCCTAAAAATTTCAGTTGCCTTTTCCTTATTGTTTTTATGAGGGATCTCTCTTGATTCGTTTCTTCTAATATCGATTCGTTTGTCCTCTTTCCTTTCCATGATATTCTTAACATTCTCCTGTAGAACCACATTTCCGCTGCCTCTAAATTTTTCTTGGTTCCTGCAGTTATTGTCCAAGTTTCGCATCCATATAAAAGTAGAGACCACACATATGTTTTCAAAACCTTCAATTTGGTTGAAAATGATATATTTCTATTTTTAAGAATGGTGCTCATTTTTTGGAAAGAAGCCTTTGCAATGGCTATTCTCTTCTTAATTTCAGTCCTGCATTTACCGTCAGATGTCAATGTATATCCTAGGTATTTGAATTTCTGTACTTGCCTGATTTGTTCTCCCTTGCTAAAAAGCTTGCATTCTGGATTGTTTTTCTTCTTAGATACTACCATACATTCAGTCTTTTTTACATTTAGAGACAATCCCAGCTTTTCACTCTCTTCTACAACAATATTTAGAAGCCTTTGTAAATCCTCTTCCGATCCTGCTAATAGAGAAGTATCATCTGCATATCTTAGGTTGTTCAGATTTTCACCATTCGCTTTGAGTCCTTCACTTCCATCCAAGTTTCTTAAAATTACTTCACTGTACAAGTTGAACAGGTCTGGTGACATCACACAACCTTGTCTCACTCCCCTTTTAATATTTGTGTACTCTCTGAGTTCTCCACCTACCCTTACCGCAGCAGTTTGATCCCAATAGAGATTTCTAAGCACCCTCAAGTCTTTTCCGTCAATATCTAGCTGATTCAGCATCTCAAACAACTTTTCATGCTTTACCTTGTCAAAAGCCTTAGAATAGTCAATAAAGCATATGTAGAGATCCTTTTGAACTTCAATACATCTTTCCATTAACATTATTTCGTACAGATCCATTATACCTAAGAAAAGTGGTTATGTAAATTGCATCTGGGGCAGTTTTCACGAGAGCCACTCTTCGATTCCCTGAATGATCATGACGCAGTTTCTACGCGAGTCACTGTTCGATTCTCTGATCATGACGCAGTTTCGACGCGACTCACACTTTGATTCATTGATCATGACACACTTTCCACGTGAGTCACTGTTCGATCCCAGATCATGACGCAGTTTCCACGTGGCTCACTATTCGATTCACTGATCATGACGCAGTTTCGACGCGACTCACACTTTGATTCATTGATCATGACACACTTTCCACGTGAGTCACTGTTCGATCCCAGATCATGACGCAGTTTCCACGTGGCTCACTATTCGATTCACTGATCATGACGCAGTTTCGACGTGACTCACACTTTGATTCATTGATCATGACATACTTTCCACGTGAGTCATTGTTCGATCCCATGATCATGACACACTTTCCAGGTGATGAGCCACTCCTCGATTCATTGATCATGACGAAGTTTCCATGCGAGTCACCATTCTATTCACTGATCATTGCTATGTTTCTAGGTGAATCAATGCCATTAAGATCTTAGAATCCAAACACTTTTTATCTTTTCTCTTTCCCATTATCATTCTCTTTCTTACTCCATCTCTATCTCTCTATCTGCCTCTTTCAATCTGTTTTGCTCTCTCGTTGTCGACCCGTTTCTCCTATCAATCGCTTTCTTGCTTTTGGCAAAAGTTCTTGAATCGGCGAAAGTGACATAACAAACTTCTACAGAAAAATGATATCCAAAAGATATGGTTGGCAGCATGCTTTGAAATATACATGTAGAGCGAAATTAATAACACAAGTTTTTTAATCGCTGGAAAAAATGCCTTTATAAATTCATTAAATGAGGTTTTGAACTGATCAAGTCTCCAGAAACCGAAATGGGGTTTTAGAAATATTCTTTTATATAAAAGCAGAAAAGTCGTTAATCTCGGTATTTTTTTTTTTTCATTCTTTTATTTTCCTTCGACCGTTTTTTAAACTATGCATTTTTTCCCCTGCTGCTGGTGTTGTTGTTGTTACTGTTATTGCCGCTGTCGTTGTTGTCAACACATGATGTTACAAACAAGCACAAGCACAGCTTGATCGTTTTCAGGCGTCTTTGATCTGCTCAGTTTTAAAGTACGCAGGAAAAGCGAGGTGATATGGACCACTGATCAAAACCATTCAAATCTTCCGTAGTCTTGAAAATGTTTTTTTTTTTTTTTAATTTTTTTTTTTTTTAATACCAGGACCTTAAAGTTTCCAACAGCTAATTGGAAGGTCAGAGCACCTTGACATGCAATGTCAAACCATGGTTTTATTTTTTATTTATATTTATTGCCTTTCTATATTTGACACTTTATCTGAAAACATAAAGTAGAGCGTGATATAACGCGATAACGTGATCATTGCCTAAATCTTTTTTTTTTCTCTAAACATCTTAATAGTCAGTATCGAGGATAAATTTCTTCCCTTGAATGACACTGGTTAAACGTAAATGATCTGTTACGCTTATAGAAGTTAAAAAGAAAGCACACTTTTATGTAAACAAAAATCTGTAAACATCTCAATTATGACGCGTCCCTCAACCCCCCCCCCCCCCCCCCACCCCTCCCACAAACATCAATTAAGCATCAGTACAAAGCAAAACAAAGAAAGCTTTCAAAGAGATATAAATAGGTGAAGAACTAGAAAAGAATAAAAAAAACTTTTGCTCAGTGCCTCGGCTATTATTGACAGAAAACAACAACAACAACAACAACAAAAACAACAAAAAAGACACAAAAAACAAAACAAAATAAAAACAAGGTAAATAACGAGGAAAACGTTGTCGATTATTTTATTTTCTCGTTTTCTATTGTGGTACAATCGCATGCTCAAATCGTAGCAGTAACAAAGCACCTGTTTTCAGTGTCGCTCTGCGTCCTGAACATGAGTCAGCTCGTACAGTAATGACAAACATGAATATAATAATAACATGTACACTACAGTATATGCAATGTAGGCTGGACATTGTTCAACATATAGAGTGAGAAAGAGGGGGTTGAGGTTCGAACACATACCCTTCAAGTCTCGATATAAGACGAATCAATGAAATCAGTCCCATTTACCACCAATGAATACTCTATGTTAAAGTGTCCCAACTGTATTAAGCTGCAGAGAGCATGGATAACAGCGGGACATGCTCATATAACAAGCCATTTCTTTTTTATTTCATTGATTCTAGTCCTAAGAAATTTAGAATTTTTTTTTTACTTTTTTAAATTTCCATCTATGCAACCACGTAAAGCAAAGTGCTTTGTTGCAAGGTTTAATATAAATCTAGTTTTCCATTTTTTAAAGATTTTTTTGGATCCTCGTCATCATTTCGAAGAATAACAGGTTTTGTTAATCTATAGATAAGTAAGGTACATGTACTTTCGATTCACTTAACTCTATGTACAAATTTAGAAAAAGGCGCTGAGAAAATTTTGAGGCCTTCCACTCACATACTTATTATTTTACAAAGGTATCGACATTTCTCCATTCGGCTCTCTCATTGTCTACATTTCACTTTTCCCCTCCTCTCTATCTTACTCCCCCCCCCCCCCCTTTTCTCTCTCTCTCTCTCTCTCTCTCTCTCTCTCTCTCTCTCTCTCTCTCACTCTCTCTCTCTTGTTTTTATCAGTTTTCTTCTTTTTCTATTTGATTCAATTTTCTCCTTCCTACCGCCACCCTCTCTCTCTCTCTCTCTCTCTCTCTCTCTCTCTCTCTCTCTCTCTCTCTCTCTCTCTCTTTCTCTCTCTCCTTGCCTTCCCCAAACTTAATGCCGGTATCGTGTCAAGTATTTCACATAACGCAAACACAACTAAGCTTTAAATGCACCATTAGATTACAACAATTCATCACAAATACAAAGACGCAATGTCACCGTGTCCTTCCTGTCTGTTAAGTGATATTTTTAAAACTAAATTACCACCAGCAGCAACGCAAACTCTCTGCGCTCTTCCCTAAAACAATTACACGTGCATGAATAAATTAAAACGTAGAAATTTAACGTCACCGGGCTTTAGAGCACGTGAGCTTCAGGACTCACACTCGACAAATTTCACATGAGATAAAGCGCCTGGGATTGTCATAATTGCTGAGCATTCCTGGGACTCACACCTCAGTCTCCAACACCAGTTCTAGGATCAAGGTCCAGGTTCTCGCCCATCCGCCTCCCCTGCTACTCCACATATTGGACGCTAATCCACACACAGCGCTACGATAATCCCTCACAGGGGCCCAGCCACTGGCGACGAGAGGAACAAAGAGTAAAGTGCACCGTAGACGCCAGACACCTCCACATTATCTAGTCTGAATAATACAGGAGAAGCGGTTATTTGTTGAAAAGCAGTCGTTTTTTTTTTTCGGATTTTAATTTAATTAGTTATTCCTCCCTCCCTTTTTTGCTTTTTAATCTTTAACTTATCTGCTAACTTTACAACAACAGCAACAGCAACAACAACAACAACAACAACAACAACAACAACAACAACAACAACAACAACAACAACAACAAAAACAAGAAAATTATAACTAATTAGTGGGTGTAGCAACTTAATTTTATACTCCTATTTATAACAAACTTTGTAAAAGATTGGTCCATCGAAAAGATTGTATGTTTATATAATTATCATGGGCAGTTGTTTTTTTGTCAGAGAAAATACATGGACTTTTTTAATGAAAAAGATCAAAATAACATTACTGAGGCCTCAAGTCAGGAGTCTATCCCAGTATCCAGAATCAGGCAGACATTAACTTTCATGCAACCATAACCCCCTCCCCCCCCCACACACACACAAACACACACAGGTTAATGGGTTCTATCTATAACTTTACCAAAATATTGCAGTAATACCCATTTCCACCCTGTTATACAAAGGATAATCATAACCCCTCCCTCCCTCCCCCCCACACACACAAACACACACACAGGTTAATGGGTTCTATCTATAACTTTACCAAAATATTGCAGAAATACCCATTTCCACCCTGTTACACAAAGGATAAACATAACTCTTCCCTCCCTCCCCCCCCCCACACACACAAACACACACAGGTTAATGGGTTCTATCTATAACTTTACCAAAATATTGCAGTAATACCCATTTCCACCCTGTTACACAAAGGATAATCATAACCCCTCCCCCCCACACACACACACACAAACACACACAGGTTCATGGGTTCTATCTATAACTTTACCAAAATATTGCAGTAATACCCATTTCCACCCTGTTACACAAAGGATAATCATTTCCCGAAGTACAGTGGACGCTCTATGTCTAATCGGCCATTGTTGAGTCCCGGGCCGGACTTCCAAAGCCCACGCCTTTCTTCCATAGGAAATTATAATGTCACAAGGCTTTGATATTCGTATAAACCATTCTTTCGTCGTGAACGAAATTATAAAATTTCAAAAGTGGAAACTTCAGACTTTTCTGCTTTTTGCTTTCTTTTCAAACAACTCTTTCAAAGATTAAAACTAGATAGAGATTTCTTATTTATTTTCAGTTTCAGCTTTAAGGCGCATTCTCTGACGCGTTTTTATCTAATCCCTTTGACGCCAGTCCGCGTTCTCGGACCTAAAGTACCAGCTGGTATCTGCTCGGGCCATCAGTCGTTCAGACGGGAGGGCCAATTGAAAGCACATGTATTTTTTTATGATAATCACTCTTCCAGCGGCTATAAAAAAAAGTTGAGAAAAAAAAATCAAATAATAAAAATACATTAATAAGAAATGACTGAAGGGACACGGTGCAATGTTAGATCGGGAATCTGGGTTTTTTAAATAAAAAGGATACAAGTTGGTCAGTCCAAGGATCCAAATGACATGGCTTCTTGTTTTTGAACGTTTTGAGCTGCTTTTAAGTCAACACCATCCTTTCCTAATTAGTGTTTAGTACAATGTACAATGTCCTTATTCACCTGTTGTGGACAATCAAATCAAGTTTATAAGCCATTGAAAGACGTTTAAGACTTGTCTGATACGTGTTACTAGTTCAAATGTATTATAAACAAGCAGAACTCAAATATAAAAACAAAAATTATTAATGAAAATATCCTCGAAGCCTAATTGTACGCTGCCACGATTGGAGTGTAGGAAGTTGATGATCGATTGATTGGAAGGATGTAGATAAAAAGATATCACTGATAAGAGAGACAAACTATAAAAAAAAATTTAAACACAAGATTTGTCTCAAATAATGACGTACACTCTTTCTTGTCTTTATTTTCATCCATGATTTTTTTAACTCTTTAACTTTTGTTATCTGTACCCACGCAAATCAATGTACAATTCGACATGCCCTATCTATAAGTCTAGTATCTTCGACAATATGAAGAATAACTATACAAAATCTCGGTGTTATCATGAAAAAAACATTTTTTGAGTAGTACAGTTGAGTTATTACATCACATTGTCCCCTGCAGACTCTGTGATGGATCACCACTTATCCGTGTCGCGCTATTGCTGTATAATCATTTTCTGTTGTTCTCTTCTCTTTTCCAGCCCACTGCGCATGTCTGCAGTTGCAGTGGTACGCCCGATTAGTTCCCATCATGCTGCGGTTTTGCACAATAAACCAAACAACAATGGCATCTGATGGAGACTCAACGCCAAGAAAACCCTGACCTAAAGAGAAGCTGAGCAGGTTCTGAGAGTGAGAAAAGAAGACATCAAAATGAATATTGAAAAACAGGAAGATTTTTTTTAAAGACATGAAGTGCAGACGTAAAACACTTGAAACGTAATGGACAAACGCACGCACCCAATGGACTTATGCAGTTGATAAGGAGCAAATAGCCAAGTAACCGAACCACAAAGCCATTGATTCTTTTACTACACTTTAAATGCAATGCATGATACATTGGCATCTTTTCCTGACTTCCTTTCTTAGCTAAACACTTTGACATGAGTATTTCATATTGGCGTAATTTTTGGTGTACCTATTGGCCAATCCAAATTGTAAATGAAGATATTTAATACGCGTTTATGTACATGAAAAAGAAATGCTAAATTTCATGCTTTAGGCGAGTTTGGAAAGTGCAAAGGGATAGGGTGTGAGGGTATTTCGTCTGCTGTAGTCGGTACAATTGAAGAAAGCCGTGTTTTTAAAGCATGTGAATTCATCTTTCGTTTCGGAAGTAGGCTATGCCAGTTATTTCTCTGAAACCTGACTTTGCTGTTAGTCTCTATTAAAAAAAAATTCAGTCCCGTCGCCCTATAGTCTGTGTGGTTGTCTGTCCTTTTGTCTACCTGTTGACATCGCCCTCCTTGTATTGTCCAGAACAGTACCGAGTCTCCAGGAATTCAACATACCCCATTAGTAAAGCCATAGACCGTGTGTTTACGCGTCGCTTGCGATCGGACACATCAAATTAATAGAGGCCACAGTAATCCCCGATAATCACTGTTGGGGTCCGCAGACAAGCATCGAGGAGTTATGGCAGAAAAAGGTGGGACTAAAGAGTAGAGCGGAGTAATAAACATAACTTCTTTTCTTTTTCCTTATTTTTTTATAAGGCCAAAGATACGATTACGGCTACCTCATTCTGAACGCTGTTGGTCAGTATCGGGACGACAAAGACTAACTTACTAAGTCGAGAATCCACTTCGGAACTGAAAGTTAATAATCTTCACAAGGGAACGGGATACAAAGATATGTCTGACTAGAAAGATATGATGTAATGTTATTCTCAATATGAGATTTAGCCTGTATCAAATGGTGGAAAAAAAGATGAAATAATTTTTGGGGCACTTGAAATATTGTGACAACTCATCCGAGATAATCGGTCTCTCGACCGCTTCATTCCATCGCTAGCCATTGAAGTAGATTCAGTCAGTAAACCACTAGATTTAGTGCTTTACTTTGGTTGCCTGATAATGCCATTCATTGCTTGGTTGTTGTAGACTTGGTCGAAACTTCACGATATCGTCGCAGTCGAGCTCCAAGGTTTCTTTTTTAAAAATAATGGAAAACTGTCTTGTTGCATGTTTCAGCATTTATGACGTCACATCCCAAGACTGAGCTAGCTGGACTGAGATTCCCAGTCTTAACGGTATCTCGAGAGTCCTGAGATCACGGCTTCCAAAGGAATGGGCATGTAAAATTTTGCAATAAATAATAGATAAATCGTCTAACTTTGGACTTTTTATTTAGATGGAACCCGGCCTTAACGCCAGATTTCTCAGCCAGGGATCGAATCCGGAATCTTCAATTTGTCAGAATTATTTCGAGTTTTACCAAGTTCTTTAGTGGATATCAGAGATGGAATGGTCCACCAAGTTAAGTTTGATAGGAAAGCGTCGCGGCACAACTTCTGACAATGAAAACGTATGAAAGAACTGAAATTTCTAAATGAAATGACAGAGATGTCACAACATTATTATGATCTGAAAACCTGTATAAGAAAGAATTAAACGCAGCAATCGATATGCAGTACAACCCATTAGCTATTGGTCACAGGCTATTAGCTGCAGTGGTCAAGCTATGGGCTAGTGAACTTCCGAGGCCAGGACCAGTTATGGACATTAATATGCAATTTGTGAGATCATCAGCCCAACCCATACTGACACACTTATTATCTGACGCCTAGCTCGAGTAATTTTGGGGAAAGAAACAATCGTACTACATGACTGTAATCCAAGGTAAATCATACAGTTCGATAGAAGTTTGCCTGTTGCAACTTGGCTCAATTCCCATACCGTGAAAGAGATGTCAATAGTTTCTGTTTGGAAAGTAATGGATTGAAAGTTTATTGTTGAAAAACTTATCTTTCTTCCTTTCTACAACAAACTTTCGACCTGTCTTGACAAAATGGTGACAGACAAGCACATTATTTTCCCTCAGTCTTCTAAAAGAAACAATATCATATTTCCTGGAATAATTAACTGCACGAAATGAACTCTCACAGACTTTCTATTGTCAATCAATGTGGTGATAATGTATCAGTTCAAAGTAAGTTTTTATTCGAGTCCTATGGTACTTATTCAAGAAAATGTTGCATAGAATAATTATGATATCACTGCATGCTAGTTACTTACAATCATATTAAGTTCATTTGCTTTAATATTTCTTCTTCAGGGAGAACATGTTTTCTTCCATCAGTTCCTGATTTTTTTACATAATTATGACCTGCAATAGTTTATTTATATCAATAATACATAATCATCACTTTGATTTCCCATAGTTCTGACCATAACCTCTACAACGGCAACATGCGGTTCGTCAACCCTTGGCCGTTCACAGGCGAAATGTTGAGTCACAATGATATGAATGTCTGCCCGGTTGTATGTGGAAGATACCCAGCTGGGTTTTGTTTTCCGATCCCATATCACCTAAGTCACTAATAGCACGCGGTCCCTGGGAAAATGTTCGAGACATATGAAGTGTAGATGTATAGATTCCGCGTCGGGCTACGGGTCTGCGGTTCTATTCAAGATCTTACATGAACAGGCGCCAAGACTGGACATGCTCCACTTGCACAGCGCATTGGGCTCTAGGATGAGTTACCCTGGTCGGAATTTACCGACGAAAATGGGAGGGGCGGAGAATTTGCTCTTAATTGCTTTATAATACTAGAATGACTCAAAGATTTTCTTTTCATCATAAAGTACAATAGCGTCAAAGTTAACGTTTCTTCAACATTTAGAAAGAAAAGCGTTGGGTTTTCTTGAGGTTATAGTAATTTAGTGTGAAAGGAAAACCATTAAATGTTTACAGTATCTAAACACCACCGATTTACTTCAAGGATTTGAGCAGATTTAACTCTTAACTTAGTAAGGATCATCTTTAAGCAATTAAACCCACCCGGATTAAATGAGAGAATACAATTTTTAATCGGTCAAGAAATCGAGTTAGTTGAATGGAGATCGGAAACATTAATAATCAAAAAAATGTAATGCAAACTCCAGTTTACTAGCCCTTTCTATATGCTAATTATGATGACAAGTAGAAATTTCGTATTCAGTGAGACTAGTGCAAACACATACAGAGAGATAGATCTGATTCGAAAATGTTTATATAGAGTGATATATGCTTGCTTTGAAGTAAGATCAAGTTCTCCCCATATTTTACATAATAACATTACCTATTACTATCAAACAAAATAATTTAAACGTCATGATAAACTGGTCAACTTTGGAGGATGTGATAGCTAGAATGTTTGATGCTATGTTGGAGCGAGTCCCGCAGAAAATGGCAGATTTTACGGTGGACTAGATGATTATGGATTTTGATTTTCAAGCTACACCATTAATTTTACCGTGACAACATTTCGGTTAATGCTTCTAAAAGTTTAAGTCTCTGAATAATTGGTTCATCTTCTTCTTCTTCTTCTTCTTCTTTCTCCTCCTCCTCCTCCTCCACCTCCTTTTCATCTTCTTCTTCTTCTTCTTCTTCTTCTTTTTCTTCTTCTTGATACAAAATATTATTATTTTCATAAAACATCTGAACAGCCCCACTGTATGGAAAAAAAAAAGAACTGCATTTAAGGTGATTACTCTAAAGACAGCTTAAAAAGAAAACCAGAAGCGAATCTGAAGACATCACAGGTTTATTGCAGTCAAATTATGACATGCCACTAAAATATAAACAGATCTGATCTAAACAATTAAAAAATTATAAAGATTAATCGAGAGAAAGAACACGTGTGTGACAGGTAGAGAGTGAGACGAGAAGATAGAGAAGGAGAGAAAGAGAGAAAGACAGAGAGAAGCAACGCCACGACACAAGCTTCGCCGAAACCTGGGATCGAACCAGGGACCTTTAGATGTTCAGTCTAATGCTCTCCCAACTGAGCTATTTCGGCTGATTAAAAGTGTCAGAGTTAGCCATACTTCAAAATGTGTAGAAAGACGGAAAGAGAGATAGAGAGGTGTAGGAGAGACAGAAAAATAATTAGGGAGAGAGAAAGAGAAAGAGGGGAAAGGGAGAGAGGATAGAGAGAAAGAGGAGAGAGAGAGGCGGACTGATACATGTCAAAGAGACAGACAGGATATTTCTACTCGTATACTATTTATTTCTTTATTTACAGTCGAGTCACTTGCATCTGTAGATCATTAGGTCTAACTCCTCTGTCTCAGTCTCTATCGTGTTTTAACTGCCTTCTTGATTTTCTATATTAAAATTATGTCTTTCAGTCAAATGTGCATCCTTCTAAGATCAGTTAGAGGCTAGTTTGTTGATGTCCTGAAAAAAATATGGACTTGATTGTTCGATTTCTTAGTCTATTCAAGCCAACTTGAAAGTCATCGTTCCTGAAGCATCTGTTTTGGTAGATTGTGGGTGGCTCATTGGTTAATTTCCTGATCTTGTCTTAGCAAGGCAATAGGTGCCGGTTCGATCCCTGTCCATTCCATCTATCCTTATGTTTTCACGTCTTATTTATTGGTCTAGACCTAGATCTAAGTTTGTGTGTGTGTGTGTGTGTCTCTCTCTCTCTCTTTCTCTCCCTATCTCTGTCTCTCTCCCCCCCTCTCTCTGTGTCTCTCTCCACCCTCTCTCTCTCTCTCTCCCTCCCTCTCTCTCCCCCCCTCTCTCTCTCCCCTCTCTCTCTCTCTCTCTCTCTCTCTCTCTCTCTCTCTCTCTCTCTCTGAGTCTCTGTCTGCGGTGGCATGTTATTAAACATCCATCTACAATTCTGCAAAGACCTGTAGTTTTCCCGTTCAAGCCTAGCCGCTGTCCAACAAAGGCCTAAAGATATTAGATTCACCATTCAGAACACGCCAAACCTCTCACCTAGGAAACGGGCTATAAATATAAATCAATCAATCGATCGAATAAATTTAAGTTTCGGATAAATATTTTCATCAATCTTGCTACATCTAAATGTAGATCAAACTAAAGAGGCGCTAGAGTAAAGTGAATTGAAGTCTGGGGGCTAAAACTTAATTTTGATCGCTTAATTGTACGTCTTAAAAGGTGAGATCCCGCAAACAGAAAAATAATGCAAGCTGGCTTAGAAAGAGTAACTGTTAGAGAAACGGCTTTGTCCGGTCTAAGCCTGACAATTAGCGTATCTAAAACTTTATCTCAGGAAAAACTATATCTTTAAACGTTCTCTGATGAGATTTACGCCTACAAATTTTCGGGAGAAACAAATGCGGTAAGTAAACCCTAAAGTATTAAATTCTTGACCATCTTTGATCGTTTACTGCGGATCTGTTCTAGGCCTAAATTTAACTCTTGAATATTTAAAAGATAAAAAAATAGAAATCTATCTCTAGTTTAGGAATATTTAAAGAAGGCAGGCTGTATCGGTTTGACGTATAACATAACTAATGGTACTTAGTTCAAGCACTAAGAGAGACACAGATCTGGGGGCCCGTTCAAGGAACTCTCGCATACTTCACTATGAAGGATAAAAAAGCCTTCACAAAAAGACTTACTAAGAAACATTCAGGCTTTGAAATCTCCTCAGACAACAAAAATGAAGCTTAGAATCCCTGAATTGGTTATTTTCTGCAAAGAATATATTATTAGTCGAATATGTGGATCGACACGTTTGGAAAACAGACAAAACAAAAGCAAACAAGATATAAGTACAACGTTTGGTAAGGCCTACGAAGTATGGGATCAGGATTTTCGGTTAGATTAATATCATGAGTAACCAAAAATAAAGGAGGACCATCTAATGTTTACGGTAGATCTTCAGAACGGTTGCTTCAACTGATCGAGCTTACATGAATCTTGTATAATTTGCATTCATTGACTGTAAATTACTTAATATTCTATTAATCAAGATTTTCATATAGTTACCATATAATATTCATCATAGTGGTGGGTCTCTTGATGCAGAGGGGGAAAAATATTTTCCAGACATAACTGTGAAATAAATGCAATCACCCAGAGGTGGTCTTGCTCAGCAGCGCCTAGTTATTTTATCCGTGGATAAGGCTGCAAGGTCCCGATAAATCCATGGGAAATAACGAGTTAACAATCTCTCTTTGAGGCCGGGGGTGTGGCTAAGCCTGAGAATGCAGGTGGACGGTGCAGTGGAAGATGTTGCACAATGAGGATAAATCCACTTGTAGAATCCTGCCAGGCCTCTCGTCCAGGCCTCCCCTTGTGATCTATGTGGAAGGGCTTCACACTTCAAAACCAGACAGGAATTACTTAGAAAAGCCGGCTAAATCCGCGTGCACTTCTCACTTTGAATTCGGAGTGAATACCTCACTTTCAAGGCACAACTCAATTTTACACAAGATGCATGGCCGTATTCAAGTCCATCATTGGTTATTCAAACAGCAGTAATTCACAAAGAGCAGTTTTGATTTATTCTTCGACAAAACATAGCACTTCAAACCAGAGCAGAATAGAATGCCATTAACTATATTAAAAAGCACATTTATATCGAAAGAGATTTTTTTTTAACACAAGCGAATTCATTGCGTTGCTTTCAATAGCTGGAGACAATCTCTCTAGCAGACATACCATTGTCGATAATCTTTTTCTGAAGATAGCAATTGTCTTATAATCCATAAGATAATCCCTGGTTAACTACGAGAGAAATTTCCAAAACCAATGCGCAATCTCCCGACATCTTTTGTTGAAATGCGTTGCTTTGTTCATATCGTTACAGTATAATGAAATCCCACGATAGCACCATACATTTTAGTCACATCACAGACGAGATGAATTGAACCATTTAGACAATCTAGAATGCCGCAGTTTATGAAAGAATGAAGTTGCGTCTTAGAAACTAGCAATCCTCTATTATCACCTAATAATATCCAGCATTAACAGAAAATATCCAATTTGCCTGGAATTTGGGACTTATTTCATGTTCAAAAACGCCTCGGAAGTTTGTGATAAAATATTACAATTTTAGCCATTTTGTAAGAGTTAATTGTATGGCGTGGGCATCTAAAATATGGTCTAGACCTAGATCTAGATCTATATACCCTCAGATTTGCTCTTAGCATATTTACAAAAGATGCTCATCTAGAAATCTAAGTAAATTTGTAACTTATACATTTTTTATATTACCAATATAGATTAATATAATCAAATCTCGTTTTAGGAGTGACCATCCAAAAGCAAAGATAGCATACACCTACGTGTAGTTATTTAACTTTAGTTTGTCAGATTTTGCTTGGACCTAAAAGAAGAACGCATTTCACTTTGCCCTTCAGTCCATGAACTGGCAAAAAAACAAATTGAATAGATGTACATGTATCTTGTCGGAAACACTTGACTTGCTTCATATGTTAAAGAAATATCAAAACTTGAGGCCAAAGCATCTGAAATCTAGATACAGCTGGTCTCTCAATATCCTAGTGCCATGAAGTTCGTTCTGTCTAGACGAAGATGATGGAGGATGTACATTCTCCCCTACGGATATGACTAGCAGGTTTTAAAGTGGTGCTGTCTATCAAAGTTTTCCTGCGTACTCAACGTGTAACATGAGGAGCTGCATGCGAGATCCTGCAAACATGAGCTCATGACTCTGCCTTCATCAATTTCAAATTCCACTTGTCTTGGTTCAAACGCACACCGCATCAGATGGCCAAAAGAACTCAAATGACTGGACACGAACAGGGCGAAGGCAAGTGACCACTCCGCGAGAAGCAGGCAAAGCCGTGGCAGAAAAGGGAAGAGCCAACCCTCACTCAATCTTCTCTCCCACCACCGAGCTAGGCCGATTTCGTCGTCGTCGTCCTCCTACCCCCTCTCCACTCCCTCTCTACATCTCACTACAACGCCTCATGCTGCTTTCTAATTCTACCACCCCTTTCAGCAGAGTTAGAGTGGTGGGTGGGAAGGTGGAGGGAGAAAGTTAAAGCGAGTATCCATGAGAAATTCGGGCGATTCTAAAGAAACAACCGTTTCATTTATTCGCACAGCGCATCTCTCTCAGATTTTTTCGCTATTACAATAGAAAATCCGGGTTGGATCAGCAATTTAGCTAGAGCTAATTGGCTCTTTTTTATTGCTAAAAATCCCATGAAATAGATAGACATCAAGTTAAGGAAATTTACTATTGCTGGAAAACAGTGGTTTCAAATTTAGATTTAGATGTCTTTTCTAGATCTAGAATTTTTTCCTTTGATTATCATGAGCTAATGGCGACAAACGTGAAACATCTAATCTGCCCCAAATCAAAACTCATTTATAACTTTAATGTCAATGCTTTAAAACACATTTTTAGTGGACCTCTTTTCCGTTAAAATGTAAAGAAAATAACAGATAAGAGTCGAGAGGATACAGAATCTAAGTATGTTCAGTAGCTGAGAAATTTTTATTATTTTGAAAAGATTGATTCAGCTCGCTGCTTTAGATTAACTGCACTTCATGTTATTCAATATCAGATCTGATTCCAAAGCTTGTCTCTAATTGGTCTTTTATTAAATATTTGAGATCCTCCGTTTGGGTAGGCCCTTGATCAACAGACTGGATAAAATGTAAAATTTCCAAATTGATAGGCCTACTGGTAGTCCAGATATAGATTAAGGACTTTGGCTTTCAAAGAATTCAATCTAAATCTGGATTCTCGAACAGTAAGTCAGTAATTTGAAAATGCAAGGATATTTATATTTTAAAAAATTTATATTGAATATTTCTTTTTCTTTTTTTTTTTTTTTTTGAGGGGCACTAAATTTTACAACTGAATACACAACTTTAGAATTAAGCCTTTATGCCCTGATAGATACAAAGGTTGGGGGAAATGGGGGGGAGAAGGAGGAGCTATATCACAAAAAAAAAAGTTTGAAAAGCCCAAAAATCTCATGTGAGGTCAAAACTTCTGCACAGTAGGTGCAGAAAAGGATTGAGAGGGACTATAACTGGGACCAATGACGGAAAAGATACTCTCGCAAAGCCTGCGAGCCATGAGGGATTAATTTTCAATGCCTCGCGATCGCCAAGCGATGTACGGTCTTCTTGCACTGGTTTTGCCCCACCTACCTTGTGACGATCTTCGTTGATTGGATGGGCGTGCTTTGTGGAGTCAGAAAGTCTCTTATGATTGGAGAGTCAACATTTGAGGCCTTTTCTGGGATAAACGAGAAAATAACATTTTGGTCTATTATTGAGAGAACACAAAACTGCAAAGTACATAACATAATTATTTTGTGGAAGACTGAGAAATTGGTACAACACTAAAACAACAGATGCTATGATCCAAGGGAGAATCAATATCAAATCTGACTAGTATGGTCGTATCCATTAAGATCTATGAATTTGAATTCAAGGCCAGCAGGAAAGGTGCACCCAGAAGACAAGTTCATGTAGAACCAATCTAAATCTAGATCTAGAATCTAGATTCGATAAAATGCTACATCTGAACCTCGATCTGAAATCTAAAGATGGTTATTTAAGAATCGTATAGATGTGTCATAATGAACAGTCTAGGTTTACATTTTGTTTGTTTCATGCTTAACCTTCTCTTGTGATATTTTCTAACTTAAAAAGAAAAAAAAAATCTTTGACAAACTCTCTTCGCTCCCCTCCCCCTTTTTTTTCTGTCTGTCTGTCTGTCTGTCTGTCTCTGACTCTCTCTCTCCCTCCTTACTTTTCTTTTGTGCTTCTTCCAAAACTATCCATTATAGGCGTTTTCCAACTTTTTTTTTTGTTTTGTTTGTGTAAATAAAATGTTTAAAAATAAAGTTACTTTCTTTTTTAACTTTTATGCATGTATCTATATATCACCCGTTCTAGCCATGCAGAACTTAACTTCTAGATTTTACCGGATTATAAAGATGGAAGACATCTATTGTACTCTACCTGTGAAAACATCGCACTGCATGACTAGCTTGAAACAGAAGGTCATCATCTCCCAACACCAGCTACATCTAATTTACTGGCACCCAATGGGGTTTATTTCAACCAGTTGCGGCACTGACCATTCTTGGCTCTGGGAAAATATCAGATACAAATATTGTCGTTATAAAGATGATTTATTATAGACTGAGATTGAGAAAATTTATAGAATTGTTGTTTCAAAAAGTCAAAATGGAATAAAGGGATTTTTTTTAATTGTACAAACATAATATTGGCATTTGCAGTTATACATCCATTCTTCGATAACATTACGATTGATGGTCACTGGTGAAAGCAAAAGGTAGCTGTAACAGGGCTTACGCAATTTAGCTGAATGAATTTTAGTTTTTCTTAAATTGATTTTCAATATAGAATTTAATGAAATCATCTGCTGATAGAAGATAATTAATTTCACCGAAAAGTAACATAGAGAATCACATCGACAAGCCACAGTTGGATAAAAATCAAGGAGACAGAAAGTGTTTTTTAGATAAAGATAGATAGCAGGCAGACAGACAGATAGATAGATCGATAGATAGAAAGACAGACAGATCGATTGGTAGATTAATAGACATAATATAGCTATGAAAAAAAGGGAAGAGAGAGAAAGCGAGAGGGGGAGGGGGAAGAGAAAGATTGGGAGTTGGGAGAGGGGAGAGAGAGAGAGAGAGAGAGAGAGAGAGAGAGAGAGAGAGAGAGAGAGAGAGAGAGAGAGAGAGAGAGAGAGAGAGGGAGACAGAGACGAAGACAGAGAGAAAGGGGGGGGGGGGGGAGAAAGTGAGAGAACGGGCGAAGTGAAAGACCCACACGCTAGAATGTCGTGGACATGCCGATCCTCTAGCTGTGTTGATAAGGAACGTGACCACGCCATTGAGGTGATACGCTATCTTTTGTTGTGACCAGTGTCCAAATTTGGCTCCCTGACCAGAGAGTGAAGAACCAAGACCAGCAGCGTTAAGTGTGTGTGCCTGTTTCCGATAAAAGCACAGTCCCCACGGTGTTAATGTGCAAGAAAATCCCTTTTGTGGCACAATTAGGCAAAATCCATCGTCGAGGCTTTTGTAGCTACTTAGTAGACTTCTTTGACCTTCTCTATAAATATCGTGGAAGTAGGCTAGTGGTATGGTGTGTGTGGAAGCTGATAGGACGTGAATGAGGACGAGGCTGATGTAATTGACGTTGTTATCACTCAGTGGTTACCTCCAACAGTGTCAAGCTTGTGTGTCAACGGCGCCCTGGTCTGAGACATCAAGTGGAAGCTTGTGGGGTTTGAGGGGCGAAACTGCTGGGATCTTCACCTGCTTTGATCTGATTGGGAAAAAGAGGATAATAGCGATATGGAAGAGTTTTAAAGCTTTAATTTAATAATTATTTTTAGAATGTGGCATAGAACGATGCAGCGAAGATAGAATTTTCTAGAGTAGGAGATTGGTAGATAGATGGATAGAAAGGTAGATATTTAGATTGATAGATAGATAGATAGATAGATAGATACATACATAGATACATAGATACATAGATAGATAGATAGATAGATAGATAGATAGATAGATAGATAGATAGATAGATAGATAGATAGATAGCTAAATAGATAGATAGATAGATAGATAGATAGATAGATAGATAGATAGATAGATAGATAGATAGATAGATAGATAGACAGCGAGAGACAGAGAGATAGGGACTCTAGATAGGCATTTAGGTTGAGATTGTGAGAATTCCAGCCGTTTATTTTGGCCAGAGAAGAATGTCCCTGAATGATACAGAACCACCACTCCAGGTCCAAGAGGCCATCGTTCCCACACGTCTCTTGGACTGGGCAGTTCCAGGTCCGTGTCTTTACAAGTGTCTTGAGATAAGCCACGGGTTCTCCACTGGACGCATCCAAAACCGTTACGTAACTTGTTTGACAATCCGCTAACTTAGACCCACAATCTTACGTTTCTCACTTGACGGATCAGCTGCTGGACTCTACCAGGTCCTTGTAATATACTCATGCAACAAGCCTTCGTAAAATACGATCTTTATACATGTTCTTTACGTTTTGGAAATGAAATTGAAAATAACTGTAATTTTTATTGAAATTATTAAGAACTTTGTTCCACAAAAAAGATAGTACCGGTATGTCTTTAACGAGTTGTCAAATCCCAACCCTCCCACCTCCTTGTCTCTTATTCTCCCCCCCCCCCCACCCCTTTTCTCTCTACCTCTGTCTCTTTGTTCTTTTTTTTTCTTACCTACTCTCGACACCTTATTTTTTTTTCTTCGCACCGTATTTCTCTTTAGTGTTCCTTTTCTAGAAGTCCTCTCACTCCCTCCCTCCCTCTCTCTCTCTCTCTCCCCCCCTCCCTCTATTCCGTTTTGCTGTCTCCATCTTTTCCCACCAACGGAGTCCCTGTCCTGTCAGAAGTAAATTAATGCTTTCCTATATTTTACGTGGAATCTATTTGGTCTGAGCCGGCACTGCTGTGAATGTCAAAGTGCAGATTCCTTTTGGTGTGGGTCGTGAGTCGCACAAATCCCCTGCTGTGACCACTTCTAGCCTTTGTTGGTCACTTTCTGGTAAGTTATGACCCCAAATTTGGGAACATTTAGGGTAAAGAGATTACAGACTGAATCAAATGTGCAGTTTAGGGGAGGAAAGAGAGAGGGAGATAGAGAGAAAGAGAGGTAGAGACAGAAAAAGAGATATGGGGAGATGAGAAGATGCAGATTCAGAAGGACTGCGATGTAAATAGACCGATAGATAAAGAGAGAGAGAGAGATAGATAGATAGATAAATAGAGAGAGAGGGAGAGAGAGAGAGAGAGAGAGAGAGAGAGAGAGAGAGAGAGAGAGAGAGAGAGAGAGAGAGAGAGAGAGAGAGAGAGAGAGAGAGAGAGAGAGAGAGAGAGAGAGAGAGAGAGAGAACAGAGTTAGACCCATATTATTATGGAGACACAGGAGACATAGACAGAAAAGGAGAGAGATGGAGTGAGAGGTAGAAAGGAGGGAAAACTAAGGCACTGAGAGTTGAAAAGAGAAATTCAGATAGAGGCAAGACACACTCACAAAAAAATAAAACAACCCTACAAGCAGATATATTTTTACTAATCACACTCTATTTCAATTTTCTATTTCCCTTGTACGAACTGGTTGACATCTCAAAACCCTTCACGGTAAAGATCTTTTGGTGCAAAAATAAATCCAGTTTTATTTTTCTCTGATTAACTCAATATATTCTCATAATGCATTATGATGATTGCTATAGGACAAATCTTCTGGGTATTGTTTTCTGCATCACATAGTCAAACTGAAACATTTTCTTGCTTTCATTATCGTCAATTATATTTTTATTTATTTTTTGTTGCTGTTTTGTCGTTTGTTATTTTTTGTTTGTTAATTTTTGCCCTTTTTATGTCTTCTTTTCATACACTTTTTTTTCAAAATTATTCTGAAATTTAAAAATAAAAAAATAATACTAATAATAATGAAGAAAGGGGAGAAAAAAAATGAAACACAAACTGACGTCAGCCTACTCAACTACACACATATACACACACCAACACCACAAGCCATGCTCGCTGTATCATAGTGAGCTGAATGAATCTCCTCGTGACATTTGGTTGACACGGGTCGCAGCCCTTGGCTTTTGGAGGTGATTCCACTTAATCTCAGCTACTTGAAAAGGTTAACTGACAATGATACAGGGATAGTATAGCCTCTCCTCCAAACAATATGGCGCCGTAGGCTGGCGAGAACATTTGGAGGTTATTCTACATGTTTTTCATCTAAGAATCTGTTATCGTTTAGATTTTCATCTACTTAGAACAATTATCATCTGCGCCATGAATGGCACCATTATAAAAATAGGAAGTGCTCCTGAAGATATATATATAATATATCTTCAGTAACAATTCCTATTTATATATATTTACCAATGAGCAGCAAAAGAATATTGAGCTTCATTTACTCCCAAAACTTCTTTCACTCTCGAACAACAGAATTAGTTAGAATATTGCTTGTTCTCTTAACTTAACTCAGCAGTGCATTTCATTTCGTTTTGCAGGCTTAGAAGCAAAAATACATTATTGCATTTTCAGCAATTGAATGCAACAAAATCTTCATGCAAATGTAAAATAGTTTCTTTTCTTTCTAAACTCCATATTTAATTCAGCTTTTCTGATAAACGTTTTGTTTCTTTTCTGCAATCCAATTAGAGAAACACTGTACCATTTCTAATGAGGCAACCTATTGGGCTGTGTTCGGAAAGGAGTCTCTGTCTTGAAGTGAAATCAACTAGATGAGTATTTAGATGGTCTGTGTGAGCCGTTTCATCCTCGCTAAAGAATCATATATAAACTTTTTCTGGAGGGGAAGACTGAAGCACGGCGGTACAGCTATTACTAAATCAGTATTAAGCAAGAGAGTTAAGCTGACGGAATAAAATAAGAGGATGGTCTTGAAAGTTTCGATTGTTTAACATGAGCACCAATTGTGCCTCTGGGTGTAAAAAGGAGACAACATGCCGGTTGTGTTGATGGTTCTGAAATCAACAACTTACAATGACTATGCCAGTGGATATCGAAATCAACAACTTGTAATGATCATGCCAGTGGATATTGAAATGAGCAACTTACAATGATCATGGCGATCTATATCGAAATAAACATTTTGCAATAATTATGACTTTCGATATCGAAATAAACAACTTGCAAGGATCATGACAATTGATATTGAACATGGCAAGCTGCAGTTATTATGATATTTCCCCCGCATAAGACTGGGTGATGATTTTGAAAGGTAAGGAATGCAAAATTACAGACTGACCATCCGTTGGCCTTTGGGAATCAACGCCATACAATAATTATAGATTGCACTGGAGTTATATGGGATTAATAAAAGAAAACAATTCAAAAAAATTTTTAGTTGACATTGTGTGAGTATTTCCCGCACATGCCCTTTCCAAAGGGTTGACAGGCGCATGATAAGGTCAAAGGCCACATAGAGGAGAAGCATAGCAGATGCCGCTTGATCCCTGTTGTCACACGTGACGTTTTGGGACGTATGTCAGGTCTTCCGGGTCTGTCAAAGAGACACGCCCACAACAGCAGACCTATCGAAGACCTGCCCTGGATAAATGCCCAGACTCCATCAATATTCAAAAACTTAGTGCCAACCGTTTGATCTCCAGAATCGACTGTCTTTCCTCTCACAACTCTCAATACATGATCTCTGCCTGATGTGGCTCTGCTCCATTGTCTTTTGTGATGAGCTCTTTTTTTCTAATCATAACTGCCATTACTTATTCATGTTTGGATCTTGTGTATAATAATAAAACCCTGGTAGACAAAGCTGAGGTTGTTCAACTTAGACCATATTAAACATTTTGGATATATTATTCAACCAAAGCACTTGTAAGAAAAGCATAGCAGAAAAAAAAGTAACGAGAAAGTCAAGTTAAAGCGTAACACATATGCGATTATACCATGGATCTGACTGAAGTTAGTTCTGCACTTATCTTCCGACTGAAACACCTCAAGTTTGAAATCACGCTGAGGTACAAACTAGCGTAAACTGGTGAAACCGTGATTTTGCGCGTGTTTGCCTTTCGACCTTATCATTTAACTCAAGTACACATTTGCCTATTCCTGCAGCATTCCCTTAGGTAGAGCAATTTTATAAGAGTGAAATTTACATGTAAGTGTTTATAATAATTATGTTAAATAAATGCACCATTCACTTAGCCTACGCCTCAATAAATGATTGTAGGTGTGTCAGTGAAAGATCTGACGTATTGTGAAGATGATGGTGAAACTAAGACTAGTGTACTGTATCGTCAAGAGTGTGTAGTATGAGTCTTTTGGAGTGTCATTTTGAGCATGCAGTATCATTGAGCGTTTGTAAAGGTAGTTGGGGTTTAAAATGTGTCAGTAAAAGTGTCTAGAGTGTTAGTCTAAAAGTGTTGTGTATCAGTTAAAGTGCGCTTTACATGATAATGTGCAACGCGTCATTAAAAGTCTGTAGTGTGCCGTTAGGGTGTCAATGACAGGCTAAGCTTGTCCGTGAAATAAAGTGTTTGTGTTTACCAGCAGGTGATGCCACGCCTATTTCTATCTCGATAGTCCGACTTAATGATCTTGAAAGGTTAAGGTCACGCTTCGACGTAATCAAAGAGTGCTAGATGAGCCGTTCTCGTGTCACAGGCCAAACCCATTTCCTCCCTCCCAACTCATCACTATTCATTCCCTTGTCATCCATTAAAGTCTCTTTAATAACATCCCCTCTCTGGCCAAACACAAGCCAGATTAGAAGGATTTACTCAAAGGGCAGCATCTGGAGACCAATGTGAATTTTAAATGCAATCAAATTGACAAAGATTCTGATTCCGTGGCCACAGATCGTCTGGGTGTCATTCTGTTGTCAGCACAACCAGAAAACAAACCGGAACAATACAATATTTAGCGGTAATTGCAAGACAGAGACAAAAGATGGGACAAAAAAAAAGTGAAAAGAATCCTGGTCAAATGTTACTGCTGTCATTAACCTATGGTGTTTATGAGTTTTTGAATAACATTTGTCACGTGCTTATCATTTTTTAACTATTATTTTTTTAAGCTCTGCAATGACTATTCGTATTTTCCTTATTTTCGTTATTTATTGAAAATAGTCATGATATATAGGTTTATTAAGTAAATGAAAAGAACAGTTTTTTTACTTTGCACGAACAATCATATAACAGAATGAATTAAAAAAAAATTACTTACTTTTTTATTTCAATTTTAAGTCAGGCATTGACAATGGGAAGTAGAGGCTCACTTTGTACCTAGAAGAAAGAAAAAGAAAAGGGAACTATAGTTAAAATAGTAAATATCTGCGTTGCTAATTTGGGATTTATCGCCTGACTAGAAACATTTAGGCAGACAAACAAAGTTGAAAAAAAATGGATTGAAAAAAAAAGAAAAAATAAACTAGCAAAAAAATTATCTTTCAAACATACAAACACAGTGATTTACCTTCTCGTAACCATTATATGCTTTTTTTTTAAAATTATATTTTAACCAATTTTGAAAGTTGAAAGAAAAAAAAACCTCACGTGGAATGCCGGAATATCAGTGAAAATGTCTTGTACTACAATACGGTAAATGTGTGTATATTTTTTTTGTATTTGCTTTTTCTTATGTAATTTTTTTTGTATTTTTATTTTCTTTTAATAGAACGCAAATCTAAAAATTAGTTTTCTCATAACTTATTTCTCTCACAGAACTGCCATGTTATTGAATATCATGGTGCCCAGGAAGAATGGTATTGGACTTTCACAATGCCTACCTGACCAGGCTGGGAACCTCTGATTGGCCAGTGCTTCTGAGAGAGACGCCATTGAATCAGAGACAGAAAGCGCAGTTTGGAGACAAGCAGTTCCGGTGGTGGAAATATCACGCGGAAGTTGCGAGGAGCAAGGGAGTCTTTGGGGACGCAGGTTGTCTAGCGAACCTCTAGACCATGAGAGCCGCAAGACTTTTGTCGGGCGTCTACCGGAGATTGGTTTCATTTTATAAATGTCACTTCAGGTTGTCGGACAGGAGAAAGAGAGAGAGACAGGGAAAGAGAGAAATTGAAAGAGGGAGAGCGAGAGAGAGGGAAGGTAGAGAGAGAGAGAGAGAGAGAGAGAGAGAGAGAGAGAGAGAGAGAGAGAGAGAGAGAGAGAGAGAGAGAGATAGAGAGAGAGAGAGAGAGAGAGAGAGAGAGAGAGAGAGAGAGAGAGAGAGAGAGAGAGAGAGAGAGAGAGAGAGAGAGAGAGAGAGAGAGAGAGAGAGAGAGAGAGAGAGAGAGAGAGAGAGAGAGCGAAAAGAGATGGAGAAAGATTCAGAGATAGACAGATACATACATAATCAGAGAGACAGGAAGACTGAATGTCAATTTGGGAGGCGAAATGATGTATGAGGGCAATAAAGCGGCATAAGGAAGGCAACATTGGTAGAGAGAGAAAAGACCAAAGAGGCAGACAGATAGATAGCGTCGAGAAGAAAAAGAGTGAAAATCCCTCTGTGTGTATCTCTTCATGTTGCGACAAGAAAAAGGAAACGAAATCTCTTCACAGTTTAAGTGAACCTAGAGAAAGATAAGAAAATTCAATGTTGTAGCCACTCGAAATTGTCGAGAGGGAAATGTGAAACGGCCAATCATTCTGTTCGATCTGAAAGCATCGAGTGATCTACATGGAAATGTCTATTGATTGAATCCTCTCTTGTAGAGTCACCGATCTGGTGGTGAGAGGCTTGACTGGCATTTTACCATCATTTTCAATCAAAATATAATCACGCATTAAGTGAAAATAATAAAACATACGTTAATAGGAAACTGTCTAAAAGATCGGAGACGATCGTAGAAGTAGAATTCATAAAACTTCTTACAATTGAAGACAGGACTAAATTGCTAATTATAACAACTTCTAAAAAAGGTCTTTGATATCTAACTCTGAAAACTAAAATTATGGCACAAAGCATGAATTATTGAAAATCAGAGTCATATACTGATAAGATATCGAACACTTCAAACATTCGTATTAATAAAGAAAAGAACCAATAAGTGTGTTAGAGTACATAGTACGTCCACATTCACATAACTGCATTTTGATGCCAGTAAGGTCTAGAGATGAACAAATACCGCATGATGCCTTTTAGTATCGATAAACTTTCTCTGATCTTTATTGACCATTGAAGTCTGAATTGATTTAACATTAGGATAATTAGGAAAAACTGGAATACAAAATCAATAAGAAGGAAACAATAACAACAAAGCATGTTGTTATCTAATTCTGTAAGATTTGTGTAATACAATCGAATTCAATGATCCTAGTATCGACTAAAATGCGGAACTTGAACAAGTTAATAATTCCATAAATATAATCAATTTTTGTTACTATTATTTTTAGTATTCCATCAAGATCATGGCGCTGTTGTGTATCAATGAAACCATATTTGTTTCTTATCAAGCAAACGTAAAATATGCAGAAAAAAGACAGAAAGTCTTTTAGATTCATTAATTTGTAAAGGTCCAGAAATCATTACAAGTAAATCTAATTTTGTTATATAGAGATGGATCTTGAGGTAAATACCGAGATGGAGAGGATAAATGCAAAAAAAAAATAGAGGAGAGGGAAGATATATGGAAAGAAAAAGAAAAAGAAGAGAGAGAGAGAGAGAGAGAGAGAGAGAGAGAGAGAGAGAGAGAGAGAGAGAGAGAGAGAGAGAGAGAGAGAGAGAGCGTGTGTAAGAGACTTGAGGAAAGTGAAAGGAGGATACAGAACAGAATGAGAGAAGAACAGAGATATAATGATAGATTGTTACATAGATAGATAAAAAATGATAACATAATCATCATGGCATAGACAGATAGATAAAATAGAGAGAGGCTAGTGAAGAGAGAGAATGGACGAGATAGTATACTATGAGAAAACAGAAGCCAGGGCCACCTAGAAAGGCTAGTATTACAATTAACAAGAGATTCTGACAGAATCTTGCAATAAATAAGTTTTAAAAAAAGACTAAATCATTCTCCTCCCACTGCCTCTCTTTATCTCCTTCTCTCTCTCAGTCTCTCTCTCTCTCTCTCTCTATCTCTCTCTCAGTCTCTCTATCTCTCACTCTCTCTCTCTCTCAGTCTCTCTATCTTCTTTTGATGAGGAATATAGTCACTACTGTGAATTAATTTTTGTTCAAGCTGAAAGGATGGCTGGACTACAGACTGCAGCAGTCCAAGGAAAATAACAGGAAGCACTTATAGCCCCCTGGGCGTTGTAATTATCAGCTGTTGTAATTTGACAAAATACGGGAAGAAATGCACGGAAAAGATTTCCATTTATTTGAGCGAAGTCACAGGTGGAAAATATTGTGAGCCGAGCATTAAAGGTCATGACTCTCACAGTTAACTTATTAGCACTATGAAACCGCAGTATTAAGTAGCGAGCACAAGGAGAAAATTCCATAACATTTTCTTTCGCTGATAAACAAAGAATTTCGGATTTGCCGGTTTTTCTTTGTATGAAGGATTTTAAATGTTAACGAAATATACAGTCATATGTTTATATTGTTCACAAAAAATAGCAAGTCTCTAAATTAGACACCTTTAACTAGAATTTCCTACCCTAAGCTGATCTCAGCCGATATTTCTATGAAAGGCACTCCAGATTAAACAAAGTCATCATCCCAAGATTCTATAGAAGTATTAAACACATTAAAAGAAAAAAAAAGAATCGTCAGTTTTGTCAATCCACGAAATTCTCTTTCTCTTTCCCTCTCTCACCGCTCTCTCTCTCTCTCTCTCTCTCTCTCTCTCTCTCTCTCTCTCTCTCTCTAAGAAAAGCAGAACTGACGAATTATAAGGAATCAACATGATGAGCGTTTAAATGATAGTTTTGAGGTTAGAAAGAACGAATAAGCCTGAGAACTGCTCAAAGTAGAGCCTCATATCGTGTCCTGAACCTCAAGCAACTTCGGCCCTGCTCAAATGACCTTGCAACTAAGTCAAAACAGCCTGAAGGTCATGGTGAAGGCAGTCTCTGTTACAAAACCAGACGTGTCTAAAGAATAAAACCCCATGATGCAGTGTTTGATCCTAATTATCCCCGATATCTCGGACCTGAAACCTTTGAATTGACAATAGTGAACGTGTTCTCCAGATGTCTAGACTAGTGTCCATGTCTGTCCTGGTCAGAACGTGCTCCCCTCAAGAGAAACTCGCAGGTCTAGAGCTGGATGACCAGGCTGAGTGGATCTCAGGAAAGCGCGTGACCGACGTGAGGTAAAGATTGCAGGCGTGGGTGGGCACCTCGACCTGTTCCTTGTGGGTCATGGCTGCGACAGTGGGTGATACAATGTCAAGGACATACTCTTTGTGAGCTTCGTCACGATAGAGTGATCCAGTCTTGGGCGCATTCGCCACTAACTTGATTTACCGTGAGGCTTTTTCAAGACATACAAGATCTCTGTTGATGCTAACGTCTGTTTTCTTGTGAATAGGTTTTGATTATGAGAAATTCAAACCTTATGTTGCTCTTTTTTTTTTAGATTTCGCTTTGCGCCAAGAATATGGTTTTAAGTCCTACGGATTTTGGATCTATCATCAAACAAATCCAATAGAGGCAGTATTCATGGAGGGGTGAAGAGCCAGAGCAGGCGAAGACAGGCAGGTATTGACAGTAAGCCACACTCCTATACATAATAAATACAGATAGTTGACAAGACGTATTGGTTCAGGGCGATATTTCAGTGCGAATGGCGTCACTATTTAAGATGTCCAGTAGCAATAATCTCTTGCCCTATGGCCAAGAAACAGCGCGAGTTGCGCAAACCCAACGTTTCAAGTCGTAGACAAAATTAAAATTCTTTTATCTTTTTTTTAAAATTTTTAAATGCCTCTTCAAAACTTCTATTACTGAAATCTGATATCTTTTTTTCCTCTAAGATAAATGAACCCTTTACGTATCCAAACCGAACTGAATTGACTCCTAACAGATATCTAGCCCCTACAAGTTCTCACTGGTGCAAGATCTGATCCGACAAAATTATTCTTCAGGGAATGGACACAACAGTCAAACAACATGATGGGCAGCCTTCACAGTCTAACACCAGAGATCGAGACTTTTACTTCAATTGCTCATTAAATACAATATCGTGCCAAGAGATGCCAAGAGATACACTGTTTGTTAAAACCTAAAAATTTATTGGCTACAGTGTTATAGGAACAAAGCTTTACATCAATTTATGGTCGTAAACTCAATCTACAACTCAATAACTTCTAGTTAGGACAGGAATTTGAATTGCAGATTGAATCATCAACCATGGCAGTGACATCACCAAAAAAATTAAAACAAAAACAACGATTGAATAAAAGAACGTTACAAAGCACAGAGCTAAAAGTTTCAATTCTTGAAGAAAAAGTAAATCAATTTTCACTCTCAATGCAATCGTGATTCAAATTTTACGTTCCTGAGGAAACGTAAAAACTTGTGCGGTGGGACATTTTTCCTATTCTTTTTCGGTATGACCTGGATTAAAAAAAAAACAAAAAACGGAAAGTACGGAAAGATCAGATCTCAAGGCTGTGGTTAAGCCTTACAGCAGTAATGAACTAACAAAGCAGAACCGTCCTAACATTGTTCAACTACAAAAAACTTGAGGAACAAAAATTTACACAGACACAGCAATAGGCTTAAAAAGAGAAGGAAACGATCGAAAAAGAAAGAGACAGACGGATAGACGAATAAACGGACCAAGAGAAAAAGAATAGATAGAGAGCAAGCGAGAGAAGAAAAAAAATAAGGTAGGGTGTGTACAAACTTGGGTTGGTTGAGTACCAGCGACAAAGTGTCACACGTGACACGCATGAAGACTGTGGTGTCAACAACAACATCAACACCAACAACACAAACAGCTGAGCTAGCCAGGTGGCGACTGTAACACAGTGAGTACTGCGGTCACTCCAGGCCGAGAGCCAACTGGGGCCGGACAAACAGTGAAGGTTGCTCCGGTATTGACCGAAACATGGTTCCTCCATAGAGATGGAGCTGAAGAAAGCGCTAGAAGATGGGAGAAAACCAACACCAGCAAAGCCAATGATTACTTTGTTTTCGGTATTATATTTGACGTCCCAAGTGACTGTTAGGCTACAGAACTGGGAAGCAAGAGCTTTGGGACTCTCTTTTTATGTTATAATATTTGCTTTCGGAGAACAGTTTAAAAAAGTAATTATTTTATTTTTAGATCTCTACCAACAAAGTTGCAGTAGCAACTATGACAGCAATAGACAGTACCAACATCGTAATACCCAGGCTGCCAGGGCAGAAAAGCAATCAGAGCTGCAACGGCAATACTATTTTTTTTTTAGGATGCTGAGAAAAAGTATCAAAAAACCAAAACTTTCACCAAGAGCTCTATATGAATGATTCTTGACAATGATAAGAAATGATAAAAAATAATGTAATCTGATGTAATATGCTTTGACTACCTCCTGTTATCAATAAATTAGATGAGAGACAATTCCAGTCCACCCTTCCAGCTAGCTAGGAATATTATGGGAAGGTTATGGCATAAAAATATTAAACATTGTTGCTTTTGTTATTGATGTTGTGCTCGTTGTCAGAGCTTTGGCAACTTAGAACATAGATGGTTTTGCCCTTTCCCACTGGACGCCGGCGGATTTCTTTGGCAATGCGTTCTGAGATCCGGTATGGTTTTTCTTCACTAATCTATGATGTTATTTCAGCGCACCTGATTATATTGCGTTATTATAGTACACTTGACTATGGTGTATAGTTCATGAATGCTTACAAAGATACCATGTAGCAAACGCCCCTTAGGTTTGCAGACAATGTGCCTCCCTCTGCTGCTTCATATGATTCCCACCACCATTACTAACAATCTAGAGAACATAAAGCATCACTCATCGATTGCAACTTCCAAGTTGATCTAGTCACTTGTGTAGCCGGTGTTTGAAAACCTCATTCGCAAAACTTCTAAAATTTGTCGTCTGTTTATTTGTATTCCACGCTCTGGGAATCAGCCGTTTGTTTGATATGCTACAAATCCACTTTGTGCCGATGCAAACCATACAACCACCAATGTTCAGTTTCTCAGACTCGGCCGTTTGGATAACCTCGCAGATCATTCTACACACTGAAGGGAAGATCCTGGGCTTTATGAGTATCTGGTTCAAGACAATCACGTGATATCCAATGTTTTCTTTCTCCGAACCCAGCTAGATTCTTGGGCGGCATTTGATGAACCTTGAGAATAATAAGTGTTCAGAAAATAGTTTAGTCGAATGATTTTTGAATATTTTGCGAAAGACACTTAGATCTTTCCGGAATGTGGAATCTCTGTATTTGTACATTTTATCATGGAAACTTTCCCTAATGAAAGACTTTATCACTTCTTTGTGGATGATGCATGGAAACTTTCCACAATGAAACTTAACGCCGCCTTGTTTGTGCTTGATGCATTTCTACACAAAAGATTGACTTAAATGCGTAATAATTTGTTAAAATTTAAGCAAGGCCTATCCAGTTTTTAAGTCTTGATCATTTTACTGTTTTTGCATGACTATGTCAATTTGTTAATCACTGTACGATTGACGCACGAATTCTCTATCATTTCTGGTCATCACATTCGGTCTAAGGCCACGACGGATTAAGGATTTGATAACTTTTAGAAGAAACTTTTTGTACCATCAAATTTCTGTTCACAACAATATGTAGTAGTGCGATTTCCATCCATAATAATCTAAATCTCTTGTTATTGAAGTTTTTGTACTTTACTCTCATTCTTATTGACAGTTTTGAAGTGAGGTACTGATGATATAAACTAAAAAAAATAATACGCAATAATATAAAAAAAATTAGTTTTCTTCCATTCTGCACCATAGTGTTTTTCTCTAATTTAAAATAACCAATCTCTAAATATACAGACATGTAACTCTCTTTTCCTCTATTCGAATGTCAAACAATGATCAGGATATCCAACATGGCCATCTCAGTCAAAGATTGCAGTATTCTGTTTCCCGATGAATGCTGGCATTTTGGATCAGATTATTCTATAAACGTAACAAAATACCACACCATCAAAAATGGTCCAGCAAACAATATCTGCCAAATCTCGAAGTTATACAGATAATTATAGGCTGATTTTTGAGGACTAGAATATTCATAAGTACTTAAATGTCACAATTTGGCCCCCCGAATTTCGCCCTAGCTGAGTTAATTGCCCATCTATAATTACTGTAAAGAAAATGTAGACTGAAATACCACTCTAAATGAATCTTCTTTCTTTCCATATGAATAAAAAAACGTGAGATTAGAAAGATACCTTGTTTTTCCCTTCTCTTTTGTAAAAAATATGAATACCAGCACTGCAAGAAAATATTTTCATATTGGTAAGAACTTTATAAAATCAGATGCAGAGGCAGACAAGAAGAGAGAATGGGACCGTGTCGAAAACAACGGGCCTGGAATAACAAAGAAGTAGATAAAAAGTAAATCATATTTATAGTGAAGGGAAAAAAAAAGAAATAAAGAATAAATAAGTCTACTAAGGCTTTGAGATTGTCCCATTAATCAGTGTTGTCTCAGTTGTCTGTCCCAAGAGTGTAAAGAAACAGTCACATTCATGGAGTCGACTTGACGCCTCACGTTCTTGTGTCACTCATAGGTGACTGCCATAAACAACACTGGAGGGACACGGTACAGAGAGAGGGTGGGGAGAGAGAGAGAGAGAGAGAGAGAGAGAGAGAGAGAGAGAGAGAGAGAGAGAGAGAGAGAGAGAGAGAGAGAGAGAGAGAGAGAAATAGTGAGAGAACTATAGACAGACAGAAAATGAGAGAAAGAAAAAGTTAATGAGAGAAAAGGGAGAGGGGGGAGGGGGGATTAAGAAGGAAGCAGGAGGACGAAGTGAAGTGTAAGAAGCCCGAGTTGAATAAGACGACAAAGGGTCTTGCTCAATGGTTATGGAATAGCTGAGGATAAAATAATGCAGACTTAACAACATACTACTTGTCTAGCTCATCTATCTTATTTTTCTAAGTTTGGGTTCTGACAAGAGTTGGAACCTACTAGCTTTCTCTTAATGGACAGATTAATTCATGTTAACATAGTTATGTTTCTGCTGCTCCTGTTTTTTTTTTTTTTCGTTGCTGTTGTATCGATTTATGCCCTAACTTACTTAAAGCCATCAGGTATCTTAACCAAGTAAAAAAATTGTCCAACATTTTGATTTTGTGCGGCTGATAAAAAAGAAGTTTTAATAATACTTCGTCAGATTTTTGTTTAAATATAAGACAGAAATACAAAGAGAGAGAAAGCAAGAGAGAGAGAGAGAGAGAGAGAGAGAGAGAGAGAGAGAGAGAGAGAGAGAGAGAGAGAGAGAGAGAGAGAGAGAGAGAGAGAGAGAGAGAGATGGTAATAATATTATGTCGCTTTGAAGAGTATCCTTTTATTGTTTTTTAATGAATATATAGCTTAGCTAGAAAATTACAGATTCCATACCCCTATGGACGCTGAGCAACCTCACCAGTAATAGTTCAGTTAAGAAGTTCGCCGCTACGCTAGATCTAGGTCTATGTCTGATTGGTCAATCGAGCAAGCTGCGCATTGAAGCGTGTAGGCCACGCCCTTTGAGTCCCCTCAGCCAATCGCAAATTAATTCTAAATCTAATTTTATGATTATATGCATTTTGTTTTCATGATATATATATATATATATATATATATTACTTTTAGCTATTGTTGCTTTTCGTGTATTTTTTGTATTTTTTATGATAGTAAAAACAAGCAGAACCACAATGTTCTTTTTTTTGCAGTCTAATTTTTTTTCTCATCGAATTAACAAAATACAAAGACATAAAAAATAATCATAAAAATAATAAAGGAAAGCAACACGATCTTACCCAACATAAAGAAAGGAAAAAAGTGCAAAGCAGCAAACAAGCTTTACATAGGATATTATATGGTGTTAAGTAAAAATATTTAGTTAATTTTGTAAATGCCCAAATCTATTTATAGATATTTCTAAACATTCATTGTCATGTAGGTTAAAATAAATGGACATTATTCGCTGGAATTCAAGATTCTAATATGAGTGTAAAAGGGTCTTAAAATTGATACGGAAAGTGAAAAATTAGTTGATTTTTCCATAATTTTGTTTTAGATCTAAAATTTATTACCATTACATTTGCACGTGTGTCCTACAAAAAAGCATATAGGATATGTTCTTAGAGTAAAATAGAGGAGCAATAGCTAAAAATTAAAAAAGAAAAAAATAATGAAAAGCGTAAAAGAAAAAAAAAAAGTCTAGATATTATGGTAGGTGGCTTCTTCCCAGTTCCCACCTTTCTATTAGCCATTACCAATAATAAATAGGTCAAACAGAATTGTGCCATTATCATATTTTTTTTTTCCTGTTGGTAATATTGTTTTCGACCTTCTTTGAGGCGCGCAAACAATGTGAAAGTAAAAGTAGGCTGTGACATTGGGGTTTTACTTATGTAATTTAATAATTGTCTAGATCTAAATGAACATATTCTAGCTTTTCTGGCATTTATATTTTCTGTGCTAATCTTTTTTCAAGAAATCTTTCCGTTTACACGAATGATCATCTTTATTCAATATACCGTTACTGCAAAAAATAAGCATGGTGGATCATTGGCTCCAACGAACATTATACAATAGCTTTCTTGCTATATCTAATAGCAAACACACATACAAAGCAAAATAAGTGAATTATAAAAAATTAATTCTAGAAAGAAATACACTTGTATTTAACAAAACCAATTCCACTTAAAAAAAATTATAATGTTTAGAAATGTTGCCACCATAATTTTAATACATAGCCGGTATTTCAGCTGGGAAAGAGGATTGCAGTAAAAGATATTCATTGAACGTTTTTTTTCTCTCTGGTCAAAGATAAAAATTTTTTGGGGAAAGGGGTATTGGAGAAAGTGTCTGGATTATTATTTTCTCATCTCACACGAATCCCCCACGCCCACACACTTTTTTAAAATACTTCTCCTGCAATGTTAACTGTAATTTCGCAAAATTCTCACATAGCCATTGGGCAAGATCCTTTGTCGTCTTATTCTCACACTGATTTCAGATTCGAAATCTTAACGTATCTTGTCTTCTTTTGGTTCATATAAATTTGTATAGACTATTATTTTGTATCTTAAAGCTTTCATTTACTTAATACGCCGAAAAAATATTCATAGGTTGAAAAACTGCTTAATGGAAAGTTAGATTTATCTTCTTTTCCCCTTTGCCATTTATCAGAAAGTTTGTCACATATGACGAATCTCTATATTAATCTTACAAGACAATGAATAGACCTAAGTAAAAACGGAAAACAGAAAAACTTACTGACTTTTTTATCCCTGAGACTCTACAACATCATTCATCAACGTATCTCAGACGGTAGATGGGCTGAATCTGGGAAAACAATGTATCAAAATAGTGGTCAAGGGGACATAACACGGATTAAAGGGATTTAAAAATTGTGTAACATTTTTTTCTATTATATACCTTTGACCATCTAGATTTAGATCTTATTTTTTTATTTTATTTTCTAAAATATGATTGAACTTTTCCCGAAGATTAATTTGTATTAATTAATTAGATCAAAATGTTTGTTTTGATGGCTTGAAAATTTGCATTATGGCCCTTGCACCAGATATACTGGGGGACTTATGAGACGAAATTGCATAGAAAAGATTGGTTTAGAAGAAACAGGAGAAAAGGAAGTTGTCTTTTATTTCCTTGATATACGAATGATGTTTATTTTTTCCTTTGCCAAAATACAGGATGAGGAAAATTCATCTCAAAGCAAAAATTTTACGATTTCACATTACTTTTGACTGGTTAAGACTTGTTTCGCACATTGGTAAACTGATAAACAGAAAACCATTCTGCTTTTTACACCGCCGATAGGCCTATCTATTTCTTTTTAAATATTGTTTTAAACTTTAGATCTAAAATCAGTATCTGACACCTTTATTTCCTTGTATGTCCGCTATAAAGTTGGTCACAGATCTGTATATTATTACAATGCAGTTGAAACGATAAAGTAATAATATTGAGTGTCTGCAGTCTCCATTAGATTGAAAAGAATTTAGAATGCTATAAAGAGAAAATATTTAGCGTCTGACTTCGATCTAATTTAGGAATATTTAAAAAATGTATACGATAATTTCTAAACAAACTTTTAGGTAATCTGTTTGTCAAAAAAATTATTATGAGAAAAAAAGAATACCATACAAAGAGGTGAGAAACGTGGAAACCATAGTACATTTCCTGAAATGGCTGTAGACTATAATTTTTTTCTAGTAGTAGGCAAGACATAAATATATTTACCCTCCAGATAAGAAGATGATATTTTTCTGCACATCAAAGCTAATATATCATATAATTTAAAAAAAATTCAAATTTTATTTTACAAATATTATTACTATTTTTAATCTTTCCACCTATTTTGCTGTATGTTTTTGTCTTTTCCTGTTCTTCACCCCACACCTCGTTTTCCTTGTATTTGTGTGTGTTTCAACCCATTTCTATTTCAATTAAAAAATTTTTTTCAATTATAAAAAAGATTCATTTCATCTTTTTCACTTGTATTACAAAAATTATTTTTTTTACTTTATAAATAGAATATGTTCCGGCCAAATTATTGTGGCTACCACTGATATTGTTGACACAATTATAGACGTTAGTGAAAGTTTCTTTTTTTTTTTTTTTGCTTCATATGAAGGGTTTAATTTTCGTGGGAGGAAAAAAACAACAAAAGACAAAGAATAAAGTTATATCAAAACTTTCATGAATTATGTTTTTTGAAGGCATTTTTTTTTTGTATCCCCACTGTTTTTCACATGAATGATAGTCATCAATTCATAAAACGCATATCTTCTTCTTCTTCTTCTTCTTCTTCTTCTTCTTCTTCTTCTTCTTCTTCTTCTTCTTCTTCTTCTTCTTCTTCTTCTTCTTCTTCTCCTTTTTCTTCTTCTTCTTCTTCTTCTTCTTCTTCTTCTTCTTCTTCTTCTTCTTCTTCTTCTTCTTCTTCTTCTTCTTCTTCTTCTTCTTCTTCTTCTTCTTCTTCTTCTTCTTCTTCTTCTTCATTTAATGATTTGTTTGTTATTATTTACAGTTTTTTTTTTATATCTAAGAGGCTCTTTCCGGTTTCCGAGATCCCGGTTGCTCTAACGGCACAGAGTAAGCATGCGCCATTCTGATTGACCGACGCGTTAAAAGTAGGCCACGCCCAGAACATGCAGTAGCCAATAGCGTTAGTTTTCTAGATCTATGTGGGTCACGTGAAACATAAAATTAATCTATTAGCGGAAAAATTATGTATGTGAATTAAAAAATAAAATGAAGGAGTGGATTATCTAACATGATTATAAAATCTATCTTTGAAAAGTTATTTCTTATCATCGAAAGAACAAAAAATCACGTTACCGGCAGATCTACATCGTAACCACAAATAAATAAATAAATAATTTTAAAAAAGTGGGTGTGATTTGAATGTGTCCATCATATATGTCTAGTTAAAAAAAAATCCTATCAGTTTACCTTGGTGCATATCAGTATATATCGAACTGTCTTTTGGTTTAATTGCATTGCCGCTGAATATTTAAAATCATTTGCAAATGATTTAATTAAATTACAACTTTCCCCCTTTTTTACTTCCGTATTTAGGTCTAAAGCTAGTTTATACATACAACAGTTGTCATTTTGTGGAACAAATTGATGTGATTATTGTCATAGAAGAATCCTTACATTCTGACAAGCATTTACAAGTACCATACTGTTTTCCTCATAGAAAACATAACCAATAGTGTTTAACTTTCAAATATAAATATTTTGGGGACTTATCTTTATCTGTTTGTTCTTGGGTATCCAGGACAGCATTACGGCTGATCTTTTGAGTAAAATGTTGGTGATATTGGGATGCTCATAGCAAAATTTGTAGAGCTTTATCAGTCACAAAATAGAACTCTTCTCCACAAATAAAAAAAAAAAAAAGATAAAATCCCAAAACATGAGCAACTATTAAACACAGCACTTGATGAAGAATGTACATGATGGACAATTTGCAATTTTGAAGCTAAGTCAAATGAAAATGTTTCTGGTTTCTAATCAAAGAGTTAATCTTGTAATTCTGGTACCAAAGCATTGTGAATATCCTTTTCTTTTTTTAAGTATATCTTTTCAGAGTATTCAGTTCTCATTTTTCAGACCAAACATTGTAAAATAATAATAAATGTAACTCAGAGGTTTTATATTGTTCCTTTAGGGGCAACCCCAATAAAATTCAGGAACGTCAACAGATTTGCCACCATAATATTTTTATATACCGGGGTAATACTATTATATGCCCAATCAATCCCATGTCTACTCTTTTGATCTTCTCCTCTAATCTAAAACAGTCATTATTTTTTTATAGAATTGTGCAACTTAAAATAGTTTCAGACAACGAAAAAATGATGGAAGTTTTCGGGAAAAGACTACGGTCAAAGGGACGTAATAAGGATTAAAAGATTAAGGAAGGGACTTAATTGCGATGCATTATTATTTTTGTTTTGATTAGATGCCTTTGACCATAAGAATGTAAAAAGAACCAACGTCCATGTCTAGGTCTAAATCGTAGGTCTAAATTTATTCAAATTTATTGCTACGATATTCATTTTTTGTTTGCATAGACTTTCTTCAGGGACTGAAAAGACCTTGCTTTTTTTCTGAAGAGCTAGGCAATTTATATACCGTTCTCCTCTTTTGAGATGTTTCTTGAGTTGATCTATAAACTTACGACTGGCTAAATGTGGTTCTTTTATTGAATTTTTATCAGCTAAAGAATCATACAACTACATACATTTACATAGATTGTAAACTGGATGCCATGATTAGTATTTTTTTATTTGTTCTTTTTGTATAAATGTTTTATTTTTAAGTAAAGTAAGAGGAGAATTTTTTAAAAAAGCAAGTTTCGGACATCAAGCGAATTAAAAATAAAGCATAACGAAAAAAATGGCTTGTTTTTCACATCGTAAAAGTAAAAAAAAAATCTGGAATGTTTCTTATCATTTTGAATTTTTAAATCCCCTTAAAAAACTGTAATAGTTTCATTTTCCTTCAAATATTTCCTTTTTTTTTTTTTTTACAATTGACATTAAAAGTTGTAGATATGACTTGATCTACATGAATATTTTGAATTATTCAACAAGGTTTCAATTTCACATTTTAGGAGAAAACTAGAGTTTTTTAACTGAGGAAAAAAACATCTAAAGGCAGAAACAATAAAAAACAACAACCAACCAATAAAATAAATTACATAAAAACAAATGAGCCTGTTCTAATCTCAGACAAGGCTTACAAAATTCTGAGATGTTAAATGATATGAAATAATTAATCTAATCAGACTATGCCAGAAACCATCCCTGTAAGGTGACTATTTTTCTTTCTTTTTTTTTAAATAAAGGATCCGTGTGCATTTTCATGTGTTGCTAAGATACAAATTATAATCTGATGAATATAGAGATGCTTTAAAATGGCATCATTAGGGTTATAATATTATTGTATGTTTCTAACAGGAAGGCGGCTCAATTTATACCAAGATAGTCTTCAATAGAACAAAAGCTTTACGAATCTTGGCTGGGCTTGACATTCATGATGAAGCTTTGAGCTTTTGGTTTAGACTGACATATAAAAAGAGGAAAGAGTGCAAAGAACTGCTATGTATTACATTGCAAAAAAAATAACTTATACCAAGATGAGAAGTTAAATGGATGGCACGCATAGTTATAGAAAGAAGTCAGAAAAAGATTGAGGGAAAAAACTGATTTTACTCCTTCAAATTCTATGAGAACTGTATCAACGATTTAAGAGCTAGAACAATTCAGAAATAAATACGTAAACAGTTTTATGTAAGAAAATTAGTACTAGGTTTTACCGACACAAAGATTAAGAAAAAAGAAAGGAAAGTTAAATAGGGTTAGAGTTTCGGTGTTAAAGGCCAAAGTGTTTAAAAACCGACGAGCTCAGGGCTTAATTTCAGACTGCTACGACAGGAGAGACCAAACCGGAAGTTAAGAGAAAGACTAGCTACCGGTACAATTGCCTGTGTCTTAGAACACAAAAGCAGGATAAATCGGAAGAAAACTTTGATTGCAAAATTGATGAACTGTATCAGCGGAATCAAAGAATGTGCCAGTGTGGGTAAAGTGTGTCTCAAGTAAGAAGTTGATAACAGTATTCTCAAACTTAGATCTAACTCTAGACGGATAGAAAGAAAGATGCCATGACAAAAGAAAAGTCATTTTTCCTTTATCATCTTCACGCCTCTCATCCAATATGTAGCCCTTGAGTTAGATCTAATGCTGTAATTGCTTCTGCTTTTCTGTTTATTTCATTATCAATCACTCGTATCTTTAGATCCATAGGTCTAACTTCGTCTCTCACAGCGACTAGCGACTATCTCCTTTGTCATAAAGTTGACTTTAAGTGCCAGACGGTGTTTGTTCAGACCTTGTGTAGATCTGATAATTTTTTTCACGAAGCAGAGTACCTCGAGGGGGCGGTTGAAGGGAGGTGGTAGTTACTGGAAATAACGAAAATTAATCTTAAAGTTTGAACCTGTTGAGATTTGGTTAAATGTTAAAAAAAGTTCAATGTTTAAAATATGTGTAAGAGAGATAGAAAGGCGGACAGATATGAATTCAGTTCAGAGAGACAGACAGAGTGAGACAAGAACGGATTAGCTGGACTGTTAATTTTTTCAATGAGCTTTCATTGTTTTTTTTGGTTTAGAGAGTAAAAAATGCCAAATATTATGGAGGCATAAATCAATGCTTATGGTCAAATCTGACAGCACAAGAGTGCCAAAATATTTAAGCTCTATGAGAAATACAATAATATTTCTAGGTTTTATGGTAATAGATCTATAAAAAGTCGTTTGGCCACTTCTTGCGTGACACATAAATTTTGACCTTGAAATAACATCATAATGCGCAGTGTATTCGCAAATTTTATATCTCCTAAGTCCTTCTGAGTCCGAGACCATCTGACGAACTGTGAATATTTAACGTCTCTGAAGTCCACACCTGTGTTGAGAGAGACCAGCAGTATTGACCAACTGACCATCTGACCATCTCAGGTAGATCATCCCTGGAGGAGAGGCCCACCTGAGCGAATCCAATGAGATCAGTCTCCGGGGCCGCAGAAAAGGGTCTGCTGGCTCGGCCAGACACGCTAATTGCAATTGGAGATCTCGGCGGAGTTTGACTCCCCTGGTGGACGCTAGTTGGTGGTAGTTGGAAGTCGTGCTAACAGCCCTCGGCCGGGCGCGGTGTTGAAAGCCGGGCAACAAAAGATAGAGAGGGGTGGGGCAATTGACCACTCCGGACACTTCAGACTGGCGTGTATCGCTCGAGTGTTTGTGTATACGTGGATGAGGTCATCGTTGTTGTTTGAGTTATTGATGATTGGTGGACAGTGGTCAAAGTTCGGCGGCCTGGTTTGGGTAGCTTTGGCTGGCGAGCTAGACTGATTCAAGGTTGTAAATGTCTTGGTTTAGAGGAGAAGGCGCTGATTTGCCTGGAGCTGGATGGATCATTAGTTTGGCTCAGCCCGTTAGCTATGTGAAGTTTTGATGTATGAAATATTTAGAGGGAAATCAAAAAGTATTTCGATTTTTTAAATTTTTTTGCTCTTGATGTCATTGCCCTTGGTATTGCAACAAACATTGGTACCGTTTTTTTACAAGTGCAATACTATGCAGAAAGAAACAAGGAAGGAAGGTATTAAAAAAGAAGAAGAAGAAGAAGAAGAAGAAGAAGAAGAAGAAGAAGAAGAAGAAGAAGAAGAAGAAGAAGAAGAAGAAGAAGAAGAAGAAGAAGAAGAAGAAGAAGAAGAAGAAGAAGAAGAAGAAGAAGAAAGAGGAGGAGAAGGAGGGGAGAAGAAAAAAAGAAGCAAAAGAAGAGGGAAAAGGATAAGTAGAAGGAAGAGGAGGAGGAAGAAGGGGAGGAGAAATCATTAAAAAAGATAAAAAAGAAGTGTATTTTCATGTGATTGCATCAATACGAATACAATGCTGAAGATAAAATGAGGAGAAAAAAAAAAGTTTAAACGGAATGAAATAGATCACCAGTAACATCAAGCAATATTCATGGTCTGTAACTGGTGTGTTATAGGAGACTTTGTCACTGTTATTGTAAAAATGGGCTGGGAGAACCATGACTGTGTTGTGAAAAGTTTCCAAGCTTATTTCCGTGGGCTCTGTAGGTTTACTATCTGAGAGCAGACATCTTGGCTACAGTGGCAGTGGGTGTGAGTTTTCGCATGCTGACTCGAAATTATGTGATAGGTTTACAAGGTTGTTAGCCTGTCCACACAGAATCATGCTAGGGAAGTCGAGTTTGTGAGAGAAGTGAGCTGAGAACTTCGCTATAATTATACAATTTTCGCTGTAGTTACATTATGCTGTGTACTCATAACAAGTGAGACAAACCAAAAAGTCTTTAAAAAAAAAAATCACACTGCTTACCTGGACATGCATATTTAATTCTTAATTTATAGAAATAAGCGACCCTTGCCATCTTTAACATAATTTTTAAAACTTGCATATTAATGAAAATAAACATGACTTTTGAACATTTGAAAGCTTTAGCATCCCTTTCCCCTTTACCTCTTTGACTGTCTGTCTGCCTGACAGCCTTTCTATGTCTTCTCTCTTTCCATCTTTCTTTCTCTCTCTCTCTCTCTATCTATCTATCTATCTATCTATCTATCTATCTATCTCTAGAGATGTTTAAGATGGCAAGGATCGTTTATTTTCATCAATTAATAATAAAATATGCATATCCAGGTAAAAGTTTTGTTTGCCTTGTTTGTTTTTTGGTTGCTTTTTATGAACAATTTATTTGTTACTGTTTATGTGAAAATAATTAAAGGAATAATAAAACTTAATGCAGTGGTAAGGCCGAAAAGTTTATCATTAATTTTTAATCCCTTGAAAATTTCAATTTTGAAATAGGATACTTCCCATGCATAGAAAAGATTTACACAGGAAATTTCATGAGCCTTGTAGGAAAGCATAAAATTTCATTACAATATCTTCTTTTCATTTTGTATTCTTTTACTTATTTCATATTTCATAATAGAATAATTATATTTTGTTTTGTCATTTTAAAAAATTCCTGGAAGGGGGGGGGGGATTTTTTTTTCTCCTTTTATGTTTGTTCCTTGATAATAAATGGCTAAGAAGGAGGGAAAAATGAGTCATAAAACTAAGAGGGGACTTTGAAACATTTTTTTAAAACAATGTTGGTGAAAATATCACAGAAAGTTACTTTTATGTGATATTTGCTAAACCAATAAACTTAAAACTTTGGGACTGCAATGTGACATAAATGGTTGGTTAGATTTTTCTGATTAGATTTTAATGAAAAAAATCTAAGCTTATTAATTTTTTAAAAAAAATTACAATTTTCCCACCTGGCAAAAAAATTAAATATTGTAAAGAAAGATTTTATAAGAAAATTTGAAATTATATCTCGAGAGTAAGAGGGTAGCTGAAGGAAAAGGCTGGGGTGGAGAATGGATTGAACTAAAGGCTGTAAATTCAAAGTTAAATGTTTCAATTTTTTTTCCACATTTTTTTTTCTTCATAAAGGTTGGATGAAACAGAAATAATGGTGTTAAGCTCGCATACAAACAACAAATATCAATTAGGTTTAAATTGAAATCTCGGTGCTAGCAATCATCACCAGTAAAACTGATTTGTGAACAATTGCAATTGATTAGATGATTGCATTGATACTACAAAAAAAATAAAGTAAAATTACTTTTACTTCTTATCACTTTTTTCATAGAATGTTTCATGTGTTTCCGCTTTTTTTTTTTTTTACAACATTTGTGAGCAAGGAAGAAAAGAAGCATAAATTAATATTAGTTTCCATCATTAAGGAAAGTTTGAAAAAAGACCAGTCATTGTTTACTTGTGTGGCAATTTTATAACTACCACATATTTTGCTTCACATACATTTTTTGACAAATAATCTTAGATCTGATGATACTGAGCTATAAATTAACAGGATAGAAAGATTAAAGTGTTTAAATGCAAGATTTTGTTCTCTTATTTTCAAATTATATTAATGCCAATAATGTTAATCAGTTTCAATTTTAAAAAAAATCAAAATTGGTTTATTTTCTCCTTTCCTATTTTCTCCAGCACCATTATCTTTATGATATCATCCATGTCATCAACGTCATCATCATTATTATCAACAACACTCACATCATCAACAGCAGCAGTTACAAAATAATATTAATCATCTCTTTACCAGTATCTTCTTCTCCTTCTTTTCTTTTTCTATTCTCTATTTTTTTAAAATATCATTCTTCACGTTCATTTCTTTAAACCCATCCTTTCTTCATACTTTATTCAACAAATTTTGTTTCTAAAGTACAATTTTTGTCTGTTTTCCTCATACTGTTTTCTCCTATGAGCAAAAGAAAATGTAATCTTAAGAATCTAAGGGAAAAAATCACCAAAAGACAAAACGGGTGGACTATAAAAACATATCTTAATTCAGAATATTATTTACAAATCATTTCCTTATTATTTTGATGATCTTTTAATGAAAGATTAGCCCAAGTATAGTTATAGATGAAGAAACACCAAGTTTTGCTTTTGCTTTGTTTTGTTTTGTTTTGTTTTCTTATGCCTAGAATTTATTCTTTACAATACCGAGTTAATTATAATTTATTTCACATCATAATTGGAGGAAGCATTAGAGAAAAGAAACAAAGATCTTCATCTTTTATTTTATTTATTTATTTTTTTGTGGTGAATCATAAATCTCAATTTTGTAAACTCTAAAGCATTGAGCATCGTTTCCAATGGATGATAATATTTTCATGGATTAAACAAGGAGTATTTAAACGGTGAATTTTCTATCTGAACGCACAGAATTAATGGCAATGCAAAAAAATTATAAAATTAAGTAAGGTTAAGCAGGAATAAACATGGTTCATGAACCACAATAATTTTAATTACCATCATAAAAGACAACTACCTCTGAAGTTGCTTATGAAGCCTCATAAAAGAGAGGAGATATACATAATTATCTGCGAGATAACACATCAGTTTATGTTTTTATGTCTTTTATCAATCGTTCATCACAATCATAACTTACCTGCTTCGACGATTTCCCTGCACCAGCTTCAGGGTACAAAGAAAGAGGAAAATCAAAATGGCTGCTATGTGTCGTCTGCAAGGGTCGGTTAAAAACGGGCAGAATCGAAACGCGCCAGTGATTGCATTTGAGCAGTAAATGTAAGAAGCTAAAAGTTTCATTTGAAACAAGAATGAAAACATAGACGAAGAACTAACTGTGATATTTAATTAATTATTATATAGGGGCCAAAGACTTCTAAAACTATAACGGCGAGCGTGTACTTTGTGTACATTGTTGACGCTGTGTGGACTCCCCCGACTACTGTTTCATGTGTTGCAGGAAGGATAGAACGATTCCATTGGTTCATACAAAACAATAGTGATTTCTATTGATGTGTTGATATTCATTCTAGCAAGATCTCTAGGAATCTGCAACACATTTGAGTAATTCTTTTCTTAATTTTGCTTTAAAATTGCAAGCAATGACTTTCCTACATGTTTATGAAAGTTAAAGAAACAGAAAATACACAAAGATATAATTTTTTAAATACTTATAATTTGTTGCATGAAAGTATGGGGGCTTAGAAGAAAAAAAAAAAACAAACTTGAAAACCAGAAGACACATATGTATGTCATATTTTCTTAACGTTTTGAACAATTATATTAAACAAGTAAATAATAAACACCTAGATCGAGTTGAATTTGAGGGTTGGAACTTAAAGAAAATTTGATAAAGAGATCTGAACTCTGTTCTCAGACAGATCTTGCTCTTTATTTTAGATAGCATAATTTCTTTAAATGGAGCTTATACAAGGGAAACAAATATTTTTTTAAAATAATTTAACAAATGGATCTAAACAATCACATGCTCCATTTTTCACTGATCTATATCCTTGATCTCATCATGGATCTAAGGTCTAAAGAAATGAAACTAAAACATGAAAGAAGATTAAAAAAAAGAAACTAAAGAAAAGCACTCTAAGACCAACCTGAATCTCATTCAAACATCCAGAATCTAAAGTGAAACATTGTTTTTGGATATACGGACGCTCTTTAAAGCAATGCTATCACCACTACACCCATTTCAAACCAGTGAGAGGTTGTGTCTCTTTGTAATATCCATTTAAGGTGAAAAAAATCTGCACGCTAATAGATTTACAGAAACCTAAGTTGGCACAAATGGGCAAATATGACTGCTCTGCAAAAGTAAAAATGTTTGAGAAGATATTATTTTGTTCGGCCTAAACCTAAAAAGAAACGAGGATGTAAATAGGTTAAAGTCGGTACCCAAATTAATAATGTATTCTGAATTAGACTATCTCGAATACGAAGGTCCTAATTAGTGCCAAAAACAAAAACTAAAGAAAAAAAAATCGCTTTTAAAGTGATTTGCTTTATGGTCGAAGAGCGGAATAAATTTCTTTTGACTTTGTACACCAAGTATTTTTAACTTTAGTATGACAATCTGTGAAAACGGCGTATTTTTGTGTTTATTTGTGTAATATATTGTAAATTCCCTCATTCAAATTGCTGTTTATGATATCACGATACCTGGGAAGTTTCTTTTACCTCAGAATCGAAGCTAATGAATGTTTAATTTTTTTTGGCAGAGAAGCAAAACACACGAGAGGCGTCGACCTCGTTTGTGACATGCCATTAACTATTTTAATATGATAATATCCTAATAATATCCTGAAAACGGTCAAATCTATACTTCTAGCGTCAACAAAGCACTGTAAATCACGTTTGATAACACAAATTTTGGCTCGAGTGCCAAATTTGAGAGGGCGCATTCTGAGAATCAGTTTGATAGACTTATCAACCACTATGATCTCTGCTTTTGAATTCAATATGGCGGCCACAAGAACCTTCCCATCAGCCGGGAGGTCAGACGTCACCAACGAATCGTATTGAACTAGATCTAGCTAGCCTCGGGAGGGGGGGCAAGGTTGGTTACCGAGTCTCGGAACAAGATTTTGAAAAGAGCAATAAAAAAGTTATTAAACAACAGAAAAGTGTGGTCCTTGTGATTCCGTTATGTCCATTATTGTCCTTCCAATTAAAATTATTTTTATAACCACGATTGTAGCAATTTACAAGAAATGTGTGATTTCCTCGTTCTGACCAATGGTTTAAGACTTTTTTTTCTTTATTTTTATTTTTTATTTTCCGCTTCACAAGTTGGATAATTTGACGAATGACTTTTAAATCTTTGAACAAGATCTAGAGATCTCTTGGTGAACTTAAAATTTTCAACTCGTTTTTGAAATTTCGTTAAAAATAATTATCAAAATACATATATAAATTTACATTTAAGTCATTTTAATGGAAATAATTTAAGTTTTCATTTTTGCTGCGCTTAAATATGAATAAAAAGTCCTAAAAATCTGGTGAATATCACATTTGGTGATGAAAAATCAGTTCAAGTTAGCAGGAGGAATGATAAAGATAAAAGATATTTGGTTTTTTTTTTCCTCGTCTTTCGGACTGACAAGCCATTTGAATGTTTTTTTCTTTAAAGATTCACTTATATTTTTGAGTCTTCAATGTAAAAAAAAAGCAACTTGGGCAAGTCCAAAGATAAAAACTTTTAAAACACCAAACGCCCGTCACAGGTATAATTTTTATCACTAACACAGTTACTCACCTTGAACACATCAGGCCAGAATAAACCAACCAGATTTTAGTCAGTAGCAACCTGACCTCTGTCAAATTGTAGTTCTAGTTTTCTATGTTGAAAATATTTAATGGCCGCCATGGGTCGAACCAATGCGTCTGGTCCAGTGGATTCATGAGAAAACGTGCGCTCCCAGTTTTCAGTATTGAAAGTTGGCTTTTTGTTTCACACGCATCATTCTTACTAGTACTGTTCATGATAACCAAGAAAGGACAGTGACTTCCAGGACTTGGTCATGCCAGGCTCTCTTTAAATGGTCCAGGTGATGATGATTCGTCACAGAAAAAAATTCATTTAGGTCAAACATGCACATCGAAAAAAGTGAGTGATTTTAGCGTTTTCTGAGAGTGAATTGAACTAAATAGGACGTTATCAGAAAGAACCATGACTGAAGCAGTGGTAGACAAATGAAAACTAACATTACCAGGCGTGTATGTTCCCGCTTTCTTGCCAATGTTCTGAGTCTGCTTAGGCCAGGCAACACAGCCATTGGTTAGGACTAAGCCTCAGAAGCTGGGGCCTCAGCCTGGGACCCTAGGGCCGGAAGCTTGACTTAATCCGCAGGGGATTTAGCGCAACAATTAACTAGACTTCACAAAACCCTCCCTACCTCAGTTCTCCACTGCTGTGTATAGCCTTAGCAAGAGAAAACTAGAAGGTTACCGGTACCTGAAAGGCTTGCGTGTGGAAAATACAGTGGAGTAGATAAGAAAGAAGGGACATTGCTAAAATGAGACATATCAACGCAGAAGAGAAACTACAATTGATTTGGGACAAACCTATTTGTGATTTAACGAAAATTTGTAAAATAGAAAAATAATTGTTTCGTTGAAATTTATCCATGAGACTCGGACAATCCTGTAACTTGGCTCTAGAATGAGAAAGGAAGAACTTATCTTTTACCATACTTCATCAAAGAAAGACAATTAAAAAGTGAATTGAAAAGGAATGAGATTGGTTGAATGATGTAAGAAAGGAAGAAAAAAAGACGCTTTGAAGGAAACAGAAGAAGCACAGTGTATGAGTTAGAGAGACAAGGGGAGAGAGAAAGAGAGAGAGAGAGAGAGAGAGAGAGAGAGAGAGAGAGAGAGAGAGAGAGAGAGAGAGAGAGAGAGAGAGAGAGAGAGAGAGAGAGAGAGAGAGTTATTAAATACAACAAAAACAAAGATCCTCGTAATAATAAAAACATTAAAGGCCATAAATACGAACTAATTTGGAAACTGCACGGTTTTCCCTCTCTTCCTTTTCTAACCTGCACAATCAACATTAAAAAATTCTCCAGTGCCTTTCTTCCTCTGAGAGTCCAGTCTCCCCTCTCGCTGAGGGGCACTCCCCAGGGAATGGTCAACAGACCCCTAAACTGCAATCAGGTCGTCTCAAGATGGCCGTCCCCGAGTAAGCACGATTCTAGCCGATCGGCTAAATCGTTGGTCGACGTCAATAAAACGGCGGTCATGATTGGTTGAATTGGTTAGCGGGAAAGCCCGAGGCAAGGCATCCCTTCGCAGTATTGTCCGAGGAAGCTAATTCACTAACAGTCATGTTTCACTGAGACTTAGGCTACAAAGAGTATAGAATAAGAAAATACATAGGACTTGATTTGATAACTTTGCTATTTTACACAGACAGAATGAATCCCTCATTCATACCTATAGATTAAGGTCCCTCAGTGTTTTAGTCTGTCAGTTGTTTTGTGAAAATATACAACGGAATATATTAGAATGACTGATTAACATTCAGATTTAATAACCAATCCATTACAGAATGAAACTCCTCTTTTTTTTAATTGGGTTAAACAGGAAGCTTCCCTTGAACCACCTTTATTTTTCTAAAGTGTAAATGCATCTATTTCTATTATAAAAATAAATAGGAAATGTTAAATATTTGCAAAATTTTTACTCATCAACAAATTCTATCAACATTAAGCTGAAATTTTACGATATATCTCTTATTTCCATGTGCACATTAATGAACGCTCTCAAAATAGATACTTTAGATGTTTTCTTTGGATTTTGTATTAACAGCTATCTCTCGACAAAAAGATAAAAAGCCTTTAATTTTCAGTTGCTTTCTCTCAAGGAAATTTGAGACACATTTAACTAATCTTTTCAGTTGTATCATAGGCCAAGTCAAACATAGCAGAAATCAGGTGCTACGGGAAAACTTTGTGAAACGGAGCTATGTACTCTTATCAATCTTTTTTTATTTCTTTTCTTTCCTTTTGTCTTTCAGGAAAAACAAATCAATTCAAAGCCGAACATCATGCGAGAAGTCTCTGTAGAAGACTAAAAAACACAAACACTCAATCAAACTGAACCCTCAAAGTTAATTGCTATAATGCAAGAATCTTACAATTGAGTACCAGAAAGAGAACTTCAAAAAAAAAAAAAAAAAAGAAAAGAAAAAAGGAAAAAAAAAAGCAAAAACAGTGGAAGAAGACGGTGGGTATGTGCAGGGAAAGTGTGTGTGTGTGTGTGCCTGTGTGGTTGGGAAAGGAGGGGGGGAGGAGAGGGTAAAACTGTTGCTGGGCTACCATAGTTACCGCCGCCGCTGGAAAACTTGTCAATCTTTGGTCGCCCTGTTTGCTTTTTTTGACGGGCGACATCCTTGGAACCATGTTTAAATTTACAGCGATAGTGTCGAGAGTTACCTTCCCCTTCCCCTTCCATTGCCTGGGTTTTCTTCCTGGGCCGGAACCGTCTGCAAAATATCAACTTATCGCGCAGAAGATAACGTTCAGATTGGTATTTGAGAGGAGTGATTTAATCAAAATAAAGGAGAGCTCGTTATTGAGAGCATGAGCTTGTCTCAGGGCCTCAATCCGCCCTACTGCGCTCTGTCTAGTCGAGCAGTATGGGGGCAAGTATTATTAATTTTTAACGTTTTTAGAATTCTTTTTCGAAGTTAGCCCGCCAATCTGTCTGCAGGCCCTGTGAGGTTTTTATTCGCTATGATGGTCGGCGCATGACAATTCCCGCTCGCTGAACATAATAAAGGGAACAGAAATAAAATTTTTTAAACAACTGAAGAAAATAACAAAGAAAAAATTGAGGGAGAGGGCGAAAATCCCAATGGATTGCGAATATTTAAATTGTTATTGTTATCAACACTATCAGATTAAAATGGACAATCTGCTGGGTATTACAAAGTTAAAAAGGAAAAAATCCCGGTGATATTCTTAGATGAGAGGCAATTAAACTAGTATGAAAACACTAGGTGGTCTTCCAATAATTATTTAAGAAAGAATGAAACATGAAAGCGAAATAATCTAATATCCACGTTCAAAATTCAACTTTTTACAATCATCATCCAGGCGGATGTTTTTTTTATTCTATTATATTAGTTTTTGCACCCTTTGATCTTTTCATTCTTTGTGTCTCGTGGTTTGTCCTCAATCTCTGTCTCTGACATCACCCTAAAACATGCTGCAACCATTTAACGTGCATTCGGAACCAACTACGGCTATAAGAACACTTTGAGGTAACTCTCATCTTGTTAACTCTACCCTTTCCCGATTTGTTTGCTGCGCCAAAACGGCATGTGATCACCGATTAGTGGGCAAGTAACACATTAAAATATACCAATCAACCACTTGTTGTAGTATGTTAAAAATATAATTTTATGCAATTGATTTCTCACACCCTTGGAAGTATTGGAAACATTTTGTACAGCACATGACTTAAATTTTGCGTTCTAATTAATATTTTGCAATATGATTTACTTTTACTAATTTAGCATTTGGTCTTTACACTTTTCTCAATATAACTGAATAAAGTCACTAGGAAGTTTTATCTTCAGCTATTTACTCTACTCCTTTTTTTCGATTTGCCCTCCTGTTTTTGTCAAGATAAGAGCAAACAGCTCGCTCGCCAGTCTGCGAGCATGGTACTCCACGACAGTTTGGTCTCTCCTTGTTATCAGCAGGAACCTCAAGTCAACGCAACAGATTTTTACGTGTCAAGAGGAGATGACAGAAACGGGTGTTTTGTCCAGGCATTGTCAAATAAAAAACTTCCGCTAGTGTTTCAAGGGGTTGCTACAAGAACTTCAATCTGTTTCTCTGCCTCGTTTGCAGAAGGTTGATTTGCGAATCAGGTTGAATTGGGCAGATATTATGGCTTTGAGAGTTTAGCATAGAAAAAAAAACAATATGACAGATCAACCAGGAATCTTTAAGGTGACACAAAAAGTTCGAATTATGAGATGAGTTAAACATGGTCTGCGCAGTATGTTTCTAGTAAGGTCTTTCCCAATCATTCCCAACTGTCATTCAAAGTGCTTTATAGAAATGTTTTTCTTCTTTACATGAAAACATACGTTGTCTTGATTTAGGAATATTCTATTTTTTTAATACTAGATCTAATACTGTTGAGATTGAAATACCACTGACTTTGTTTATTTTATTACTTTACCGTTCCCAAGTTTCCAGCGGAGCCCTATAAAAAGATGGAGGCATTTCATCAAGCCAGAGATAGTACTGGATAGATGGACCACGACTTGATCACCCATGATCCAGCAAGGTATCTAACTCACAACTTGCCACTTGTCAGTCTATCAAATGACCTATAGATCATCAATGATCATCAAATTTATTAGGTGCAACCAAAGCTAAATTTGTGTCATCACTTCCATCGACATCATCACAAATCGTCCTCAAGGTCAAAACCTTCGCCAAATTTTTGAAGAGTGTGAATATATTAAACCAAATCATCTATTTTAAGAGCTAACCGCTACAAGCGTGCGTCGTACTAAAACGGTGAAAATGTTACTTCAGACTTTCCTCTATATAAATACACAGTGCCATAGCAGGGCAATACAGTTCTGTTGTGCCTATTCCCACAGTCTCTATTCTTTGAGGTCAGGCAAGTCCAAGAGGAAGAAAGAGAGAGAGAAAGAGACAGATAGATAGAGAGAGAGAGAGAGAGAGAGAGAGAGAGAGAGAGAGAGAGAGAGAGAGAGAGAGAGAGAGAGAGAGAGAGAGAGAGAGAGAGAGAGAGAGAGAGGGAGAGAGAGAGATAGGTCACACCCATGGTGTCCAATGTTCCAGAAAGCACGCGCGTGAGTTGACACAGCCGGTCACTTGTCACCAGATACTACCGCGGGTTGCATGAGTTATGACCCTTGGCCACGTCCGCTCAGGCATAGCCCTCTTATCACCGGTCTATAATGGTCACCCCGTAGGCCAGGAACAAAGCACAGTAATCGTTGTTAACAACAGCACCATTCTATAATAGTGAAAACAGGCAGTGGTAAGTTTTTCAAAGCCAATTAGCATGTCTGACCCTTTTTTCTGGGAAAGAATATATAAGACAATTTTTTTTCATAGATCCGACTTCATATTTGGGGTAAATGAAATAAAAGTGAAACATTCGAGTGAACTAAAGCCACTGTACATTTATTGCAAAAGATATTCAGTTCAAATGATATCTGGTGTTGCTGCATGTATCGCTTGCTTATTGGAATTTTCCAAAAATGTAAAATGAGCAAAACGTGTTGTCCGCTACCCAAAACCAGCTAAATTTTTGCTTTCATAATCTATTTGAAGATCATTTCACATGCTCATTAGAAGACTATGAATTCCCAACAGAAGTGCCTTCTTTCCCCGAATTCATAAGTGCCGATTTATTTAACCCTTCGTGATAATCATAATTATGAGCGTTTAAATTTAATAATACAAAGTTTGGATTTCACAAAATTAAGCCAACTATTCTTTTTGAATGAAATGTTACCGTGAGCATTCATGACCTCATTGAGCACTTACATTTTTTTTTGCTGTCTACTTATATTTAGTCATGTTAAAATAAAATGAGCTAGCGCTTAGAAGATCTAGTAAGCTAATAAAGATAAGAAATTTATTTTCTGAGAAATTTTAAATAGTTTTCCACAATTCCCAAATCATCTCTGTGATGTTGCTGTTACGCCCACTGGTGAGTTCAGACATCGTTTTTGTATTACTAACTTAATGTATTGTCTTCAAAATCTCCGAAATCGGCGTAGAACATATTGCCGTCTCATTTATCAGGCAAGATTCTTATCGAACTAACCACCAAGTTCCTCCTGAAATTACATAATGGGGCCTAATTGTATTTTCATTGTGAGAGAACCGCCATAGCAGATGACATTCTTAGACACATTGTAAACTTACTTGTGAAATTAAGAAGTTCCATTAAGAAAAACAAGACGGTTTAAAATAAAAAATGCGGAATTCTTCTTTATAAAGATATTTAAAAGGAATGGTCTTCTTTGATAAAAAGTGTATGTCTTGACAAAAATAAAAATATTCCTTTAGTAATTTAAAGACGTTTCTGAACATTGAAACAGTGCCATACACAAGAGACTGATCAAACTTTTCCTGGTAAATGAAGGCGATACTTATTTACCTAGGAGCTGTAATTAAGAACTCAACAATGGAGATTTAAAGCTTGAGATTTGAACTCTAGAAAACGTGAAATAAGGCTCCAGATCACCTGATGACAGCTCAGGTCAAAATACCGCATTAGGTCTACAGCTAATTTACTTAAGTTGAGATTGATTTTCCGTCGGATGAGATCCAGAATATCTTTCAAAACTTACTTTTTTTCTTTAAATTATTCTTTATGTCTACAAGTTGATATAAATGTCTTTTAAATGACTCATCCTTGCAGCTGCAAAGATTGACCACTACATTTATAGACGTTAGACTTATCTTCGCTCAAGTAATGAGACAACCCGAAATCTCATAAATTTCTATTGTCAACACCACTATCTACTTCCCGACGGCTCAGGCTGGGGGTAAAGCAAAATAGCGAAAACTTGAAGCTGTAAATTATCGCCGTATGCTGTCTCGTGAATCACCATTTCTTAACCTCAGTCCTTAGAGCTCTTCAGTGTGTTGGTTTTCTCGACATTTTCCTTATCTGGCCATTGGTTGCTTACTGTGGATTGGCTTCTTATTCCAGATGCAGTAAATCTTGCACAGTACATTATAATACGTGACATTATAATCGGGAAAACTTCAGCTTATATCAACCTCCGTCTTCTCCATTTTGTCCGCCCCTCTCTTTATTTCCGTCCCTTCCCTCACTACAATGCATTCTATTTTCCAACATTCTGATCATACAAAATTTTCAAAGGCGTACAACATTTAGAAGCTGCAACATCAACAATGACCATTAGTTTCGGCCGAAGGACTTAATGAAAATCTGCTGAAAGCAGCGTAGCTTTCTTTAAACTCACATGATTACATTCTTCTTTGATTTCTTTTCACCTTGTTTTAATTGTTCCACGGTATTAAAGTTTCCACAATGCCTTGTAAAAAAAAAAGACAAAAGAGACCCTTTTGATTCAGTAAACACAAATCAGGCGTAAAGCTCCTTGTTAATTTTATAAAATATTTTTGTACGATAAAAAGACTAAAAAATATCATTGCAATTTATGATAATCGCAAGTTTTAGGTTCATTACCATGAGCTTAGTCTATTCTATGTTTTTGAACACAATAGCCGTGTCTTTGCTTTTTCTCGCCACCGACTTTGTTCCTCTTCTGACTCGCTTGGCTCCTCCATTGAAACCTCACGTCTTGCCTAGCAACCGCTCCATGGTCGACTTCTGTAGATACAGGCTCGCATTGAAGGAACGACTGTCCCGCACACACAAAATAATTACAGAAATAGAATTTATGGGAAGGCTTGGGCCGAGAAAAATCTGACTAGATTAAGAAATAAAAAAATTATTAGTCCTAAGACTTATTCATGAGAGTTTCTTAATACAAAATTTTGGCTAAAAATTACATCTGACACGAAAATGGACCATGATTTTCAATTTTTACCGTAAGCCTATTTGCTTCATACAAACAAACAAAAAAATACAACAACAAAGAAAGCAAACTAAAGAAGCAATGATTACTTGTAGTGATAGCGGGATGATTTTTATAGCCTAAGTTGACAATGTCAACACAATTAATGATATTTCCAAGCTCTTTCATAAATTAATATAATTTAGAACTAAATTCCTAATTCGGAAGCAATTGCAACAATTTACCCACCACGTTATCCATAGATCCGACTCGACTTAAGACTGATGGCATGACTCTTCATCGTTCTGTGGTGAAGGAAGAGATACCGTAATCTAGCAGCAGGGCCTAGTGTTTCTGTATTCACAATTCCCAATGCACTTAACATGACACGTCAAAATTTGATTCTTTTTCAATGGAAAAACTTCCTACCAACAGTCTGGGCATTCTGGGAAGCTTTTGTAAGGATCAACATTGACATGATAAGTTCAACTTTTTAAGGATATGTCTATATCGCGCATTTCGCGAGATCTAGAATCTAGATCTAGATCTAACTTTGGGTGCTAGGTTCGGCTCTATTCTTTCATTATGTCAAAGTGCCTAGTTAATAGCTGGTGTGAAGAAAATGAGACGTAAATATAATCATCTTTGAATGAGGTATGTAAAGTATGGTTAGTGTGTTCAATGCTTAACTTATACTTGTGATTCAACAATGAAAGCTCCTTTTTGGAGGGTTTTCATCGTGACAGTCATGACCAGTGAAAATGGCATATATTTTACTAAGAATACAGTATTGGTTGATACATTATGCAGTAGCAGGTTTCTGAGACATCATCATAATGTAAGTGAACAGGGAGTTATAGTGTTGGTACTACACAAATGTATTATTATTGTACTGTACAATAGTATTAATTTTTTTCTTGTACCATTGCTTTATCTCCTTGTTCACAGAGACTATGATGGTGCTTCAGAAAACCCTACTCATCCTCCATAGCAGTTGATTGCAAGACTCTGCTCTGAATAATACTTAAATGTTACATAACAAATTCCAGATTTAGCACTATCTTTGTTACTGCTGAGCTTTTTTTTTTCTCGTGATGCCAAGGGAGACCTACTCAAAGGCACTGTTTACTTTAAAGCTTTGTCTTAATGCAAGTATTTTGTTTCTCATTTACTGAGGTTTATAGCACCACAAAGTCCAACGAGACTTTCTTCTAAAGAATGAGCTGAGTGAGAGTAAAAAACAGTGTCCATGTAGCAGGCGAAGATGTAGCTCCATATATCATTATCCGGAGATATTATAAATCAGTAACATTTCTTTCTGTCTAGGACTTTAAGACACATTACTCAAATGTCTACCGATAAAATTATCATTAATATCCTTACTTTTTAAATCATTTGAAAATGAAACCTCATGCAACAAATTAAGAAATCATTTCCAGTACAGGCACTGAATATCAAAAGTTCAGACCTTTTTTTTTTAAAACGACTCAAGATTCAATAACTTACTCAGTTATAAGGTGACATTTTGTTTTCTTAATGTTGAGACAAATCTCATCTGGCTATATCTTTACTCTTTTCTAAAAGTCGTATTGGGCGCGCATAATGTTGGATTCTCTTGATATTCCAAGGCCCCACCTTGAACAATGGACAGTCTGTGCAACCACAGACCAGTCAAGGCGTTGTAAGTTTCATCTTGAGCGTCCACATCTTTTTTCTTTGCTCCTGGATCATTGAAGACTGAGAAGTGGTCCATCAAGTCGTCGAATCTGTCTGGCTGCTGTGTGAGTATGGAGCATCGCCTTCTGACTAGATAGAGTCGCATGGTATGGAGTCTTCATCCAGGATCCCTTCAGCGTTTGAGGAGGCGAGATACTATCATTGATGTAGGTGAGCTATATCAACGCTATCAATCTATGGGATTGCTGAGGTAATCGTTTTCTTCGCAATCGAATTTTCTCTGTCATTTTTCATAAAACCTTGCTGCAATTTCTTCCTTCAAAACATTTCTTTTAAATTCTGTACAATCATGAAAAGTCATAATTACTTTTAGTTATACATGAATAATTTTAAAAATCGGTATAATCTCTGCCTCTTTCTGTTCTCAATATGTTTTTTTGTCATTCAAGTGTTGTTTTTTTTTTTCATAGATAAAATTTTACATGACTAAATGAGGAATTTCGAAATCCTAATTCGAGATCGCTGGAGCAATAATCGTGAAGAAACGAAGATCGGTCGTGTCAAAAATAGTATCATAACTTAGAATGTCGTGAAAGATAAGATCCAACCACAGAATGTCACTATGCTGCAATGAGATTAAATCTGATTAGGCACGTACCTCTGGTTGTGGAATTTCCTTCTATAGTTTATACGGACTCTCGTGAACCAAATAAGTCGTCTATGGACTTGTAGTGGGCCTTCAAGAAACTAAGAGAAAATAAGGCACAGGGAAGCATAGGGTTTCCTGAATCAAGTCTTCAAAATAAAGTGAGAATGAGAGAAAGAGAGAGAGAGAGAGAGAGAGAGAGAGAGAGAGAGAGAGAGAGAGAGAGAGAGAGAGAGAGAGAGAGAGAGAGAGAGAGAGAGAGAGAGAGAGAAAGTTAGAGAAAGTGAACTATGTTATAGAGAGAGTAAGTAAGAAAGAAAAGTGATGAAAAGAGGGAGAAAGACAATTGAGAGGAAGAGGAAGACAACCACACTGCCCTTCGCTGTAGATCTCTCCCTTGGCTTCCGGCATCGTATCGGATTTCTCTCATGTCATTGCCGTTATCGCAATGTATTATGTTTTATTGGTGTAGCTTAGACCTCCCATATTAACCTCCGTCCCTTAAATTTTATTATCATGATTATAGAATTCCTAGCCCTTTGGAAAACTTTCCTTAGAGAATTAATGTTCTATAGCGCCGTGTGTTACGCTCCACCAAACGCTCGTGCCGTGTATTGCCTTTAATTCAAACAGTTATGTCACGATATGAATAGAAACTATATGATATTATTTACAACAATTGATATTGAAATAAAACTGTCCTCCATACGTCCTTCAAAAGTGACGACAAATATTGTGTGTAGAACAAGCAAGCGATTGGCCAGTCATCAACGACCCTCAAGACTTGGCATGGCTGTGCGAGCCGGTTAAGTCGCGACGCCGCTGAGGTGGCGAGATCGTCGCCGTAGATAGCGCCTCCCGGTAAAACACTCGCTGTCTGGGGTTCAAACACCGTGACGCTCTGGTCTAGGCGACAACCAGCGCCACTGCCAGGTTTAGGCCAGCCAAATGTAGCTTTGGTCTCAATGATACGATTACATTTATTTTTCTAAATCATATAAAGAATAACATTTATAATATTAAAAAAAAAACAAAAAAACTCACATTATTATTTTTGTTTTGTTTAGAACATGCTGCCGCCTTAAGAAATTTTTTTTAAACTTCATGAAAGTTTCTTGCGATGTCTCAGATTTTAGTTTGAAGTTTGGCCCCCAATGTATTCTCACGTTTAAAAGCTGAAATGCAGAAGGCAAAATGTTTTTTGTTCCAAAATCTTTAGATAAAAAAAAATTGTAATCGATAGATAGGAGGCATGCAGAGAAATAGAGAGCGAGGGTAAAGAGAAAAAGAGACACACACACACACACAGAAAGAGACAAGTTTGCACAGATAAAGACAATCGAGACAGGGAGAAAAAAGGAAGAAAACAGAAAACGGATGAAGTATATAAGCAGAAGGAAAAATGGTGGGAGAGGGGGAGAAGTAAGAGTGAAGAGGACTGAATAATCAAAAGACAAAATTGAATAAAAACAATTTATCGATAAATTTGGCAATAAATCATAATATTAAAAATTCTTTTTCCTCTCTCTCTCTCTCTCTCTCTCTCTCTCTCTCTCTGTCTCTCTGTCTCTCTCTCTTTCTTTCTCTCTATCCCCCCACCCTCTCTTCTCTTATCAGGACAAAAGACTTACTTGGTTTTGTTTTGTTCTGATGCTAATGGTATGCTATCTCTAATCTGCACTGAAATCAGTATTCTGTTTATACATTGCAGTTCCAAAGTTCTAGTTCCTTGTTAAAACTTCAGCCCTAATCCCCGGAAAGATTTTTAGTCTCTGATTCTAAATTCATTGTCAAAGGGAGATGAGTTATGGCTCTCATCTATTTAACCCTGTTCTGCCCGAGAGGAGTTGCTGTGCGAAGAAAGCTAATCAACAAAACATTTGATTGTTGTCGCTTTTAATCAGTTTCACAGTACAGGCGTTCTTTTTTTCTTTTCAACTATTGCCCACTCAGTACTCAATTTCATTTGAACACCGCCCTTACTTTCCCACCTTTCAACCCCCCACCCAACACACACACCAAAAAAAAAAGTTAAAACGAAAATTTTTTAGCTTTATTTTTTTCTTCTTTTCCTCTTCCTCTTCCTCCTCTTCTTCCTCCCCCTCTTCCTCCTCCTCCTCCTCCTCCTCCTTCTTCTTCTTCTTCTTCTTCTTCTTCTTCTTCTTCTTCTTCTTCTTCTTCTTCTTCTTCTTCTTCTTCTTCTTCTTCTTCTTCTTCTTCTTCTTCTTCTTCTTCTTCTTCTTCTTCTTCTTCTTCTTCTTCTATTATTATTATTATTATTATTATTATTATTCATCTAATAATTTTTTTTGCTCTCTATATACCCGAAAGAAAACAATAATAAGGAGGTCAACTTGAAACTGATGACAACAATCGAGGAATAAATAATTTGAGACTAATGACTCAATATCGTTACGCCAATGGCTGCAGCCGTCTTTAAATTGATATCTTTTAGACGTAGACTGAATTAGCCAAGTGGGATGAGACGTCAGGACCTGGGCTTACTGATCCTGTGATCAAGATCGCAACCACCTAGCCAAGTGGAGCGCCGAGTCACTTCTGGTGATGACCAGGCTGGGGTTTCTTCGAACTGGTGACGGAAGTCAGGTGGTCGCCATGATATGGAAAGCTCATCTCGCCTCCCTGTCTCCCTGTATCCTTGTCCCAGCAGGTAGAGTGTGAGCTTAATGCGGACCAGTTTTGAAAAGAGTGTCTTCATTATTGGTCTTACCGTGAGTTCTGTGTTCATCAAGCGTGAACGAAATAGATGATATCGCATCTGCTCGTCAAGTCTTTGAAGATCTTGGAAATTAATTCACAAAAATTGAGAATTATGTTGATCACAGAGTGTAATTTTTTCCTCCTAATAAAGTTATTGAAGCCTTACTTCTTCCTATTTTGTTATCAATTATGAGAAAATAAAAGGTTTTGCTTGTTGGGGATCAGAAGCATCGAAGCATTCTTTATTAATGTTGTCTGGATTTGTACATCTCGACTTCTTCCAAGTTATCGTTCTATTGTCTCGTATTTTTGGATGTAAATCATTCAGCATTCTATCACTTTCCAGGATCTCTTCCAAAAGGAAAGGATTATTTACAATTAAAACATGAATATATCGACATGCAAATAGAATTTATGACGACTATTCCAATCCGTTTGTATTATACGATGCCTTTTGATACTGAAATAAATTACTTTCTGTCGCAATTATTCGAATATCTTGCCAGAAAATTCACTATTTAATACAAGTGAATACTCCAGTTTAATATCCACGCGGTCCCACCATATTTCAATTGAATACCAATATAATTTCCAATTCAATCGAACACTCCATCTCCCCTTTGCGTTAGGATATTACAGGATCGCCTCGTGCTATTGAATACCCAATATCTTCCCATAATATTAAATCTCTCAATAACTTTCCATCTCTTTGATTTAAGACTCTATGACGTGAGCAATTAATACAGTTGGCGAGAAGAATGATTGCAAACTGGAGAAAATATAAGCGACGCAAATTGTAAAATTAAAAAAGAAATCAATGCACTCTTATTTTATTGTTTCGTTTCCCTTTTCAGAATGATGAAAGAATGCAATACTATTGTCACCCCAACCTCCCCCCTTTTTTTCCATAGGTCTGTCTGTCTGTCTGTCTGTCTGTCTGTCTGTCTGTCTCTCTCTCTCTCTCTCTCTCTCTCTCTCTCTCTCTCTCTCTCTCTCTCTCTCTCTCTCTCTCTCTCTCTCATCGTTTGAACCTCGCGGTTCATGCTACCCCATCTTATCAAAGCACAATAAAAAAGAAAGAACGCCCTAATCATCATCTGCAAGACTACAGAATTGATACTTTCACAATGTTCTTCATAACAATAAGGACTGAAAATCATTTTAGAGCATCACAGTTTTTGTGCCAGGCGCTGGTTACTAGCATTTCACAAAATATACATAGCATAATTATTGTAGCCGAGTAGAATAACAATTAGACAAGTGGACATGAGAATATCTTAAATCAACTTACTGCTTTTCCAAAGTTGTGCTATGAATTGGACCCCTAACTCATATTTTCTGAGACAAATAAGACGCCCAAAATACTGCCTAGCAGCTACCACAACTTCAACAGCACAAAAAAAATGTATAGTTGTAGTTGGTACACAAGCCTGGAAACAAGAGGTTTGCTCCGGTCTATTATAACGATTCCACCGTTACAGAAAACTCTTCTGTTATTTCTTTTACAATGAATGAGCGGCAGCGGATCACTGAAAAGAAAGATGACCCCCTTTTTTTATTTGTTTTAATCTTCTTTCAACTTTCAACAATAAATCCACTCTTAAAAAAAGAACACTTTCACTAAAGCGAAGTGACAATGTATAGGTCCATCGTTCATCATGGATCCGGCTTAAAATAGTTTTTTGAAAATTTTAAGTGGACACTTCATACGCTTTGTTAAATAAACAGCACGTCATACACATTCACACAAAAAAGCTCCCAGTTTCAGCAGATAAAAACAGAGTGTCACTCTAAACTACTTGATATCACCCGTAACAGTAACACCAACTTTGTAATGACTCTGGGAATACATGTATCCGTAAATCCCAAATGGTTATGTTTGAGCTTTTGTAGTTTTGCATAGTTTTAGTTCGTTGATAATAAACACTTTTTTCAATACCTGATATCTCTCTCTCACTCTCTCTCTCTCTCTCTCTCTCTCTCTCTCTCTCACACACACACACACACAAAATAACTCCTCACTCTACCTTTTCTGTCTCTTTCGCTTTCACTCTGATCATCCAACACATTTTCAGTACTAGATAATATATACTTCACGCTTACTCTCTCTCTCTCTCTCTCTCTCTCTCTCTCTCTCTCTCTCTCACACACACACACAAAATAACTCCTCACTCTACCTTTTCTGTCTCTTTCGCTTTCACTCTGATCATCCAACACATTTTCAGTACTAGATAATATATACTTCACGCTTACTCTCTCTCTCTCTCTCTCTCTCTCTCTCTCTCTCACCCTCTCTTTCCATGTCTCACTCTTTGATTCTTCTTTCGCTTCTTTAGATCTTCTTTAGTGTGTCCTAGGTAATCGATTAAATTAAAAAAAGAATCGCTACGGTTTATATTAAGGAAACATTATCTGTTCATAAATAGAACTCAGGTGGATGCAAAATTATTAAGCTGTTCACACCTACCCTCATTCTTTTTTCTGTCTATCTTATTTTTCATTTGATTTCTCTCTAATTACACCGCTTGTAATCGAATCGCTCTTTCTGTTTTTTCTGACACTTGATTTTTACCCTGTCTCAACATCGCCTTTCTCTCTCTCTCTCTCTCTCTCTCTCTCTCTCTCTCTCTCTCTCTCTCTCTCTCTCTCTCTCTCTCTCTCTCTTTCTCTCCCCCTCTCTTCTCTCTCACACACAAACCCTCTATCTCTTTTTTTTTAATCTTGAGAACAATTATATCTCTTATTTAGTTTCAACTTTGAATCCGTTCTCACCAACGCTGTCGAATTATCATCTCTGAAATTTCTGATAAGAAGTTGTTTCTTTTTTTACTTTTTTATTAACCTGCGTTCATTTTGCTCTCAGCAATCATAAAACTTTCAACACCATTTAAGATTAAAATCAATTTACTAAAGATAATTACTTTTGTCAGGACTTTTTACATCTAATTGTAGCTCTACTACATGTATTGCAAAATTTTTAAATGTGATACAGGTCCTTTATTAATATTTTTTTTTGAAGGGTTTGATATGCACTCAGCGGCCGTTCGTCAGTTTAAGGATGATGTTGATAGATCGGATACGCCTTCAATATCAGATACCGCACCCAGGAATCTAACCGGGGCCTAATTATTGCCAGTCCTTAGCTCTAATGTCAGGGCTATCTGGCGCCTTACAGGTGTAGAGGTAGCGGGTAGTAGTATTTCTCAAGAGACACCAATAACCTACACAGCTTGAAGTTTGCTCCCTCCAATCTCATCTAGGCAAACGGGTGGCACTTGTCAAATAAATTGTTCCCGTTTGACACCCTGGGTATCAGTGAGACAATGAGATAAGAGAACGACAAGTCTTCAATTTAGCCTGCCGGCAACCAACAATGGGAAGGCAATATTAATTTGAACACAGTGTGTGGTGTGCACGGGGCAGCCAGTAGTATGTGAAATGTCGCAACATGCTGAGAACCGGAGGGAACATGCATAGACTTAACGCTTAATTCAAAAACAGGTGAAATTCGGACAGGAAAAATTAAGCAAAATATTCGTGGTCGCTAGGAAAAGTTGAAACCCAAAGTAAAAAAAATAATAGAAAAAAGAGACTGGGAGAGAGAGAGAGAGAGAGAGAGAGAGAGAGAGAGAGAGAGAGAGAGAGAGAGAGAGAGAGAGAGAGAGAGAGAGAGAGAGAGAGAGAGAGAGAGAGAGAGAGAGAAAGAGAGAGGGAGCGAGAACAGTCAGGCAGGTAGAAGCAGACCGGCAGACAAATAGAGAGATGGAGAGACGGAGGAAGAGAGAGAAATACAGATACAGAGACAGAGATAGCAACAGAGTCAGAGAGACTGATAATAGAGGCACGCAGAAAGCCAATAATCTATTTTTCTTTTTCAAACAACAGGATGTGTCGCAATGCATACACTGAAACAAAATACAGCGTCATCGATGACTCAACACTCTTAATAATGTATCAAAAAATGACAGAAGGCGATCCAAAATATTTGTTATACAGTCCCGAACGATAAAGACATTTTTCTTTAACATTTTCTCTTTTGCTAAAAAATTCCTAAAGATCAGTATCATTAAATTAACACTAAAGTTCCGAATCATCATTTTGGATACTTTAACTTAAAATCGTACTTTAATTTACAATTTACATAGAAAACTATTAGATTACAATAGTCTAGGATGGCCTATTCATTACTTGGGCTCGAAACAACTAAGACAGGGACGCAAGGTCACCCTAGCGTCTACAAAGATCTACACTGGCAACCTTTGCATGGAAACGAATAAGGTCAAAGTTTTGAACACTTTCTAATATCTTGCAGAAAATCGCAGCCGCTGTGAAATCATTATTCTTATCAAAAATGATCCACGGCGCATGTCACATTGTCGCCCACTGAATAATCGCTTCCGCAAAGTGCTTGAGATTTTTAATCCCTTTCAAATATAAAGAAAAATTAAAATAAAAAAGCGCCAGAAAAATGAGTCAGTCTCTTTAAAAAAATAAAAAAAATGAAACGACATGTTTCTTTGTGCCGTCTGTAAAGAAAAAATTCAAAATGTATACAACATTAGATTTGTCAAAAATTACCAATAATTTTTTTTAATATTTTGAGCGAAATCATGAATTCAATACTTTGACCTACATTTCTCAGGCACACCTGGCCAGCTTTAATTCTTTAAAGCTTACTTTGAATGCCTGATTAAATTTTTGAAGACACTTCGCACGTCTTGAATTCACTCCTCTATCCGTCTGTTATTCTTCCAATCTCTTGGCTCGCTTTAGTAGAAGCGTTTATGAACAAATCAGTTAACAAATATATTGCATGGGAAGTCTGATGAACAAATTTGTCGAGACGTTGATTACATGGGGAGTCTTATGAACAAATAAATCGAGATGTTGATTGCTGGTGAGAAGTCTGATGAGCAAATAACTTGAGATGTTGATTACTGGTGAGAAGTCTGATGAACAAATAAGTTGAGATGTTGATTACTGGTGAGAAGTCTGATGAACAAATAAGTCGAGATGTTGATTGCTGGTGAGAAGTCTGATGAACAAATAAGTCGAGATGTTGATTGCTGGTGAGAAGTCTGATGAACAAATAAGTTGAGATGTTGATTGCTGGTGAGAAGTCTGATGAACAAATAAGTCGAGATGTTGATTACTGGTGAGAAGTCTGATGAACAAAATTTAATGCGTCGAGATATTGATTACTCGTGAGAAGTCAGATAAACAAATCGGTCAAAGCATTGATTATTATGAGAAACCTTATGAACAAATCAGTCAAGGCGTTGATTTTTGTGGGAAGTCTAGTGAACAAATCAGTATATATTATGACCACTGCTAGGAATCTAGATAAAGTGGGAATATTTGGTGCATAGTTTGGTGACCAAATCTGTTAAGATGTTTACCACTGATGAGAACACTGTTGAAGAAATCGGTGGACATGTTGATTAATTGATAAAAAGATTTATGAACAAATTAATCTATATCTTTTATTTAAAAATATAGATAAGCAGGGTTTGACTTCAACGGTCAAATGTTTATCGGGCCTTTATTTATATGAATTTACATCTATGAACTATCAAGCTGTATACTCATAGCACACGCTTAATATATTGACCCTCCTAGCTTTGAACAATATTCATTTCAATATTTTCGCCTGGCACTCTAAATTATTTGAATTTGGCCCAACCCGAATAAACATCCTTGTTTCAACAGTTATGGTTTATGGATTTCTGATCCTAACCAAAATAGGTTTTATCTAACCCAATGACACCTGATGCTTCTCCTAGACGCATTCGAATTGTCACGGAAATGTCGATAACCCGCTCTCCAGGAGGTGAACTTTATTGCTTGGTGGGGGTCCGTGGTCACCGTTTTGTGATGAAAGAATCAGCGACCAAAAATTGATAATAGTTGGGTACTTGCCAAAACGTTTTTTTTTTTACTTACAAGTTTATAAAATAAAGGACAACAGAACAACTTACACCTCTTGATGATAAAATAATGTTTTACGTTTCTTCGTGTTATCTTGCCATTAATAATAAAATTTTGTATATGTATATATAAATGTACACATAATTATTTTTTTAATGTGCAAACTGATAAGTGTGATAAGATGTAATAACCATAAAAGAATTTTTCCGAAATATGTCTTTAATATATTTATGAAAAGTAGGGCCTATCAAATCATTATTCTCTTCTTCATCAAAACACAATATAAAGTTCTCAAGATAGTCAAGCTGAAACCTAAATCATTTTTTTTTTAAATGAACAAATACTTATTTGAAGTTCACTTCCCTTTACGTATCTGTACAAATACTTCTAGCAAAGTGCGTCGCTTGATATATCTCTCTTAGAAAATTTAATAAAGAAGGAAATTTTAGCACAATCATGATGTCCACAAGATTGAATTCATACAGCTTGGAGAGCTAACGGCATGGCAGTAATTCCTCCTGTTTGTGCTTGATCTTGAAAACCCAATAAAAAATGATTCCACATTTTCTTTTTTAAAACTTTTGTTTTAATAAGTTTAATAAGAAAAAAATTCTGACAGTGAGAGGAACTACCGATAAAACGCTGTGTACTCCATGAAGGTCAAGGTCAAGATAGAGAAGAGGACTTCCCAATCACGAGAGCAGTATTTCGAGGTTTGTAGAGTTGGATGACCAAAGATCGGCTTTGACGGAAAATATAAGTCACAGATTTTCTCATGAAGTCATAAGGAGTCTTGGGGATGATAGAGCAGTGCAGTTAAAGAATAAGGTTAAAAACGCGACAGAACGGACGACTGAAGATATGCCAAAGAAGAGAGCCTGTCTTTAACACTTAGAAGTACTTGACCGTATTCATTACTAGTTATGGTCGCAGGATATTATTCTGTGCACCTCTCCGCCAGTTTCTGCGTTCTGGAAACCTGCGTAAGTTTTATCGTCAATAATTAATCAACTAGTATAAAGTTAGTGTCGAGGTATCTCTCTGTGTCTCTGTCTCTGTCCGTCTGTCTGTCTGTCTGTCTGTCTGTCTGTCTGTCTATCTGTCTGTCTCTCTCTCTTTCTCTCTCTCTCTCTCTCTCTCTCTCTCTCTCTCTCTCTCTCCCTCCATGACCTCCAACCTTCACTTTTATTAGAAACATAAAAAGGAACAGCTAGAGAAATTTTTGGCAAACTTCAACAATAATGAATGAATTTCCAATATTTCAACACTTTAAAAGTCTAATTTTGGTAGGATAAATGTAATTTCAACAGAACTGATATTTTCTAACAAGTTAATAAATAGGCCGTCCTTCTTTTTTATTTCAAAATCCATCAGCATACATTCCTTGTTCTGTGTAGGGTCGGAGGCCTGTCTAGCCATAACAAAGAGGAGCGTTTAGGAAAAAAAAACGAAGTGACCACAGGAAGCAACAGAGGGACATCGGCCAGGGAGCTGGTGCTGCATCCCTAGACGTCCAGTCGCCACCCGCTGGCCACTCCAACAGCTGGCACCAATGAGATAAAAGTTTCGACACCTCCTCCGCTGCTACAACCTGGTTCCACAAAACACATTTTGTGACATCACCAACGAAGGTGAGCGAGAAATTTTTCGTGATTACCAAAAAACTTACCTTGATGCAGCATCAGACAGTGTGCTATCTCTCTGGTCAGTGTTCTCCCATTGCTTCACAGTTTGCATTGGCATGGTCACAGTCACGTGATATTTCGTATGAGGCAGGTTGCGCAATCAAAATGGCCACTCTCATCATTCTGTTGATGTTTCGTTATCGTCTCTATATCTCGCCAAAGTCTTCTTTTCCTTGTCGTGTAATAATTACTAAATTATTAATTTATGTTTTATTGATTCGGGTTGCCTTATGAGGTACAAAAGTTTACCTAAAAAATGAAAACATCACTGCCATATCTTTAGATAAACTTTTCCCTACATCAGAAGGCTCTGAAAGCAGCAAATTATATGGTCGATAAAACGGTGATGTAGAGAAAATATTGAGCCATACCCAATACTTATACCTCCGTTAAACCCTTTTTTTATCTGTTTTTTTTTTTTAATTTTTTATTTATTTATTTATTTTTTTTTTTTATTATTATTATTTTTTTTTGGGGGGATGACTATTGAACCATTCTCTCCAAAGGATGACGAGATTTCTACTCACCTAAAAACATCCTCAACCGTTTCTGAACTAGATTCATTCACATAATTATTGTACAGATCTTGTCTCGATTTTTGACAATGAGACCCAGAGACACAGTTCATCATATATTAACTTTTTTTTGAGGAAAAAAAATCAACTCGCATCCCGTGGGACATTCTTCTTACAATACCTTGAGAATTCACCGTACCACCATACTAGTCTACATCACTTATCTGATTAACTTTAGTTTGAAACTAAGCAAACACTTTCTGAACGAGTGTCAAGTCACAACAGGCAATCTTTGCGATAAATTAAAGTTTTGTGTTTGCTTTGAGATAAAGGATTTACCCCTCACCACGTAATAACAAAAAACCTGGCATACTGTAACATAAGACGAGAATTTCAGGTCTGTGGTGCGGTTGAATCAGTTTGAGATACCACGGAATTTCTGATATAACTTACCTCTATCTAGGACTCCAACAATGTCACTTTAGGTTAAAATAAGTTAACATTTTGCCACATTTTCTTTGTCACCCACACCCACATCCACGCTCTTTCTTTCCGTTACGAGATTCTTCAAAATCCCACTATCTCTCTATCTCCCTCGCGCCCTCTCTTTCTCTCCCCTCATTGCACTTTCTCTTATCATCTATGTTTTCCCTTGCCATTTCTCTCTAAACCTCTTTTCCTTTTTCTATTTTTCCTTTCTCTTTTTCTGTCTTCTTTTCTCTATCTATCTTCATTTCTCCTTCACAACTTCTTAACTACCTGTATCTCTTTCAGTCTTCCTCGCCTTCTATTCCGGGAGCCCCCTGCCTCTCCCAACCCGCTTGTTACATACCTATTCTACAAACAGTATGATTGACCTTGGCTTGGTGGAAGAAAACCTGGACCAAATTATCCAATTTAATAAGGGATTTGGCTTTCAGATCAGGTTAACCTTTCTTGCCTTCTGTCGCTGAAAGCTTAATGCAGGCCAAAACAAAAGCTAAAAGTGGCCAAACGGGAAGACACAACACAATCCCTTTTAGATGGGGACAAAACAAAGATAGAAAGACTAGACCCTGCAGGATTCCTCACGCGGTGAATTCAAGAGCAAAAATAAGATCTGGGTGTTAAGAATATCGGAGAAAAAAATAGTAGATGAAGAAAAGAGAGGAGATGGAAGAGAAAGAAAGAGAGAGAGAGAGAGAGAGAGAGAGAGAGAGAGAGAGAGAGAGAGAGAGAGAGAGAGAGAGAGAGAGAGAGAGAGAGAGTAGCAAGAGATACGGAAGAATGTAAAGGGTCTATATAGGACAAATACGTAAAAGAAGGTTGCTCTATGGTCAAATGAGATGAACTTCCATCGCAATAACTGACTGCTATGCATGAAGCGATGTTTTCAAGTTTCTTAAAGACTATTTCTACACTTTTATTACATTCCTGTGGAAAAATCTCGGGCTTAAAGGCAATTAACACTCAGATGATAAAAACGAAATATATAAATATATAAGTGTTTGTATATATATATATATATATATATATACATGCATATTTTTTTTCCATTCTTTTTTTTATCTTCGATGCAAATACATAATGTAACGAGATATGGTTAGGCACTCGTGAGCGCGATCAGACTAGATTTCCGGAGACCTGGCGCGGATTAAGGCGAGTTGTGCTCGCCCCAGACCAACAGTGTGACGGTCTAGTGCTCACGCCAAGACTCTGCTGCAGCAGACCCTCACCTCAACGTGGACCCGAGCTCCACACGCTCTCTAGTCTGGCTTCATTGTGACTTTGGAGAATTATTAGCCTTGTTAGAACTAATATGAACGACACGGTGTCTCTTAAGAATGATCTTAATAGGCCAAGAGGCTTTTGGTAATTTCTAACGAAACTAAAAATAAGATATACCTTTACCTAATTGGGTATCTAACTTTAAATATACGAGACAGACGTTTTGTCAATAAAAATATCTGAATAAAAATATCCAATAAACGAACTTTGACTTATTCAGATAAATTAAAAAAAAAAACAACGAAACAAAATTTCGTTTTCCATAAAACAAAATATTTCCACCATTTGACTTTTTTGTGTCTTACAGTTTCACCAGTATACCTGTTTTGCGTGAATATCTTTGATAATAACGAAAAAAAGTGTCTTTGACCTGCTAAATAATCATTAGGTATCTGAACAGAGTATAAAAACAGAAAACATTGTAGACTTTCACATGAAAAATCTTCATACCTTAAGGAGTCTTGAAGGAATAGTTGCAGAAAGACGCGCTGGGGAAAAATATAAAGGGAGAAGAGAGCAAAAGACAAAGCTTTAGATATATGGCCATCATAATAAATAGGGATGGGCGTGTTAAATTGCCGTGTGTGAGTTCCATGACGCTCCTAGACGTCTGGTCTTGTGCCCAGTTCTGACCAGTTCCTGCAGTATACGTCAGTGTTTGCCTTCTGGATGGTCCAGCGGGTTTCCTGACCAGATCTGCGTGGCACAAGGCATGTACGAAGCCTCAGGCCTTTCTCCCTGCAGACCTTTCATGCCTCATAATTGTTTTCATGAGTACGATTCAATGATTTGTAGTCTCTACCGGTCGACATTTTTATTTCTCATGAAATGTTTTTCTTAAGCAAACCCTGAATAATTATGTATTTCGCATAGTGTTCTGAATATCAAGAGTTTAGTAAATAATATTCCCGCAAAATTCGGTGTTTGAAAGCATTCTTTTGATTTCCAGGTATATTACACCCAATTGCCATTGATCAAAAATTTAGCTTTGTCATTATTTCGCACCTGAAAGATTTATGCTCTTGAGAAAGAATTTTTTCTTTGTAACTCTGAAAACCATAGTTATTTTGCGCAGATACTTAACTATCATTGCTTTTTTTCCTCACAGTCTTGATTTTCGCTTTTATTTTTGTTTGATTAATTTTCATGTCGCATTATCTCCACAAAGACTCCAAAGATTGCAAACTGCTTTTGAAAAAGTTTAAAGTAGAATAGCCGTGATATACTTTTTAAGGTTTGAATTTGAAGAATTCAATCATATAGCACAGCAGCAACTCAAAGATACAACAAGAGAAAGAAGACGCACAACCTAACTGTAAGTAAGCCTTAACAAGACGTTACAATAACCGCACAGAGATGAACACTGTTTAAAACATATTGTGCATTTTTTTAAAAGGGAGAAAAATAAAGAGAGAGAGAGAGAGAGAGAGAGAGAGAGAGAGAGAGAGAGAGAGAGAGAGAGAGAGAGAGAGAGAGAGAGAGAGAGAGAGAGAGAGAGAGAACCCTTTTCGAAGACTATTTAGGGAAAATTAATATCGTTAATAATTCGCTAAGAAATCCTAGCCAGGCCCGCCAATAATTGGCAGCGATGCATGACTTGTTCACTCACGCTGACATACTGCCGTGTATCTGTGGCTCCAGTCTCTCGCTCACCCTTGAATACCGACATGAAGAAGACTAATAGGAAGAATAAAGTTAAAAAAAAAAAAAAAACACTCAAAAGGGTAAAAAATCCGTGTAAAAATATCCAGGGGATAAACACGTGAAAGGTGATTTTGCTAATTGGCTTATGCGCGTGTGGGAGAGACACAGGAGAGAAGTTGAGGGGAAAAAAATTGCAACTTGAAAATAATAAAGAAGAAAAATTTGGAGCAGGCAAATTAAAAGAAAGGAAAAAAACAACAACAAACAGCAGAGAGAAAAAACTGCTGGGAAATATTAGAGAACTTTATACTTTAATAGGTGAAAAATGGCTCCATCATAGCGGTGAGGATTGGCGCAAGGCTTGGGAAGAGTGTCAAAATGTGTTACATAAATGACACTAATTAAACACCGGAGTGAGCAGGCCCTGAGAAAGGTTAAGGCTCTCACTTCCACATGAGACAGGCGGACGTGAGACACTTCTAGGCAGACAGACAGACACACAGACAAGACAAGACAGCTAAGGCGTCGGGTCGTTTCATGATCTGACAGAAAGGTGTCTTCCTGTTCCAGAAACACTCACCGAAATACATCAATGGAGGGAGAGGGGGGAGAGGTGATAAGTTAGAAGACTAGTCGTCATAGACTTAAAAAAAATATATATGGTTTTCTTCTATTATGTTTAAAATCAAGCTGCTTTTTTCATTTCTATGAAAATCAACATAAGTCTGCGATAATTAGCGATACAACCATCTTCATTATTATCAAAATATTCATCATTGTCCTAATTTTCTTCCTGATTTTTCTCACGTCCTCATAATTATGGTTAACAAAATCATCGCTATTTTCAATTTTGTAATAATCATCATAATCATCGTTATTGTCTTTGTTTATTTAATCAACATTATTTTAACTTCATCAAAAAACTAATTTTTAACAACAGGGTATTATAATTCCATTAAAAATTCGAGTAGTACCAACATTTAATACAAAAATATTATTAATTTGCGACAACCGTCATAGAAAACGTACTGCCATTTGACGTTATAGTGTTTTGTAATTCATCCATTTGTTGACACCTCGAAAACAAGTTAACGAAACGGAAATTGCATTGCGTGAAATAAAAAGAAAGACAACAACAATCAGAAAAGAAAACAAAAGAAATCCAGCGTTAAAAAAAGCGTTTATATACATTCGATACCGGTGTGAAAGAGGATCTATTTACTAGCAAGATCTGCTTGAATAAAACTGACATCCCACTGTCTGAGATGTATTGTCCAAATTTACAATATTTCTCCAACACCAGCTCTGCACAAGTCTTCAAGTGTCTGACTGCCGATAACGCGCTCTATATCTCACCCTCTAGCTCAGGGGGAAGTAACTCTATATTTTAATGAGCTTAACGGGAGCGAACGTGCAGAAGTCACCTTCGCAGTAAACAGTTACAAACTTGAAATTATATGATAAAATTAAACGGAATCGGATCGTGTTTGCGCCCCGTTTTTATTTTCATTATTTTCGTTTTTTGACGTTGCATGGAGCTGGTATTGGCTATGATTGTTTTTGTTACGGCTGCCAGTCTTTCACGCCGAGTTTCCGCTGATCCATCCAAACATCCGCGGTATCCCACGGCTTTCCGACAAGAATTTCACCAAGATTAGACGTTGGGCGGTGAAGCTTGTAGAGAGGAGGGACCAGGTTAATCTACAGGTTTGTTTCTTTTTTTTTTTTCCAGTTGGAAGACACCCGTATTAGTATTTTGTGAATGGAGTTGAAGAGCTCACAGCAGTTACGGGAACAATCATGTGTATAACTATTCACAAACACACGAACACACATACAAACCTTACCTTTTTGTCCAACCTGCAGGGTAATTGTGTAAATTGCCATTTGAGGAGGTACCTCTGTTTCCATTGTAAGAGAAAACTGCTACTCTTCTACTTTTTCTTCTTTAATATTTTCTTCTTAGTACTGATTAATCATGAAAATCCACCTCACATCATTGTGGTGTATGTTATCGAGTCTTTCTGCCACTTTCTGAGGTTCATTTTCGTCCGATCTTAGAAATAATAATTCAGTCAAATCCCAACCGTACCGTTTTATTTTTCTTCTTCCTTCAACAGGTTTCCAAAGTTATCCTCCAGTTAGTCTCCATGCAACACACTTTGGTCTTTTCTTTGGAAGTTGTGTATTTGATTATTGTATCTGCAAATTACGTAGAAAATAAGGCAGAATCCAGCTTTTATCAGTTGCCTAGACATGTTTATCTTATGACTGAGTAATATGCGTCAAAATATAAAAAACGTACACTGCCTGAGTCATTTAAATATCTTCTCTATCTTGAGCAAAGATTCCTTATTACAACTTATCATGATAGGAATCTCCGGTGTGCAATACCCAAAAATTAAAGCCTGAAAGTGGTTTTATACTGAATTCATTTTTTTGGAGACAACATCCATCCAATTCTGGGTATCTTTTCACAAAGAGTTCTTCTTTAGTGGGTATGATTCCTCACAAGATGACACTCTTTGCTAACACCTGTAGAGAGGAATGCATGCAAACAAAAATTAAATTAAAAAATAAAAAAAACAACAAGAGTCTGGTCACCAAAACCGAGCTCTAATTGTTCATGATTTACTTAATAAAACTGCATCTTAACGATTGCTTAATTCCATTTCAACTCAGTTTTATAGCAATATTGAATGTTTTTTGCTCTAATAATCTATCATCACAAACGTACTGTCAAAAACTTTTTAGATTTCCAGTCGCTCTATTCATTCCAGCACTTTAATATAATATCTATAGAATCGACTAAAAGGTCAAAATAATGATGATGATGATGATGATGATGATGATGATGATGATGATGATGATGATGATGATGATGATAATAATAATAATAATAATAATAATAATAATAATAATAATAATAATAATAATAATAATAATAATAATAATAATAATAATAATAATAATAATATAAAAATAAAAAGGAAGGTCAGGGATAAAGAAAAAATAAAAATATTCTGTGGAAATATGACAACATCCTCTGAAAATAATAAACTTTTGTAAACCCTCAGTAAAAATCAACAGTTAAAATCCTTCCCAGTTGTTCCTGGAATTCAGTTTCAAAGGAAGTTATGTAAGGATGAAGAGCTCATCTTGTAAAGATCAACCAAATTTTCTCATGAACTGAAAAAACTCTCACCTTGTTTGATATTTTAGTGGCTTGATGTGATCGTTATAGATTAGGCCTATAAATCGATAAATTAGTCCACCAATCATAGTTGAATCGATAGTTCAATCAGTTACTGCTCTAAGCGTAGCCATTTATGGATTCAAAAATTGTGTTTACTGGCTGCATCGTTCAACATCTTTCTTCCTTGTATAATACTCTGTGGGGGCCTTAGGAGCGATGAATTATTAAGAACTAGACTTTTTCTTATAAGACGTAGTAAGAATGCCGAAATAAATCGTAAAACTTAAGTTACACAATCTTCTAGCAATGTCAGATTTTAAGAATTTACCCAAGTTTAAAAGTGAAAAAAAGTTATTCTTCATTCTGATAAAAATAAGAAAGCAAAAAAAGTCATTGAAAAAGTTTAGATGAAATTGAAAAAATAGGTAGTATTTTTTAAAACCCTTTTTTCTTCATAGACAAGTGCGCATGTCTCAGATTGTCGTGTCCCGCACGGCAGAATAGCCAATGCTTAGGTATCTCTCAATGGATCTTATTGTTTGTCCACAAAGTAGTATCACAAGTATTTACTTTAAACGACAAAACTGGCATCTGCATATTCTTCAATTGTGAATATTTATCGACATGATAATAATGCCCCATTCGGTCAGACTACTGTGACCGCTGGTCTTCTTCCCATGCACCAAATCTCTCAAACGCGCTGGCTTCAAGTCCACCAACTGCCAACAACTCGACAGAAGATCCTGCTGACCCAAGAGTGGACATCCGGGTCGTTAGCGCCAAATATTCGGCTGCAGCAGAAAATTCGCCTTCTTGGAACGGTTCTCAGCTAGTCGTAGAAATCTACCGAGCGGTTTCAGAAGGAATTGCCGGTTTTTGGACATTTTTTGAGGACCTCATGAGAAGATTGTGGCTCATCAAATTCAGTACAGTTCAGTTTCAACAAAACTAAAGGTTTTATAAGCCGGTACATTACAAGTTGGACGAGCAAAGTGAGACCAAGTCATAACAAAAAAAAAAATAAATAAAAAATAAATTCAACAAAGAAAAAAAAGGGGGTGGGAGAGAGAGAGAGAGAGAGAGAGAGAGAGAGAGAGAGAGAGAGAGAGAGAGAGAGAGAGAGAGAGAGAGAGAGAGAGAGAGAGAGAGAGAGAGAGAGAGAGAGAGAGAGAGAGAGAGAGAGAGAGAGAGAGAGAGAGAGAGAGAGAGAGAGAGAGAGAGAGAGAGAGAGAGAGAGAGAGAGAGAGAGAGAGAGAGAGAGATTGGCGCGGGACCGCTTTGTTAAGCACTGAACAATCCAAGCTTATTGAATCATCAGCTTTCAAATTACATGATCTAGCAATTACAAATTTCTATAGTTGCAGGCTACCTTGTACAGTTATGCCTGACATACAAACACTTGTGGTATTATAATAATGTAGTACAAATTTAAATAGAGTTCATTACGAGTCTTTTTTTTAAACGAAGCTATGATCAATGGCAAATAATTATTATTAGAAAATGTAGCTGCTGAACATTATTCTGTATTTGGGACACACACGAGTTTCTCAGGGCTGCTTAGCTCATGGTGTGAAGATTTTATCAAGAGCAGCTTTTATATTTCGTGTTCACTAGTTTATTCTTATGAAAAGTAATCTCTCTCTCTCTCTCTCTCTCTCTCTCTCTCTCTCTCTCTCTCTCTCTCCATCTATCTATCTCTCTCTCCCTCTCTACCTATCTTTCTATCTATCTATCTCTCTCCCTCTCTCTCTCTCCCTCTGTCTGTCTCTGTCTGTTTGTCTGTCTGTCTGTCTCTGTCTCTCTGTCTCTCTGTCTGTCTGTCTGTCTGTCTGTCTCTCTCTGTCTGTCTGTCTGTCTGTCTGTCTGTCTGTCTGTCTGTCTCTCTCTCTCTCTCTCTCTCTCTCTCTCTCTCTCTCTCTCTCTCTCTCTCTCTCTTTGTAGTGGTTTTTTTCTCTATCCTCTCTTGTTTTTCTCTTTCTAAATAAGTATCCAGAGGAATCCAGTTGAAGTCCTCCTGTTTGACAAGAGCGGGATGAGAGGATCAAGACGCCATGCCTCTGAAAGATGATCCATAACTACAGGCTCTATCCCCCTCCACCCCAACCACAAAAAACTCCTCCACCCGAATGTATCTTCCCTGGTCGTCCCTGCCGGGTATTGACCAGGTGTTGGGATTCCAGGAACTATAAACAAGACCAACTAATCTGCAATCAACTGGTGGGCTAATTGGGGAGCAGCCGTGCAGAAATGCCAAAATATATTAATAATAAACGAAATAATTGGCGAAGCGGCGCCTCTCTGCTGCTCACATGATGAAAAATGAAAAAAAAAAAAATTACAAAAATCGCAGTTTGTATCGTGGGATGGATAAGAGGGAGCGATAAAAAGCGGCTTTTTGTGAAAGTGATAATTATTTACTGAAAGTAAAGGAAACGGCCTTGATAAAGGAAGGGTTCTTCATATAACTCCATCTCATGAATATCATAATTAAAAAAGGATTCAATTGAAATAAAAAAAACCCTCTTCTTGTACCCTCGCGCAAAGGTTAACCTCGTTTGAAATTGTCAGGGCTAAGATGTGAGACCCGCCCCCCCCCCCCCCCCCCCCAATGCTCGCACTTCCAGACATACACCACTTCCTATTTTTCTTTCCAGATTTTTTAAATCAATAGACATTAAAGCATACATTGAAAAAAATAATATGAAATAAAATTTTGTAAAATTGATTCAAAATAATTAAAATGTTTGGATCTGCCTTCACCTGACTCCTTACACGTACGACTATTGTATCTGACAGCGAAAATACTATAATAACTTGATTGTTTCATCATCAACACGTAAGAGTGTATACTTGTGTTTTCTCTTCTGTTTGAACATCTAATAATTGGTTTGTACTATGCACGAGCAACCCTAATAATAAACTCCTTTCCTTAAACGTCTTAAAAAAATAAAAGCGAACGGGAGAGAGAGAGAGAGAGAGAGAGAGAGAGAGAGAGAGAGAGAGAGAGAGAGAGAGAGAGAGAGAGAGAGAGAGAGAGAGAGAGAGAGAGAGCAGGATATTCCTAAACTGTTCCTCAGGCTACTCCGGGAAGCACAGGCTTTTGTTTGGGAACGTGCGTGATGTTTCTCGAGGCGGACCTGTGAGTCTTCTCGTGTTTTCATATGTCACCGGCATGTCACAATAAACCCGGGCTCTGGGAGTGCTAACTGCTAGGCAGACCGGCCCGCTGAAACCCAGAGCAGAACTGGATGCAAAGTCGTTACCGACGTGAGTCAAAATCTTATGATTGTGGCATGGAATTGTCAGTGGTCTGGTTTAGCAGCTCCGCTCTTGCCCTGAAGCTTCGAGATTTTAGGGTGAAAATTCCGAACCAGAGCGGTGATTAAGCCATACCAGTTTTTTTCTGTGAATTTAAAAGAAAATAATTTTAGCCATTAGTCGACCTTCAGTATTTGAAACACAGCAGCGTTTGAGGTATTACTTGTTTTATTCTGCCTTGTTCAACTATTAGCCTTATAATAATAAAGCAATTTTTTTCAATCAACAACGCACTAGTGATTTATCTATCATATTTGATGATTTGTTTCACTATAAATTGAAGTAAATTCGACAGCATCATCTAAAAATCTTTTATAAACATTTTCATTTTCTCTTTCAGACAAATTTAAGTTCCTAACTTAAAAAAATGGTTGTTTTTTTTTTTGACAATCTGTAACGAATCGTAGGAATGTCGATCAGAATTGGCAGGTTCAGAAGAATCCGTCTCTACCTGCTCCCGATAGTTGATTAGAATTGTAATAAAATTTAGCGTAAAGATTTATTTGTCAAGTAATTCGAATCCAGATCAAACACTGAAAACGTTAAGTGGTGACAGCAGCAGACATTCTTTCACTATCTTTCAGGAATAAAGACAAGAACTCAATGGACAGAATATCCAGTCTAGGACCCCCCTTTATCGCAAAATTCTTCGCCTCTTAGCGAATAGGATGCGGGCAGTACAAATTATTTCACGGCTTATCCTTTTCTCCGCCCTTTGTTTTCTATCTCATCGTTTTGTGTCTCAGTATCAGATTCTTCTAATAAATTTGGGGAAGCTAAACTTCTTAAGGTCTGGTTAAAGTATTTGGATGTGGGCTTCCAAAACATCATCTTCAGGTTGGTTGAACTTGCCAATCGCATGGTTTGAGCTGAAGACAAATTGGGTTTACCAAAAAAAATCAGAACAATTGTAATTCATTTTTCTTTTACCAATTGTTTTCTAAATAATTCAACGTCCCTCGGAGGAGAGTTCCGGAGTTCAGACTTTCTAGCCTCTTTGCATTGTTTAGGCCTAATTAACCAGTAGTTGAAAAAGTTGTCAATACAAATTATTTAAACCAGAATATCAAACTTTATCAAACTTTATCAAACTCTCTCTCTCTCTCTCTCTCTCTCTCTCTCTCTCTCTCTCTCTCTCTCTCTCTCTCTCTCTCTCTCTCTCTCTCTCTCACGTTTATCCCCACTGACTCTTTCTTTCTCTTTGTGACTTTTGAGCATTCTCTCTATCTTCCTTTTTTTAATCGATCAATTAGTTCTATCAATCTGCACAATATGTGCCTGTCAATTTACCTGTCCATCTGTCTGCTTGTCAGTGTCTCTTTCCCTTAATTGAAACTAGATGTATGTAAAGAGCGCTGGTTTTTATTTTATATTTTCATCTAAGCCTTGCCTTATGAAATCGAATTAAATCCACAATTTTTACTTATTCACTAATGCAATAAGAGGGCTTCTATGGGTAATCATGGCAAATGGAAAAGAGTATAAAAAAGTAAATGATGAGAACTGGTGGCTTTCTTAAAGAAAGCAAGATTTGTTATAAATCTGTTTTCAGCTCTCTTACTTGCCTGATAGCTTCGCTTAATTTTTATATTTTTTTATTTTTCAAAATTTAAGCCCTGCCAAATTTTTGCTTGATGAAAATAAATATCAAATAACTTTTTTTTATAAATGGATTTGGATTGAAAAGATAAAGGCGCACAGGACAAAATGAGATTTAAATGAGAAAGAAGAGGCTCTTTTCCATGAAAACTGGTGAGTGGTGCAGTTTTGATGGGGAATGGGTTTTGATCACCAAAGTAATATCAAAACCGTACATTTTCTTTCGACTCAATAAAAGCCTTCATTTTAAATTCAATGTTCTAAATAAAGACTTTCTAGCTTTAAGATTTTTAAAATTAATTTCATTGTCGAAACAAATTAAATTGCTTAAAAAATACTCTCCTCAAGACAGTCTTTCCCTACGATTATGACCCTTGCATTTCTCTTCATTTATATTATAAATCCTTTACGGTTTAGCATAATAGTTCCACACGAAGTTTGTGCAGGGAAACACAGTAGTGAATTTAGCACCTGTGAGGAATTAGGCACCTGCAGTCAATTATCGCAGAAAGAATAAGAGCAAGGAGCAATCAAAAATCTGTGTCGAGACACCTTTGACAAACTGATGCAATGGACCAAGTGATTCTAAGTTTGTAGGAGGTAAATTACCATAAGCCTCAAACATAATGCTGTGGGGAGTGGAGAAGGGGTGGGGGAGGGAACCAAGAGCTCGTCAGGTTATACGAGGCAAATTATCAGGGCCTTAAGCATATTGTTCGAGAAAGTTTTTACTTAAGACGAAACCATTCATAGGTTAAGATGGCGATAAAAGGAATTTTAAGAATAGCACTTAAGATTGTAGGAAAAACAACTCTGTGGGAAAAATAATCAGATTGTGTTTGAATTGATAATATTAATTTACCATTCTGTCCGCGCTTTGTATGTCACTTTGGCTGCCAATCTTTCCCATGAAGTCTCACTAAATATGTCTCTGTCTGTCTTTCCCTTTCTTCCCCTCTCTCTTCTTCAAACCAGCCTATCTCTGTCTGTCTGTCTGTCTCTCTCTTTCTCTCAGCCCCCCACCCTCTCTCTCTCTCTCTCTCTCTCTCTCTCTCTCTTTCTCTCAGCCCCTCTCTCTTTCTCTCAGCCCCTCTCTCTCTCTCTTTGAATCTCACCTTGTCTCCCCTGATCTCTTTGATCAGACAACATGTCTTCCTGCTTGTTAATCTCTCTCTTCTTGCTTCTTTTTTTCTCCATATATTTTCTCATCAGTCGACAAAATAAGACTTTCCATTTGAATGTCGTTTAAAGCACCAAAAATATTAGAAAATCTTCCTGCTTGTTAATCTCTCTCTTCTTGCTTCTTTTTTTCTCCATATATTTTCTCATCAGTCGACAAAATAAGACTTTCCATTTGAATGTCGTTTAAAGCACCAAAAATATTAGAAAATAAACACTGTTATTCTCTCATGAAGAAAAATATTTTTATGTATCACCTTTTCTCTCACAGCAGAAATAAAATCTCTCTGTTTCAGTGAAATGTGTTAAGTTCTTGCATATTTTCTTTTAAGCGACAAAGCGGTTTCATTTTCCTGGACTCATTTTGTCTTATATTTAAATCATTATGGAGGTCCATATAGAAACCTATGACATTATTCAGAGCCTTGCCTATATCGCCATTGAGTGCTGGATATGTCATGAAATTGGTATTTCTTTTTTTTTTCCCCAATCGAGCTACTTAGGCGACTATAAACCATCATATCGAAAACGAAACTAAAGAAGCGTGCGGTCAAGAGGGGACAACTCCCATCTCCTAGGGGCAGACGACAGCGAGCGGCGCCACTGTATCGCTTCACACTCTCAGGCACGTTTATGGGCGCTTTATGATAGATTCGGCCAGATAGAGGTCAGAACAGCCCGCGGTGGCTACGGAACGTCTCGCCTTCCTGTCTCACGACCTTTTCTACGGTGGGCGACTCCCAAAGCTGGTATCTGGTATCGATCTCATTCAAACTCCTAGTCAAAACCTGGTATCGATATCGCTCGAATTCCTAGTCAAAACCAACAGACTTTCAGTGCAAGACTATGAATGCAGTTGAAATCTAAATCACGGGACAATCTTTCAGATTATGTGCTAATAGTTTTACTGTTACCATCACCATGCAATCTGAATAAGAAGACGTTTTGTAAAACTACCTTTAATTACCCAACCATTTCTCATTTTCTTTCATAAAGTGTGACTTTTTTTTCCAAAGAACAATTTCAAAATAATTATTCAGATAGATTCTGAAAAGCAATAATTATGTTCAGGTAGAGTATAATTTAAAGTTTCTCAAATAAATTATGTGCTTTAGGTTGGTTTGCGTACCTCATAAGAATATAATTATAAATTATACTTTATATCATTATATTATTTCTAAAATATATAGTTGTTTTTTTTTTTTTATAACAGTACACAATGTGCAAAAGTTCAATTAATACACCCGAAAATATGAAAATACGTGTCGATAATTTTCTGTGGCTCGTGCGGCTATTCTCATAATTTGTTATTATTGTATTTCTTCTTCTTCTTCTTCTTCTTCTTCTTCTTCTTCTTCTTCTTCTTCTTCTTCTTCTTCTTCTTCTTCTTCTTCTTCTTCTTCTTCTTCTTCTTCTTCTTCTTCTTCTTCTTCTTCTTCTTCTTCTTCTTCTTCTTCTTCTTCTTCTTCTTCTTCTTCTTCTTCTTCTTCTTCTTCTTCTTCTTCTTCTTCTTCTTCTTCTTCTTCTTCTTCTTCTTCTTCTTCTTCTTCTTCTTCTTCTTCTTCTTCTTCTTCTTCTTCTTCTTCTTCTTCTTCTTCTTCTTCTTCTTCTTCTTCTTCTTCTTCTTCTTCTTTTTATTCTATGCTTTGTAAATTTTATATCTTTCTACAATTAATTGAATCTCACTTAATAATAGCAATTTTCAGCATTTTTCTTAATTTTTTTTCTTCTTTTTTTTTTTTTTTTTTTTTTTTTTTTTAATTTGTTAGTGCTTCTCTGTGTCTGTAAAATGAATTTTTACCATCACGGCGTCGCAAAATCGTTCAAATATCAAACTTCATTTATAATTTTTTTCCTCTTTGTAAGTTTTTATTTATTTATTTATTTATTTATTTTTGTACGGCATACAATAACCATATTCATTTTCGTTTCTCCAAAACCATTAAACTAAAATCGTAATATTGGAATTTGTGCTAAAGAATGCAATGAATTATTCAACGTCGTTGCATTATTACTAAAGGCATGAGATGAACCTCGAATTCAGCCCAGCCATCAGGTAAGGTCGTAGATCTAAACAGGGACAGTGATGTTCCGCCATGTCGACATGGTCAGACCTTGTGAACGAGACAGCCCCGCGGCGTCTCTTGCCCCACCCTCCACCCCCCCATCTGTCTCCCCCTTCCCATCAACCCTCGTGAGCGGCCATCATGCTCTACATTTCTTTGCGGCGCCTTCTTGCGTCGTAATCAGCGATCTGTGACTGGAGAGAGAGAGAGAGAAAGAGAGAGAGAGAGAGAGAGAGAGAGAGAGAGAGAGAGAGAGAGAGAGAGAGAGAGAGAAAGAGAGAGAGATAGGGAGAGAGAAGAGAGAGAGATACATAGAAAGAGAGATAGGAGAGACAGAGAGAGAAGAGAGAGAGAGAGAGAGGGACATAGAAAGATAGAGACAGAGGAAGAGACAGAGAGAGAAGAGAGAGAGAGAGGGACATAGAAAGATAGAGACAGAGGAAGAGACAGAGAGAGAAGAGAGAGACAGAGAGAATGAGAGAGGGCAAGGGACATAGAGAGAGGGAGGAAGAAACAGAGGGATAAGAGAGAGACATAGGAAGAGAGAGAGACAGAGGAAGAGACAGAGAGAGAGAGGTGCAAACTAGAAGAGGTTAAATGACTTTATACGTTCATAATAATCACATCTCTTTGTTGTTGTTTTTTTGTTTTAACTTTAACGGATTTCTCATTCTAGTCTTGCTTACACGACTGTATTGAATTGGTCAACAGCCCAATAACATAACAGTGGCAGCTGATTGGTTATTGAAACCAATTGAAAGTGTGCTTTTTTAGAATGACACCATGTAAAAAACTATACATGAGGCATGAGGCACCGGCAGTTTACTGGTTATGGCTTCGGAATTGAAGTTAGAAGGTTTTGAATTTGATTCTGAAACCGACGTTATATTCTAAGAAATGCACTTAACACGATCTTCCTCTCTCACCGTGGCGTTAATAGGTACCAGCTTCAGCTGGAGGCAGATTTGTTAGAATCACTGCCTGTCCATGGCTTGATTGGCTCACCATTATAATAAAACACTCTTAACGCTTCCGAAACCAGCCTTAGCATTGACTCCTACTTGCATACAGACTAACTCCTCTGAACGATCTTGCCTTCCTTCTCTAGAGGATTCTAGTCTTAAGGTCCAAGGCATATTAATGAGAAGTATGTCAACAAATAACAGTTACTGAATAAAGAAAATGAGAACATGCGTTGTTATCACGGGCACGCTATAAATATCTCAAGGATAGACGATAAAATAGTCCATGGGAGGAAAGAAACTTTTAGACGCTTTGAACATTTCAAACAGTCCAGTCCTATTAATTTCTCGACATGAAACTCATGTTTCTCAGATATAATTATGACGCGGACGTTTTTGCGGAGATTGATATAAACCTGTGGTAATGAATACAATAAATACAATAAATTGATTCACATTGTACCATAGCGATATAATATAGACCACATTAAGAAATGTTAGCAATAGAAGCAAAAGTAGTGATGAAATAATGAGTGATCCTATACATTATTTTTCTTTCAAAATGATTAAAAAGTCATCTTTTATTAGAGAAATTATAGCAGACAGCAGTTACATTCCGCCGGTGTGTGGATAGAAAATGGAAAAGAATGGACTAAACTATTTGGTATGAATTAAGTATAAAATGCCTAATTAATTATATGGCTATTATCTCGTCAATTATATACCTAGCGACAGTTTAGTTCCGGATATATTGTGTAGTGTCTTCTGATCTTTATTCTGGTGATAATCAATGATTGTTTCTCCGATCTTTTGTTTCCATCTCTGTTTCCCGTCATTCATCATTACTGTTTCCCAATCCCAGAGGCATTCAAAAGTTTTATATTGCTGCCTTGCTCCGCTCTCTCTCTCTCTGGCCCAGATGTGTGCTTTGGAAATAATCCCAAAAACTAAAGAGAGTAACACATGGCGTAAATGGCATCTTCGTGTGTCAAACCTTTATTCTTATTGAGATATCTTAATGTCTGACATAACAAACGTCCATCGTTTAAACGTGATTGCAGGACAATTCACTATCACTGTTGGTTTTCTTTGGTATTGTTTTTTCATCAGTAACATAAAAAGGTGAGAGGGTAACAGGCTGCGAATTTTTGTTTTTATCTGTAAGCTACAAGAGTAGCGGGATGAGGTATCAAAAACTGGGATCTCACCAGAAGACAAAGCTGGTGTCAATGTTATTGCCTTCTCTGCTGTTACGCTCTGTTCTTCAGAACTGGTTTTTGTTGAGATGTAACGCATCTGGCTATTAATTGTTCATGGTATATGAGCCTGGCCGGGGAAAAATTGACGATTAAGAGAGAGAAGAAGAAATTGACAAGGAGAAAGAGAGAGACAGAGAGACAAAAAACGGAAACATAAAACGCCAATGGAAAACACTAGTGATTTATTCGTTCATTGCGCCACTTGGCCCGTTACACGTCAGGCCATTGTTTAGAAAGACATTACCTGTGGTGAAATGAGAAGGTGCCAGGTGAGACACCCGCCCAGTCGCACCGATTGGTTTATTGCTCACCCTCACTGGCCAGCCGTTTTATTCCGGGTGCGGATCCCTTCAGTGACAACAGAGACAAACAGGAGAAATCCTCTGTAAAGAAAACACAATTAGTATTATGGTCTTTTTATATCAATCAAATCTACACCAATGTCGATTGTTAATTGCAAAGCCTTTTCAGCAACCGAATGTTTTCTTGCATTCTCTTATCTGTTCTTTTCGCTGTATCAGAATGATATAAGCTAGACATTTTTCCTTAATTTTATACTTGATTCTGAGGGTGGTGAAAGGAGGCACAATGAGATATTAAGATCCTTGTCGTTTTCTACACTCGCTTCAAAAACAAAATCGCATGATTATAAGCAATTATAGCTGTCGCAGTTGACGACAAATAACAGTTTGACTTCTGTGGCGCCACTGGGTAAAAAGCCATTTTATGGTGAAATAAGAACCCATAATTAGCTTGGTGAAATAAAGAAGACTCAGTGATATGATCACAATCTTTACGAATCAATGCTCGTCTGTCATTAGTTGCCCAAGTTTGCCCGACCGTGAGATTCGAAATCGACTCTATAGGGTCAAAGCGTAACAGATCTGTATATCGCAGGTCAAACGAGTCAGACTTCTATATATATAAAAAAAGAATTTGATATACTTAAAAGCAAAAAGAGAGATAGAAAAGAGAGGAAGGATGAGAGGGCGTAAGAGAGGATAGAGAGGGAATGGAAAGGAAGCAGAGAGAAAGAGTCTAGGAGACAGAGAGAGAGAGAAAGAAAAGAGAGAGAGAGAAGAGAGAGAGAGAGAGAGAGAGAGAGAGAGAGAGAGAGAGAGAGAGAGAGAGAGAGAGAGAGAGAGAGAGAGAGAGAGAGAGAGAGAGAGAGAGAGAGAGAGAGAGAGAATGGGGAGACGGACAGGCTAAGAAATTCAGAATAATTCAGGTTAAAGGGGGGGAGAGAGAGAGAGAGAGAGAGAGAGAGAGAGAGAGAGAGAGAGAGAGAGAGAGAGAGAGAGAGAGAGAGAGAGAGAGAGAGAGAGAGAGAGAGAGGGAGGGAGAGAAAATGAACATATTAAATATTGAAACAAAAGATTTTATTTACATGTGAGTATTTTAAAGATATAAACACAATTTTTTTCCCTCCTCTTCTAAAGCATCTTAATAGCGATATTATTTTGAGAGTACTTGAATTATATAATCACGTTAGAACCTCTTTCACTCTTTCTTTCCCTCTTTCTATTTTTATATTCCTTTTTCACAAGCTCCTTTCATGACCAAAAGGCTTCTTTTACCTCACCATATGCAAACTTGATTCTCCTTTCTCTCTGCATTTCTTCCTTTTCTCTTGATTTAGAATGAAAAGCGTAGAGCTTATCTTCTTCCAAAACATTCTCCCCCTGGTTCAAATCTTTTCGAGTGACACGTTCAGTTTTAGAGCCCGTCTTAAATTCTTTATCCTTCTTGATGCCACTTGTCGCCTCGCCTCTGTCTGAGATCGCTCAAAAATAATTATCTTTTCTAACAATACATCTTGCTGCTCCCACCCTCTATACATACGTTTCTCACAACCCTCAGCACCTGTATAGCTTAAATCTGCGCTTTCGATTACATTAAATCTCTTCACGAACAGCTTTTGTCATTTTCATAACCTGTGTTTTTCTTTTATGCAACTTTCTTAAATTTATTTTTTCATTAAATAGACAAAGCTTCTTGCAGATATTAATATTTTTTTAACCTTTTACCGGTTTTGAAAATACTTTTTCAGAAAATCTGTCTATCCATGAAATATAAATTATTTACTGAGCCATTCAGATTTTTCAGTAACAATGGTTAAACCGATGGTTTTATTAACAACCATTGATATCACCTATGATTTAATTAAGAATAATTAATACCACTTATTGCTTCAAATTCAAGACAAGTAGACGAGGAACGATAAATGCATGCTGGGTGAATATAAAGATGGACAGATAGATAAACAGATAGACAGAGAAACAAAGAGGCATAACAGAAAGCTGAGATAGGCTGACAGGGGGAGAGACGAATGCAGAGAGAAAAGATAGTAAAAGTGAGGAGAGGAGGATATATATATATATATATATATATATATATATATATATATATATATATATATATATTAAGAGAGAGAGAGAGAGAGAGAGAGAGAGAGAGAGAGAGAGAGAGAGAGAGAGAGAGAGAGAGAGAGAGAGAGAGAGAGAGAGAGAGAGAGAGCGACGAGGGGAGATTATTTATACAGATTAGAATTTTCAATTAACGGAGATCGGTTTATAAAATCTGCTATGTAAAGGTATAACGTTTTGTCAATGTTGTTGATGATGATGATGTTGTTGTTGTTGCTGTTGTTGTTGTTGTTGTTGCTGTTGTTGTTGTTGTTGTTGTTGTTGTTGTTGTTGTTGTTCTTCTTCTTCTTCTTCTTCTTCTTCTTCTTCTTCTTCTTCTTCTTCTTCTTCTTCTTCTTCTTCTTCTTCTTGTTCGTATTATTATTATTATTATTATTATTATTATTATTATTATTATTATTATTATTATTATTATTATTATTATTATTATTATTATTATTATTACTACTACTATTATTATTATAATTATTATTGAGTAGTAGTAGTAGTAGTAGTAGTAGTAGTAGTAGTAGTAGTAGTAGTAGTAGTAGTAGTAGTAGTAGTAGTAGTAGTAGTAGTAGTAGTAGTAGTAGTAGTAGTAGTAGTAGTAGTAGTAGTAGTAGTAGTAGTAGTAGTAGTAGAAGTAGTATTATTCTGCTGTTTTTTTTTTTGCTGATCTTTCCTCATTTTTTTATTACTTAATTGGCGTAGCCTTCTTGCTTTTTAGAATCTAAGCATTTATTCTACAAAAAAAAAAAAAAAAGCATTTTATCTTTGGCAATAATGTAAGTTTAGAGGAACACATTATTTCTACAAATTACATAGAAATTTTTTTGCGACATTTTACAATGAAACTTTTTTTTATATGATAAATCTAAATCATTAGATTAGATTCTCTTTCCCTTGCTTCAGCTTTTTTTCCTCTGTAGACAACTCTATATTTTTCACTCTAAAGCAGCAGCGACTCATTGAAAGTAATCTTTCTGTGATTCTTTTGTTCTGTTGCACAACAATCTTACTCCCTTTTCTCTTTCCTACTCACTCTTCTTTTTTTTCTGACACTTGATTTTTTACTGTCTCAACATCTGCCTCTCTCTCTCTCTCTCTCTCTCTCTCTCTCTCTCTCTCTCTCTCTCTCTCTCTCTCTCTCTCTCTCTCTCTCTCTCTCTCTCTTTCTCTCTCTCTCGCTCACTCTATTTATCTATCTTCGTCTATCTCTCTGTCAGTCTATTCATATTTTTCTATTTATGCCCGCCTGACTCTTTCTCTCCTTCTCCTCTGCATAACTCTTCCTTACCAAGTCAGGCACGGCGCAAGCGAACAGTGGATAGGAATTTTGAGGATCCAGACTGAATGGAACGCGACACTCTCATGGCTCAACTCACTTAGATTTTAGTCCGGGTGTGTTAGCTACACAGCCAAGTTGAAAAAAATATGTGGATGTTACCAAGTATTTTTATCATATATTTCATAATTTTTGACGATTGGTTATGGTTACTTTCAAACTATTTCTCATATGTTCCGCTTTGAGTTATGTCCCTTTTCATTTATTAAATGAAGCTTCTATTCGATTATGTTTCGGAAGCCAAACTCATTAATTTTGTCAGAGACACACTTTCTGTGTCTCCGATTTTTGTCTACAAGTGGTCAGGGGAAAAAAACCACAGTCATTTCTCTTACTGAACATGTCCTTTTCCCCTCCTCGACAGGAAACCTTACTACATCCACACGGCTACATATTTCTACACAGATACATACACATGCACACCTGAGGATGTCTTTTGGCCAGCGCCCTAGGGGAGGGAGAGGTGGGAGGTGTTGTCGGTCCATCTTGATGCGTGCCGTCCACGTTTACGGCCCCTCTGGCTCGACTGTCCGTCGCCAAGTCTCGACTGTCGCCATCGTCCCTCAGCGATCAGGTGAATAATTAGAAGCTGGCCGCGCCAGTTAAGGCCCCTGTTCGTAAGTCATTTTATTTACGCTCGGTGATCTATGCTAGAGATAGTCCACTCTCTTGTTAGAGCATTAAAACTCGTGGAATGTTTTTAATATGGTTGAAGTTTGTTTTTGTAGATGCGGACGGAAGTGAACAGATTAACAGAATTTCATTTCTGTTTTTATAAATATCGTAACGAGGTTAATGATAAATAATGCAAATTTTTGAGAAAATCAGTTCGCCTGCTGTCTTTTCTACTTTATGAACAGATAATAAATTGAGAAATCTAAACTTTTAAGTACTATTGATTAAACAGTATGTTAGAAAAGAACCCATATTTGTTTACAGATTTTAGATACATAGCCATGGAGATTATCATGTTTCGAAAAAAAATCACACATAGGGTTTTAAGACGTCATAATCTTTTAGTTTTTTTTTTCTCCTCAATGCTCTTTCTTCTCTCACTCTCTTACACACACAGACTCTCTTTTCATTGATTTTTCCAATACAATAAGATGACAATGGTTTTACACTTTCGATTGCATAGCAAATAATAAGGCTTATATATAGCAAATTTTGTTATTATTCTCGTCGTCGTCGTCTTTATCATCATCATCATCACCATCCATATTATTATTATTATTATTATTATTATTATTATTATTATTATTATTATTATTATTATTATTATTATTATTATTATTATTATTATTATTATTATTATTATTATTATTATTATTATTATTATTATTATTATTATTATTATTATTATTATTATTATTATTATTATTATTATTATTATTATTATTATTATTATTATTATTATTATTATTATAATAATAATAATAATAATTATTATTATTATTATTATTATTATTATTATTATTATTATTATTATTATTATTATTATTATTATTATTATTATTATTATTATTATTATTATTATTATTATTATTATTATTATTACTATTATTATTACTATTATCATTATTATTATTATTATTGTTATTATTATTATTGTTGTTGTTGTTGTTGTTGTTGTTGTTGTTGTTGTTGTTGTTGTTGTTGTTGTTGTTGTTGTTGTCGTTGTTGTTGTTGTTGTTGTTGTTGTTGTCACTAATAACAATAATATTAATATAAATTGTTACGTTAACACATTTCATGAAATTATATCGGAATGTATAAATAATAGAGAAATGCACAATGATAAGCTATTACTGACGAATATTTCGCCTAGTCATTTTCTTTTTTTATCCCCTCCTTTTTTTTCTTTCCTTCCTTACCGCAATTCCACATCAACTCTACATGTTTCGTGTTTTCTTTGCACAGATTTACTCTTGCTTTCTTTTACATTTCGCAGATCAATAATTTTAGACGGGTGTAGGTCTATCTTTTTTAGACATAGATCTAGACATAGATACGGTCAAGCAAAAGTGACTTGGACATAGGCTGCCCAGCCTCAATGTCTCCGGGTCTCGTGCGCTGTCTGACGTCACACCTAGGTCAAGTGGTGTCCGAGGCACGCAACTGGACATAAAGTGGTCACGGATCGGGAATTCTTGGACATTTAGGACAGCTAGAAATATAATATGCAGATGGTGACGCCTGCGGCGCAGAGGATCACGGGAGCCAAAGTTTATTTTTATCATCCTGGCTATCACAGAGCATGGCTGATTTTAGCGATTATTATTTGTTTATGTTTTACCAACATACTTGCTCTTAGTCCTGCAATGTCTACAAGTATAGGCTCTGTGTTCGGGATCGATCTATTTTGAGCTGATTGCTGATAGAGAGAGATTAAAAGGATTATCTTCTTTAAGATCCTTGATAATTATAGATTCATATTTACATTTTCAACATCAAATATTTTGACTGTTTGTTCAAATCAATCACATTTTGCTTCTTTTATATTTATTCCCATTGCATTTGATAGGCATGGTTTTTATATCTGCTTTTTTTTCTCTTTATGATCGATTTTTATTTATTCACGCCTTTAATTGCTCAATTTACATTAAAATTTGTTTTGCTTCTCTATTCCTCAGTTTACCACTCTAACATTCTATCTTATTCATTGCCATTTCTCGCCCTCTTTCTGTTGTAAAGTATGATTTTATTATTTATAGAAAATATCTGAGTTTTTATTTAATGATGTTGTCTGAATTTTAGTTGTTTAATGTGAAACAAAGTATGCCCCTAGGATTTAACATAAAAGTCAGAATTTGTGAGTAAATTTCTCTTATCAAAACGGATACAACGTGTATTCAGCTTGCATTAAAAAAAAAAAACGTTTTAATTCGCATCAATAATTTATCAGATCGAGAATGTAAGAAGTTCGTGGAAATACTGCCATGAAATGTATAGAATTGTGCGGCTCTGAGCCCGTTTTACTGGAATAGTGAACCTAGGACTATCTTCTAGTTTGTCTTAGTCTCTCTGAACGGTTTTAAATGTAAATATTTCTACGGAATTTCTTTGCGTGTAGGCTTGTACAAAAAAGATTCAGGCAGTAGGATTTTTTTCTTTTTGTGTTTTAAAGTAAAATTAATTCAATTCAGGGAGACCTGAGAAACTCAACCAATTAAATGCGTATTCTATTTTCATTTATGGGTCTTAAAGATACGTTACATTTCCATATTATAGTTCATTGATCAAGGAACGTTCTCGTTTTGAGTTATGTTTTGGTAAAATGAAATGAAACCTTTTTTGTTATTTGCACTTCTTGTACCGAAATTATGGTCTGGTCACTTTCTAACAAAGTGACCTTGCTTTGTGATCAACAGCAGTCCAGTAAAACTAACGCCACAAATAGGGCATTGTGCTCATTGTACAGAAAGTTGTCTGTAAAAGAAATCATTCATTTTATCCTTAAACAATTTCCTTTCTTTCAGAAAATCTTATAACTCTCGCTTAATCTTCTTCATGTCAGTAAATTTATTTTATCATCTATCATAGATTTTACAGATTACTGATAGTTAAAAAGAATGAAATGACTGGAATTGGAAAAAAATTATCAAAAGAAAATGTTTTCAAATTAAAGTTCATAATTTTCAAATGAATTCATTCACTCTGAATGTCCTAAAGTATTTCTTTTTGCGAAGAATATAAAAATGGTACGAATTTGTACTCCTTGATTTCATTATCGAATCGTCACCAATAAAAATATGATTATACATTTCTAAACAGGGTTTGGATTAAGGAGAGAGGTGGAAGGAAGAGTGATAGAGAGACAGAGAGAGAAATTTAGACAGATAAACATACAAGCTGACAGACAGAGACAGAGGCAGACAGATATAATGGAAGGATAAAGTCACAAGTATTATCATCTCCAAGGGAAAAAAAAGAAATCCAGACAAAATCAAAATTACAGACATAAAAAGGGATGGAAGTGGAGAGTTGAAAAATGTTTAAAACAAAACAAGAAGAACAAAAAGCCAAAATCTTGCAAGAAAATCAAATTAGTCAAGATGAAACAGGAAAACAACAACAACAAAAATTTTAAAAATCCTTAATGTGTCCACAAGAAAAAGAGAAGCAGAGTATCGATAGACTATTTCTTGGTTTAATTAAATTGTTATAACACATTTTTCCATAATCAAAGGCATGGTAATAAAATTACAATGATTTGATTTAAGAACATTTAGAAAATAAACACCTTGATCATTATAAAGACGGCAATAAACAATCATTGATAATTAATAATGATAATTATTATTTCTTATAATAATAATATTAAACCATCGTCAAGTCACAGCGAAAACAAAATCACTATTATATCGTAAATTTTCATCAAAGTTTCTCAAACTTCTAAACATTCACAACTCTTCCAATTGTATCATTAAAGCAAACTTGCAAAGATTGAGGCTTTGACATGTTTACATTTCATGTCCTTTTTCAATCCTTACAATTATACAAAGTAACAACTAATCATTATTTTAACACTATTTACATGTCCATCAGAGACATTAATATGTGCTTTGAAATAGAGTAGATATGATAAGAAAATTGGAAGAATATGAAAATGAGATAACATATTTCCTATTTCATCTTTATTTGGCCGTCCTAGTATTACACGCCAAATTAGTATATTCACCTATATTAAATAACAATAATGATGATAATGATACTAATACTAATACTAATACTAATACTAAAAATAATAATAATAATAATAATAATAATAATAATAATAATAATAATAATAATAATAATAATAATAATAATAATAATAATAATGAAAACGAGATGAGAGAATCATGACAGAATATCAGCAGAATAGCTCCAGATTTTCTCCTGCTGCTGACGACTTTAAAAGGGGCGCATAAGAACGAGAGAAAAAAATGGGGTGTTTATGATAATGTACTGACGATATCTAGATGATTCAGATTTATATCTTTGTTCTTCAAATGCTGACGACTAGTCAGAGAGAGAGAGAGAGAGAGAGAGAGAGAGAGAGAGAGAGAGAGAGAGAGAGAGAGAGAGAGAGAGAGAGGTAGTGGGGGGAGGAGGAGGAGAAGAGGAGGAGGGAGAGTATCGTAAAACTGTTTTAACAAAAACAGTGTTTTCATTGTTTAAACTATAAGAAATTTCTTTTAGTTGTGGAAAACAAACATGGGATATTACAGAATCAATCCTTGGTAATTTTGTTATAAAAAAAAAATAAAAAAAAAAATAGAGGGAATGAAAAACTAGATTTATGAAAGCAAACTTTTCATATTTTAGACCTTAAGGGTATATTTATATATAACACACCGTCTTGTTTTCTTAAAAGTCCTGCAACATTATTATTGAAACAGGAATTCGTCTCAGAAGAAGATGAAAATGTCAAGCATACAATAAAAACTGCTATGCAAGATACATTGGTAGGTAAACTTTCATATACGGTTACGAAAAAAAAAATAATATCCGTAGAGATGTATGTATTCTGTCTCGTGTTTTCAGCGGATGAGAATTGATTGGTCCCGCTTTGCTATTAGCCATGTCCAATTTTAATTTTTTTCCTTCTAATTTTTTTTTAGCTTTCTTTGTTAAGCACAAAATGTTAGCTCTAGAAAAACACGATACCTTACATAGTCATAATAGTAATGGTGATCTAAATCTTTCATAATTTTGTTATTCCTTCCTTGATAATAAGATTCGGCGTTTTATGAGACCAGATTAACTTAGAGATCCAATGGATGTTTTGAATTACCAGTGTCAAAAACAGTATTTTGCTCTTGTAATTTTCAATATCTGTCGCTCTCTCGGCCTAAAAAAAAGCTGTACAAAAATGTTTTCACAAATCGTTGAACAAAATTACAAAATAGCAAAAATAACAAGGCATTTCGAATTTTAAGATTTCAAACTCGTGTACCAAATATGATGCATCGTGAGCCCCCCCCCCCCCCCCAAAAAAAAAAAAAAAAAAATCTTAGATGATGTGGTATAGTTACTTCTTTTTTTACCCCAATGTTATTTATTGATATCGTATTTAGATTTTCTTGGTTCTGCTTTCAAACGATAATGTTGTGTGACCAGAAGGAAAAATATACATCAGTAAAGAGACTAAAATAATATTTTCATCCACGCGCACACACGATTAAATATTTACAAAATGTAGAGAAAAGTGAAAACGTTTTGTGTTCTGGTGTTCTGATTTTTTTCCATAGTGAACTTTTAGTATAATTAAGCCTTGTTTCACCGTTTTTAGTATTAATACAATCAAGACAAAAATAGTCCAATTTTCTAATTATTTACATCAAGTTAAACGTTTGCAACATAAACCGTAAATTTAACAGTCTATTGGTGATTTATAATAATAAAAACAACAACAACAACAACAACAACAACAACAACAATAATAATAATAATAATAATAATAATAATAATAATAATAATAATAATAATAATAATAATAATAATAATAATAATAATAATAATGTTGTAATTATTATTTTTTTTTATTATTATTGTATTGAACAAAGGCAAAAAAAAACCAACTCTAGATAATTGTAATAAGTAGCGATCACAACATAAAGAGAGATAGGGGATGGTTTGGTAAAAATTGATCGATAAACAACAAAACAAAAATTACTTAAATGAACTTTTCCAACTAAAGTAATTCAACTTGCAACGAAACAGCACTATAAAATAATTATAACAAAACAAAATTAATCATTCTTCTCAACAAAGAAACAAATGAACGGATTAAACCGCAGCTATCTAAGTCTGGGCATTGATAACCATAAACAAGAGAAGCCAATTTATCTACAGGAACACTTGAATGTCCATCAGTGGCTAGTGCCTCCGGTTCGAGAAACCACAGAGGAGTTTGCCATCAGTTCGTTTTTTGTCCATTATTTTAGGAGTGTGTATATTATATTGTAGGCCTCATGGCCCTATCCTTCCAGTAACATAATTATATTTATCGTCAATTCATTCTATGTACAAAAACTTGCGTTTTCTTATTGATCAGTCCTCAGTGAATTCTCCTTCTTGTCGTCGTTAGTTGTCCTGTTCGCTTTTTTATTTTATTTTTTTGTTAACTTTTGCTGTATTAAATGAGATCCCAGTAAAGGAGCAACAATAGCGCCACTGACACACAACTCTGCAACTAACTTTTTAAAATAAAATTTTGTATTTTCTAAATTTATTTAATAACAGGCTTTAGTTAAATCATAGTTCTATGTAAGGTGGTATTTCTAGCCAAGCGCCTAGCTATATTTATTTTGTTCTTGTTATGTTTGCTTCTATGTTTTTATTTTGCGATGCTAAAGATTGGTTAAGCCTGCTGATCTTATTTTTTTGTAGTTAAATTCTCATTGGCAAACAGCGGTGCCATCTGATAATGGGAAGCTTTTATACCACTTTTTTCAGGGTATACAGTCATGTCCTTTTCTACACAATTTCAGCTTTTGGCGTCACAGTGTTAAGCCAGCCATCAGAAAACGACCTTTTACGAATACAAACCGATTTTCCAGCGATTTTGACCTCGACACGGTTTGCAACTTCACAAGAAACTGAGCTCTCGGCTCAATGCTAGTGGATCCTGCAGTTTGCTGCCTCCGCCCCCTATCATATCCTCACCGCCGTGTCCAAGCAGGGACGCCGTAGACGCCAACGAAGACGCCAGAGACGACACGGAGCCTGGTGGCATGAAAGGAGACGCCATTGTCGAAGATACCGGCGGAGGTGACGATGAGAAGAAGGACGGGCCGGCGGCGGAAGTCGATGAGGAAGATGGTGGTGACGGGGCAGTTCCTGATGAGACTGACATGAGGTGATGCGCAGCAGCGGACGACGAAGACGACGACGGCGAAGAAGGAGAAAAGGAAGGATAGGGCTGAGGTGTATGTCAGACGGCAGCACCGTTGCCAACCGTGGCATACTGGCACGCAGACAAGGACGGTTGGCGTGGCGGCATTGACGGGTACGAGAAAGGGGATGCGTGGGCCTTGGCCTTGAGCCTCAGGGCTGCGATGCTGTTGGAGCACTGATCGCGGTTGTAGATGGAGTACGGCGGCGCTGGGGGACCGTACGGGCAGGCAGCCCCGGGGGAGTTCATGGAGCCCGGTATGGCGCCTCCACCGCCCATCATGGAGGAGTTGATGCTGGAGATTGGGCCGGGCGATGAGGAGAACCCCCCCAGGGGCTGGCTGGACACCACTGACGACAGGTGTTGGTTCACTGGGCTGTTCATGTTCATGTTCATGTTCATGTTGAGCCCCCACGGGAACGTCTTGGAACTGAGCGGGGATGGAACCTTGGTCGCCCAGTTCTGGTACGGGTAGCCAGTGTAGAGACCATCGTCGAATGGTGGCTGCATCAAGCCGTTAAACTGGGGACCAAAACCTGTCTTGAACGTCTCCATGTTCCGTTCTCGCTTGCGCCACTTGGCTCGACGGTTCTTGAACCACACCTGATGGATTGCAGAGGACGAGGGCAAAGCATGAGTCACAAAGTATTATATTGACCGAAAAGAGAAATATGTGCTCTTTTTATTACAATTAGCCGATCCCCACTCCCATCCCCTCAAAATATATTATACTCCCTCATGAGTGACTTTTTTCCATCACTGGACTTTTCAGATTGCTGGATGTTAATCACCACATAGAGTCACAATAAAACATAATCCAACAACTACGTCTGACCCATCAACAGGTTTGAGATGGTGCTAATTGACGTCTAACTATAATTATCATCGATCTTTGAAACTGAAATTTGATATTTTTAAGTAAGATTTTTATTGATAAAAAATGCACAAATCAATAATACTGATTTACTATAGATTGTCCTTTGAAGATAATTTATTATGTTAATCAAGATTTTAAAAAAGTCAGCTGTAAGTCATTGATTCGAGTAGCGTGTGTAGAAAGGATCTTTTTTTATTTAATTGGCTGTGCCTTTTATTACCTTGATCGAAAATTACTTCGAAAAAAAAAAAAAAAACCCAAAGAAACTCTTTATCGTTTGTCGATATAATGCATTTAAACGCTCGTTTAAACCCAACTATAATTATCTTCAAAACAGTTTTGTTCTGTCAAACCAAGCTCATTATAAAACACTAGTGTGGTGCAGTTAACTTCAAACAGTTAACAGAAAGAAGAAACTTTTCACGTTAAAAAAAAATAACGTTGCTGCTTGAAAAGAGAGTGAGAGAGAGAGAGAGAGAGAGAGAGAGAGAGAGAGAGAGAGAGAGAGAGAGAGAGAGAGAGAGAGAGAGAGAGAGAGAGAGAGAGAGAGAGAGAGAGAGAAAGTGAGGGGCGAGGGGGTGGAGCGGGAAGGGGTTTGACAAACTCTCCAACAGAACTTGTAAATCAAGGCGCCGACACACAGTATTTCCGAGATCCTAATTCCGTGGAGCTAATAAGATAAACGGTTCTGTTGACCAGACCTGTTCACCGAACATTCTCCTAAGTGCAATCAACGGTGGCCCTTCATACTGGCCAACGCCGTATTCTTGTAGAATCACCCAAGTTTATCGTGTCCATACGACCCCTGGAAGCCTGGGACAATGTTGATTTTGCGACTTTGCTCTATATTTTCAGAGCCGTATAATGTGGGCACAGCTTTCTGTCATAGGTAGGTCTACTGTTGTAGTCGCTATGATAGTTTTTTTTTTTTAACCCAGTGCCATGGTTTCGCAAATTTCTGGTTAGTTTTCCCCCTCCAGCTTCAGTTGGTAAACGGTACACCGATTATACTAATATAAATGGAAATATCAAAGAAGATCTTAAACGGTTTTCGTGAATCAAGAAATAGTCTAAACGTATAATGCGGACAAAACTATCGAAGTTATGGAGGACAATTTTTTTAAAAATACAGCAATTTTTAATCAAGCAAAGAAAATAATAATAGGTTGAACCGGCTGGTTTTCCTTTAACGATAGAATTACTATAATTCAATATAATTTTTGTCTTAGATATATTCTTGTAACACTCGCCTTCCTTTTGGCCGATTCTTATTTTCTTGTTATGTTTTATTAACCTGAAGTGTCATCAGGCCAGATGCACTGCATTTTTTTTTCTTTTATTTGCTTACACAGTTTGACATAACAGAATCAAGGTCTAAACCAAAATAGGCACACAACTTTATAATTACGGGACAAAAAAGAAATAACAAAACTATTATCAATTTAATAGGCCTTGAGTTTGCTTTCTATTTGGATTTATAACAGAATCAGTCATTTTGTCTAGAGATTATGTTAATAAATCAAAATTTATTGCATCTGAGATGTTCAAATTCTACTATATCAATTCATAATCCATTGCCAATCCAATGCAAAAGGCCGTGGCAGTGGCAGAGCATTTGCAAAAAGTAGTGCACAAATAAAATAAAGTCTTTAAAATTTAGGTATATATTCAAGATGGACGGTCTCTTTCGTAAAATTACATTGTTAACAAGGGGAATTTTCTTGAATTTGTTGCCAATATTTATACCGTCAGTGTAATTACATAATGTATCTTCTTTTAAAGACAATAAATCAAGTAGGTGGCACGGCTAGGGGAAACTGTGGGTGAATCCACCGATATAAAGCAGTGAACAGTGGAGCACAGACAGGTGTCCAAGTTCCGGCAGGGTTTCGTCTGCTCGCGGGCCCAGCTCGGTCGGTGACGTCCATTTTCTCCCACGGAACCCTGACGGCAACCTGACGACAGGTGATTAACATGGAGGACGGAATAATGGCCGACAAATTGGCGTCGCATGTTTCTCCCTCTGGACACGGTCTGTCTGGTGCGGATGCAAGCTAGGAAATTGATGTGTCCAGTTTGTTTGTCTCTCGCAGTAAATAAATAAATAAAAAAAAAACCTTGTCGTTGCTGGCTGGACATAGTTCAAAGTGTCACCATGCCACATTCAAGTTGGGTTAAATATAGAATATTGTAAATGAAGGGTTGTAGTATGTTTTGTAAGTGTAATGATCGTTCTTTGCTAATATTTTGAATATTATTTAAGTCCAGTGAGAGAAGCAATAAGTATTGCTAGCTGCATCGGTTGAAACTGTATGGTTGATCGACGAACAATGTGAGAGAGAAAGAGAATATAGAAGGTAACAGTTCCCGTGAGGAGAAAGGGAACTAGAAATGAACAAAATCAGATAGCTGTTTCATTGAGTAATAATCTACAAGAGAGAAAGAAAACAAAGAACGATTTAAAAAAAAAAAGTGTACAAAGTGTTTAATATAGAACGCGTCAACGGTTTTTTTTACCTCTTTTTTTTTTATTTTGTTTTGTTTTTATTTTTTAATTCAACTGAATAGAAAATGGGGCGAAAATACAAAATGATATTATTTATAGTAAAAAGTATGTTCATATGGTTAAGTATTATTTTTTTTGTAAACTTAACTTGGAAGAGAAAAGACTAACAAATTTCTCCTCTCCAAACAATCATGATGCTCTCTGGTTTGTCAGGAACTGAGCGAGAGAGGAGAGAGAAAAGCCAAGGGCGGTAGAGGCAGGATTTCTATGTGATTAGCACCGACCCCGTAAACCAATATTGAAGTGTGTGGACTTTTGAGGGGTTGAAACCCGGGTAGCCTGTACCCTAGCCACACGCCACACGGCCCAAAGCTAACAGTGCTGGCGCACGCTTCCATAACAGAGAAGGTGAAGACCAGGGAATCTTGGTTTTTCCGGGCTACCGTTTCAGGCAACTTGGGCATCGACATTATCTCCATACAATTGTATCTAAAGGGATGAAAATATTAGGGAGGAGCCGTTGATTTACCACATCAACCTAATGTTGGTTAACAAAGGGGATCACCAGTTTACTTAATGATCGAAAATTATTCTATAGCTTGTTTCATTGTCTATAAAATTCTCTTCCACGGCTCCTCGTATCTAGTCAACAATTTGAATAGCATCAGCTGCCAGGAGATTTTATAATAAGTAAAATTTTATCAAACAACACGAGGAAATAAAACAAAAATCTCTTTCCAAATAGCATGCGTTTAGCTTTGGAGTACTTTTTAACGTTTTAGTTCCTTATCCCTCTTTTGTCCTTTCGGTTTGAGTTGGGTTTTTTTTCCGAACATTTGAAAATAATCCTTTTATTGTCATTATCATATGTGTATTTGCCCTATTCTAATCAAGCTGGGTTTGTTCAAACAAAATACACGGTGATACGTCAAATACTTTCACATGGCTTTCGAATCTACATTTTCTCGCGCTAAACAAAGATTTTTTTTTTGTATATTAGTTCTAGAGTCATAAGGATTTAGTTTTCATTTGATCTTGATTAACATCCCATAAGTCTTAAACTGGAAATCCCAAGAGATCTTACGTTTTACATGGAGTCTCTTTTTTTGGCCCCACATTTGAGCGTGTCAACCGCAACAGGCCAAAAGGCTCTTGAGATTAATGTCTTGAAGACCAATCAAGATGAAGGAAAGTACCTCCTATCAGGGTGGCAAAAGATAACAGAGAAGGGAACCTGGAGTAAAGCTAGCCACCTTCTCGTGACATCTGTCAACATGGCTAACTACGTGCCGAGGGTTTCAAACGTTAGATTGTCTGGTCTAGTCGGCCTAAATAGTTTGCCGATCCCTTAAGCCAGGTGAGAAGGTGAGACAAGGACAAAAAACGCCTTAGAAGTATTGGGGACGATTTGAAAACTTGATTTGAGGAACCTTTGGGGCGAAGTGACCCTCAGCGCCACGCGATGGAAAGAGAATGATGGTTATATCGATATTCAGACTCAAAATTTACGTCATCATATTTTAGACCTTTCGGTTATCGTGCGGTATTTTCTCGCTCATTAGTTTAAAACTTTCTAAACATTGAGCCTCATGATTTTTTAACGTTTTACAAGACTCAATTTTAAAGCGTACAATTACTCTAGTTGGACTCCATGAAGATTATTTTCTGGAAGACTGGTAGTAACCCAATCTTTAAAAGAAGCACAAGTATATCTAACTTGATTTACATCATGCTATGAGAATAAGACAAGTTATATTAAACTCAATCCTGATTATAGGTCCATTTTTTCCTCACCTCAAGTTCTTTTTCTCCGAACAAACTCTACAATTTAGATCAAACGTGGTTTCTAAAAATATTTGATGGATTTAAAAAAAAAGAGAGGTTGACATATTAACGAAATATTGGCTAAGCCTTTATGTAAAATATAACATTTCAGAAAGCATTTAGATAACTAAATAAATTATAATTTCTTGCGAAAAATTTATTTGCTAAAATCAACATATCCGAAAATCAGAGTTACTAAAAGACTATATTTATAGAGAGAGACTGAAGTTGAGTACTCTTCGCCTATATATATCAAGAAATTTGGTGTATTAACGGTTTTGAAAACGACTGTTCACATTAAGATGACGTGGACTTGCTGTTAAAAGATTTCTCTTAAAATTGTTTTTATTTTATCCGCGTGATCAAATAGGTACAAATGGCGGATTCGTATTGTACTCAAAATTGGTAATTTCGAACATTGCTTGGCATTCCCGTTTCACGAAATAAGACAAACAACCTCAGATGGTTTTCCTTTAATTTTGAAAGGTTTTATCTAGAATGTTAAGAGATCCAGCGGTCTCATCTCATATGCTCTCCAAGACCGTCATTAAAAGAAACATTACTATCGATCAAGAAACCTTCATTGTTCCACCCACCATCTAATTAATTAACATGCAAACATTTGGCAGCTGTTTCTTAGATTGCTTTGCTAAATTACGAATTAATTTTTTTTTTTTTTTTTTTTGTCTTAAGCGCTGACGAATGCGGTTGTCTAAGGTGAGAGAATTACTTTCTATAAGAATACACTAAAATGAAGTCCGAAGGATCACCGACATAACCTCTTGTCAAATTACATGTATGTCTAGTTTGATCTGCTGCAGTTAGCCGCATTGGATATGAAAATAATCATGGTGTTTGTGCTGTGCGGGAAAACAAACATTTTTGAAAGGCCTCTTTTACTTAGAGAGCCACCTTAGAAAATTTAACCTTTTGAACTTCTAAACTACATTGGTAATTATTAATCAAGTATAAAATTATGCCAAACATAAATGAACACCTTGGTAACTAACGTTTATTCATAATTTTTTTAAAACAATGTTGTACTTTCATAGTTCATGTCTTAGTTATATAGTATTAGAATATTTTGTAATTGTAGCGGTGGTTATTATATATGTGTGTGTGTGTGAGTGTTTTTTTTTTCTAATGTAGCTCAAAAGATAATTATGATAATGAAGGAAAGAAAAAAAAAAGGCGATGACCACAAAGAACAAAAATAAAAGAGAAAAAAAGTTATGGTGTTTGTTGTTTCTGTTTCTGTTTCATCAAATTTAACCATCAAAGTTTAACCAGCATGGGGCTCCACCTTTTCAGTTCTTCCCTCTAAAACGGGTTTGCTTGATATGTGCAAAAGATTTCGGACTACATTAAAAAATCAATGAAACAAACAAACAAATAAAATATTCGAAAATGTCCGAGAAAAACAAAACAAAACAAAACAAAACAGGAAAGACTAATATATAATGATATTTAGTATTCAACTATGACCTTTTTGTGAACCTTTTCTTTACGCCGTAACTTTCCAGTCATAAAATAAAACTAATGTTGATTCTGTGTTGAAAAATTAAAAAAAAAATATTGCCTCTCTCACAGAGATTATCATTTGTATGATTGTTTGTGCTACAAACAGCTCGAGGGGAAAAGAAAAAAAAGAAAGAAAAAACTCCTCTCAACCCTTCACAAGCTTTGTAAATAGAATTCTTTCTCTGAGCTTCCTAGTCAAGTCTTACTGAACCTCTCGATGTTTTACACGCGAGCGGTGATATGGGGTGAGGCATAATGACCAATATTTAATTGAAAACAACGTCCTACATCCTTCCTCGGAGTGTCTTACTTCACAGCTGTCCAAATCTTTCACAAGTTTGAAGGGTATTCTCTGTACAGCTCTGTGAAATTCAATATCTCCTAAGCCCTCACGCGAGTATATACGGAGATGTTGTACTGTACCAAAGTTCTATCTGACGCTATAGACAGAGAGGTACGAGGCAAATACCCGAGTTGCGCTCTCTTCCAGCGGCCGTCACTTTGACCAAATTGGCAGGATGATTCAATGTCTTTTGTCAACACGGGTCTCTCAGGGACCGGATGGATTCTAATTCTGTTGGTTTTGAGCTCTTCTCGAGTTAGCACTAGGCCTTCGGACTAACGTTAGGGACATTTCCCAGAGCCTTTGTCGCGGGCCAGGTCCTCCGTGTGGAGAAATGTGAGCCGTCGTGGGCGCGGGACAGGTTCATCAGGTTTGTCTACACAGACCGTGTCTACTCAGAGGCGGACAGATGCTGATGCAAAGAGAGCAACGCCTGGTGTATCGTTATCACAGGCCACAGTTTAAATGTAGCAAAATAAACGGCAGTTCTGCCCGTTGCGACGGTTCCGCACGTCCCGTACTTTGAAATCAGGTGCATGGACAGCATTCTTTATGAACTTATCTCAAAGAGATGGGGGTCACACCAAGTGCTTCGCCGTTGCGCTTCTGTTACCATGTTACCATCTTGTGCGCAGAAAAACTAAAGCCACCTCGTTTGTATCAGATTATATAAAAAAAAAAATAATATTTTAAAGAAATATCCAAAGTCCAATTATAGCAGATTTAATGGAATGGCGACAGGTGATATCTTCGATGCAGAGCGGAGAAGATCAATCACAACATTTTCTTTTTAAGCTTTCTCTTTCTTTTTTACTTTAAAACCATAAGTATCTCACTTTTTCTCTACTTAAGTAATTTAGATCTATTCCAGGTTATTCTTAAAGCAAAGAAAAGAAAGGAAAACCCAAATCCTCTCTATTGATGAATTTTCTGAAATTTTCCCATTGAATCTGTTTTGTCGCTTTCTCTGAAAATTTTCTTGTTGTTTCAGAATAAATCTCATTGGTTGAGCTCTTGGCTATATTTATAGACCAAAATATTTCATTGCTTTGTTAAAAGGTGTAAAAAGATTCGGAGAAGAGTGGTTGAGATTTTATTCCGTTTCTTCGCTTTCCCTGAAAATTATCCCGTTGCTTAAGAATAAAGCTCATTGGTTGTCCACTTAAGAGTATATATAAACCTAGTCATTTCATTGATTTGTAGAGGCGAAGCAATAATCGAAGAATGGTTGAAATTTAAAAGACAAGCGAGATGGTATTGTTAAGGCTGATAAAGTGATTATTTCGTACAGCTGGTACAGACCAGGCGATGCTGTTCTTGGCTGTTCATAATCCTTCCAGACATAATGTGACTTGTAGGAAATAAGGACATTCCAACACACAGGTGGTTTTAAAAACATGAAATGGCTTATGTTAAAAATGATGCTAAATTTATTAAGTTTGAAATATCTTTTTTGTTAGAATGGCGTTTCTCGGCGAATTTTTTAAATCCCAAAGTTTCCTCCGAGTCAGTCAGGATTTTAACAACCATTGTGGTTTGTGCTCTATTTTCCTCTCCAAAGTTTGACACACGATTATTAATAAATTATAATTATGTAAGATTTTTTTTTAATTTCTAAATTTGTGGTTTCATTCGTTAATAAAAGAATTAAACAGACTTTATTTTATACGTTTTCTCATGTTGTCTAGATGTTTATGTGACCATTTTTTTTTATTAAAAAGAAAAAAAACCATGGTTCTCTATAATATTTTTTTTAAAATCAAAACCTTAAACAAATCATTTTAAAATAACTTTTTTAGATAAACTTTAGGCCTACGGAAACCAATGCTGAGAAATTTTACTGATAACCTCTTCTACAGAGTCTCTATGAAACAAAAAAAACTATGTTCCTTTTTTACGATCATAGTGGCACAATTTTTCAACATCTGGCAGTGACATGTAGGAAGTCACATGATGCATAAAATTGTAGATCTGTCCAAGCCCTCGCACATTTCTCATAGTAAAATCTATGTATTATGTGTGGACTCTAAATTCAGGTCGACTAGGTTGCTTAAACTGCCGCGCATAACTTTTCTTGGGTTTAGATCTGTTATAAAATTACTGGAATGGTTTAAAAATAAAATATTATAGAAATTCTATCAGAAACCACTGAGGCCCACAACACGGAGATATAATATTATCTAAACGATTTAATGCTCTCCTTATTTCACAAAAGGGACACATTTAGAACAATGCAATACTTCAACAATTATTGTTAATGCTTGTTTGTTTTTTTTTTGTTTTTTTTTTAATAAGTAGAAAGATTTATTAAAAAGAAATGATTTAATCCCAGCTCTTAAGTCAATAATATTACATTCTTAATGAAAAGAAAGATAACAGTAAAAATCTCTCTCTCTCTCTCTCTCTCTCTCTCTCTCTCTCTCTCTCTCTCTCTCTCTCTCTCTCTCTCTCTCTCTCTCTCGATTCATCAAATTCAGCCACGGATTTTAACTACCCATAACTGCCCTTATCTTTGATTTTAAAAGAAGCGGGGGAAAAATCGCTTCGCATTGTACAGGCTCCAATTATTCAAAAAATCATATGAATATTCTAGTTTAAAAGCAACCTATACTACTAATTTCATTCTTACGCAAGAGTCATAATCTTTCCCTACCTCTTGCTTGAGAATTAGGTTATTGAAAATATCTTTAAATCATGATTTAGGAACTAGTGACTCCTCAAGCCAACTTATATTTTTACATGATACAAGTAATACTTCGGAAACCAAATCGGTGATAAAATAAATTTGTTTATTATTATTATTATTATTATTATTATTATTATTATTATTATTATTATTATTATTATTATTATTATTATTATTATTATTATCATTATCATTATCATTATTATTATTATTATTATTATTATTATTATTATTATTATTATTATTATTATTATTATTATTATTATTATTATTATTATTATTATTATTATTATTATTATTATTATTATTATTATTATTATTATTATTATTATTATTATTATTACAAGCTGAAAACCCCCATACTACGAACGAAACTTTGATGTCAACTTTCCGGAGCTGGATTTGGGGTGCGTCTGGTCTATAATTATATCTATATTTTCATTTGCATTATCCACATAATAGCCTCCACCTAGAATCTTGATATTTATATACTTCTTAACACATAATTATAGATCCAGATCTTAAATGTTTGTGAAATTTTAAGCTCAAAAGTAAAATATAGATCTTAGCCTTTTCATTTGAATGTAGCTGCTATAATCTATGTCCAAGCACGTTTTTTTTTTTTTATATTCAATGCTTTCACCTTACTCTGTAACACATAAATCTATTCCAGATGGTTTGAGAACTGCCACCGCCAACTTATCGTTTTCTTTTAAGAAAATAATCATTACATTTTTGCTTTTAATTTAAAAAAAAAACAAAAAAACACTCATTTGATGAAAGATTATAATACCACTCCAATCTTTAGGGTAATTTACAACTTCATGCCAAATTTGACGTCCTAGGTAGTTTAGAAAGGCTTGTTTAGAGTCTCCGCATTAATTTTTTCGCCTAGCTCCATTATTATAATTATTATTGTTGTTGTTGTTGTTGTTGTTGTTGTTGTTGTTGTTGTTGTTGTTGTTGTTGTTATTATTATTATTATTATTATTATTATTATTATTATTATCATCATTGTTTTTATTATTTAACAAAACATAGCTCGTAATGAAAACTTTATTTGCTCTTCTTTGTTTCTTTTTTTTTTTCTTCAGTGGAAACTATTTTACAATCTGTCAATATGTCAGTGCTTATTCAGACTATTATGAATCTGAGACCTTTCCAGTAATTATTTTACATCCCTACATTCAACGTTAATAATGAGGATAGCATTAAAAAAAAAAACAAGCTAAATTAATGGATCGTTCCAACTAGTTGCCCTATGGAAGTAATATCATTATGAAAAGCAACATGGCAAAATATATTCCAATCGCTTGCTACATTAAAGAGGGTTTAATAACGAGGGAATGCTACAAGACATACGGATAATTTCCGACACATAACTAAATCTTCTCCAAATAACTACTGAACAAAGTTGCTTTCTCCTTTATACTCGTCAATTTCATTGTTAAACTGATAACTTTGCCTATCTGATTACGTCTTTTTTTTTTTCCTCATTTCATTTTTTTTCAGCTCTAGAAGTGACGTAGCCTGTGTAACTCACCCTAACTCTGGCCTCTGTGAGGTTGGTCCAGGCGGAGATCTCCTCCCTAGTGGCCATGTCAGGGTAGCGGTTCCTGGCGAAGGTCGCCTCCAGCTCCTGCAGCTGTTGGGACGTGAAGTGCGTCCTCTGGCGTCTCTGCCGCTTCTTCTTCTTGTCATCATCGCCACCGTCGTCCGACTTGGATTTGGACGCGTCATTGGAGTCTGGGAGATGAAAAAAAAATGTACATGATGGAGAGACCTAGGAGATGGTTTTATCCCTGCCCGTTCTGCAAAACTGTCCCTGAAGCCCATAACCTCCAACGAGTTGTGAAATTTTAAAACCAAAAACTGGCCTCGAGGAGATGGTTATTCAAGTTTCAAGCGGTGTTGATGACTGTGGAAGTGATGTATGGATAAGAATATTGTCCTACGTCATGTCCACCATCTCTCTCTCTCTCTCTCTCTCTCTCTCTCTCTCTCTCTCTCTCTCTCTCTCTCTCTCTCTCTCTCTCTCTCTCTCTCTCTCTCTTCTCTCTCTCTCCCTCTCTCTGTACTGCTACCGAAGAGTACTCAAGTAAAGTCGTAAGGGTTGTGTGCATTTTTTTTCGTATTTAAAAACTTTTGGTTATTATATGATGGATTGACTTTGTAAATTTGTGAATGAGTCCTACTGATAAATCCATAATTGCTTTGTGAATTTGCCATTTGAGGGTAATCCAAAAATACTTTAGTAAATGGTTTGAATGAAAATCAAAATTTTATCAGTGCCATCATTTTTATAAACCACGTATTTGACTCAATAGAATTATGTCGATATAAAAAAGCAACACGTAAAACCTTGTCATCAGAGGATACTTTGCAATGTGAAACCGGCCTGTTGCGACAAGTCACACGCAAGCTTGCCCAAATTCAGAGACCTTCCATTATGGAAAAACTATCAGAATTACTTTGTGGAATAGAAAAAGAAAAAACCAAGGATATTTTACCAAGAGGATAAATATTCTGCTTTAAATTGAGAAGTAACTCATTCGTGGTATGCATAATCGTGGGATATTGCGTCATAGCCTGAGACGTCCCAACCACTATAATAAAGAGCCGGTGAGTAATTTGAGCGAGAATGGCTATTGACCTGGCCGGTAATGTCCCAATAACGAGAGGTGTGAGGATCGATGAGGTGTGAGTGCCCAATCAATAGTTGACATCTCAGGTGGACACCGCCCGCGGTCGCGGTACACACAGTGCGCATCCCGCACCAGCGCCGTGTCCTGGTTAGGACAGACAACAGGTCTCTGTATCGCGAGGAGTTGGTAGGGTGACGTCTTCATACCTTTTATTTTTATTGACTTTGAGAATGGGGATTGAGTTTGAGATGCCGCACTGCCTTGGAACTTGTGGGAATGGCTGTCTGTATGACTGACTGCTTTTGGGACGAGTGAAACACTGTTTCAAGTTTTGTTGGAAGAATCATGATTTTTGACTTGTTGTATAATATTTTGGCGAGTTTATGTAAGAAAAAGAATCCAAAATGGATAGAAAATGGTGCAGTTAAAAAGATTTTGGGCTGTGTGGTACAATAGTTAAGGATGGATCTCAAAGTTTATTGATTTCAGAGCCTTTAAATTGGTTATGCTAGCTCGTTTGGAGAATGTGCAATGGGAAAGCACATTTTAAAAGCCTTCTCCGGGACAATATTATTTTTTTTTAGTGTAAAGTGGGTAACCACCAAGTGAGAAATTAAAAGAGATTTGTGATTTGTTTTAAAAAAAGTATGTCGTGTTGAAAAAAAAAGTGTTTTAAATCTACATTATGCGCGTAAGTATCATTTTGATTGTGCTTAGCTTTCAGTGTTGTTTTATTCGTACAAATAAATGTACAGAATAGTGTAGCCTTCGTTAAGCCAGATATTCCTCAATGGACTAAAGAACAGTATTACCCATCGGTTAGGGCGCCGTTTGGAAACATCCGAGTAAAGTAAGAGTCATAAAATAAAATGAAGAAGAGCCCGAATGGTTTAAGCAAAGATCGATGTCACCACATGCTGCTGAAGTGTGGGCATCTAGTAGATCTGACGCGTCAAATTTGTGGGTCAGTTAGCCCACATCTCCAACACACCTACGGCGGAGTGGACAGTTGTGACCGAAGACTGGACACAAGTGGACACAGGTGACACACACATACATGTATACACACACACAACTCGAGGCGGGTCAAGGCGAGAGACATCAGGCCCAGGTAGTTAATTGCAATTAGTGCGCTACGGGTGGAGAGAGAGAGAGAGAGAGAGAGAGAGAGAGAGAGAGAGAGAGAGAGAGAGAGAGAGAGAGAGAGAGAGAGAGAGAGAGAGAGAGAGAGAGAGAGAGAGATGTGGTTACTGATGGCTTATCTCCATGCTATCACACGAGTTGACGCTCTGACCGATCAGTTTTGTGGAGATACAGAGACCTGTTTAAGGCTCCGTTTCACGGCTTCACTATCCTTTAGTTTTATTCCGGCTCGTAGCGGTCCAGGTCTAAGGCCGCGAAGCTTTCTCAGAGGCGACTCAAGCCTTCTCTGGCCTTATGGTTACATTATTATCACTGTTATAAGACACGTTATACTGAGTGTTTCATTTGAAAACAAGAAAAATGTTGTTGACCATCTCATATCTTGCATAATTCTTTATAGAGCTTTTTTTAAGTATGGTGTCTTTAAACATGACTTTATGGCAATATTATTTATTCATTTCGGAATTATACGTATCTACAATTATTTTATATGTGCATTTATGCATGGGGAAGGGCGGAGTTCTTACAGATTATTTGATGTTTATTATTTCATCAGACCTACCCACAAACCAACTTTGAATCTTCGTATTTAAGATGAATTTCTTAGCAAATTTCTTTGAAAAAAAAATTAAAATGCAAATTATTTTTTCAGATTTTTTTTTTTTGTATTATTTATACAGGACTTTGACCTCTAATGTGATAAAATGAATATTAAACAACAAAAAAAAAACCCTCTTATATTTTACTTTTTATCAACAAATTTTGCATATTTTAAGAGTTAGTATTAAGCTCCGAAAAACATGCTGACTGTGATTATCAAAGTAAAGTAATGTTTTAAAATAAATGCATTCCAAGGAAAAGTCTGATTGATGCCAGAATTCTGATTCTAGAAGCCTGTCTAGAGGCTACCAACCTTACAATGAAGGTAATACCCCTTTAGCACCTGTTCTAAGCTCCCCTCCTGTTGTGGAAGCCTGACAATAGTAACAACACCAGGCACCATTCACCAGAGGTAGAGCAGAGAGAGAGAGAGAGAGAGAGAGATGTACCGACAGGTGAGCAGAATCAGTACCCACAACAGACCGGCCACTAGGATCTTACACACAGAGACGATGCGTTCCGTTGGTCTATTCAATTTATTTCGTCTTCATCTTTTGAAATGGATTTTTAACATTAACTTTTTTTAAGGGAAGGGCTTTATCGTTTATTAAATTGTTGTTGTCACTGTTTTCTACTTTTTTTTTTCAATATCTTGGTTGATAATTAATCCGAAAAAGAGTCAGTGTTTTAAAATCTCACTCATGACTCAATCTAATCCAGAGAGGAAACTAATGAATGAACGTTCTTTAAACTCTAGGTTTTTCAAAATCCTTATCTTGCTGGTGTTCAACTATTATTACAAACCAAAAATTTTCTTTGTTTTTAACATATTCATCCTTTGCCGCACCACTCTTCTATGGAAAAAAAATAATATATTCAAGGACGTTGTTAAAATATTAGATTTTGAAAACAAAACTGAATTAAAGTCCAAATAGAAAAAAACGGTCAATGTTTTTCCATCGTTTTTTTTGCAGACGTTTTAAGGCATAAAGAGGAAAGTGTTTTTCTTTCTAACTATTACCAAGGAACTAGAGTAAAAATTCCATTTTCTTCACCTAGCCAACAAGCTAAGGAATAATTATTATTGTTTTGCAGAATAGGAATGAATAATGCCTCGTTTAAGAGAAGTGCAATGTTTGAGATTTTTTTTTTCTGACTCCGTTTTACTCTATCGTATTGTATTGTATTTCCTTAAGCCACGGAGCCTTATCAAAACGATAAACATTTTTTTCTCTACATCTAAGACATTGCTCCCAAAATTTGACTTTATAATTATTATCTTAAAAGGTATAAAACGATTTTTGTTCGAAAAATAATACCCAATAAATCGTGCTGAAAGAACATAATTCTAGATCTACATATCGATATTCTGCTAAGCGTTTTTTACTGCCACTTAGCTCATATTCCAAACCTTTTAAAATGTATGAACCTTGTAATATTGTATTGCGCAGCGCAGTGTTAGTGTGTTGTGGTAGTATTCACAGGAAGTTAGCACAACGCCAGAGGTTGCAATTGCTTTATTAGGTTATCTATTTACATAACTAGCCTCGCTTCTGGTTTGGTCTCAAGTGGCTGCAGAGTTAGCGGGTTTTCACATAGAGTTCAGAATTCCTCTTGAAGATAGCATGACTAGCGAGAGAAAGAAGTTGTGCTAAATAATGTTTAAAACACAAACCACTGTCCCCGTTTCTTCATACCTGATCATTAATTTCACTGTAGTTTATGATGCTCTTTCAACTTTCCCATTTTGCACGGATCTTATGTACTGTTTAAGATAAAGCTACTTACTACTAGAATAAAAATAAATTATTCAAAATTCTTCGAATCAAAGGAAACAGGACATTTTGGCAATTAAAAAAAAAAACAACAAAATCCGTGTGAGGCCCAGAGATAATTCAAAATGATATAGAAACACTAAACAAATTGTTGCCAATTAATATTGTTTGTTTGTTATAAAAATTTTACCAATTTTAAAACTGCCTCTATTTCCCAAAAAAGCCATTTTCCAATATTTTACCCATTAAAAGAACCGTATAACAAAATTTAACGCTCACTTTATAGTTTCCCTTTCAAAGAGACTGTTCTATTGTATTTAACCTGTTCATATGAATGGGTACCGCAGCTTGTAAAATATGTTTAACTAAATCACTTTTAAGTTTATTTACTCATTTTTTTTTTGTTCCGGTTCAAAGTTCAACACAACGATTGAGCTGGTTTTGTTGAAAGCTTAGGGTTTTATATTAAAATTTTAGTCCATCTGTAAAATGAGTATTTTTATGTAAATACCATAAACGGTGTTTTGAACGTAATAAATATAGAACTAATATTACTCAATACGACTGGCTTTCTAAAAAAAAAAAAAGTGATTTTACAGGTAAATGTAACCTGTGTTGTTTTTTTAAACTGTAAAAGATGGTAGTATGTCATCATGCCATCGAACTAAATGTCTCAGCTCAGACAGTAATGATTAAAAATATACGGGTCCTTAAATAAATGGACATGAAAAAACAAAAACAAAACAAAAAACCCCACGAATTCTTAATTCGTCGAAATTTTAGTCCTAAAAATGTTCTTCTCCCTCTCGCTGGCACAGGTTTGAAATCTTGATGTTTTATTAATTCAAATTTTCATCTTTATGAAAATAATATCAGATTGGCTTTCATTCCTCTAGCAATACGTTCAAACTATTTGTGACATTTTTCTTGTTTTATGGATAATTATCAGGAAGAAAGAAAGAAAAATTAGCATGCGCTTTTCAGCCTCCTATGTTCAAGATCTTTTCTTCTCCCGTCGTTTTTGTGACATGTACGTCTTTGAATCCTATTTGGGAGGCAATAAATAGAGAAAACGACTTACGTTGCCTCAAAATCCTCTGTATGGGCGACATAAATTTGATAACATCAGAAAAACTACACTGATGAAATATAAAGGAGAAGCAGAACCTGTTGAAGGTTAATAACTTCACACCAAAAACAGGAAATCAATAAAACATTACAAAAGAAAGGATATTTTTCTCCTGGGGATTTTTCTCATTCGGCAAAATATGAAAGCTAAAGCTGCTTACTTATTTAAGAATTTAGAGAATGTTTAAAAAAAAAAACAACTAAAATTAACATAAGCCGCTAAAAAATTCTTGCGTTTGCGCCAATCGTATCACCTTTTTTTCACGTTTCTATATTTAGGATTAGGTAATTAACGACAGTTTTACTTAATATTTGAGCCGGTGGTGAAGCAAACAAACTGAGATTCGAAGATGACTTTAACTGGGCACAGAAAAGAAAAGGCAAGATTAGGCCTGATTTGCATAGGGTGAACCTCAACTGTAAAAAAGAAAATTGAATTAAGAAAAACAAATCGTCTGAGATACCTCTGTTTAAAAACTTGATAGAGAAAAGACGTACTGAAGTCATCCTATACAATAAGCTAGACTGAATAATCACTTCATGACGGTTTAAAAAAAAAGCGAAAAACTCATCTCTATTTTGACACAAACTAAGAACTTTTCACAGCGACAACACCATCTTTCTCTCCTTTGTACAGCTGCAATAACTGAGAGAGTCGAATATATATATAATACTCATTGTGAATTAAAATACAGAAAAAATAGTTTATTTCTCTCTCTTTGAAAAAAAAATCATTCAGAAGGTTTCGGAAATTTTTCTGCTTACTGTGAAATCTGTGGAACTCTCTAATGTTCGAGATACTGACGTACTTTATTTTTCATTAAATTTTTCTTCTGCAAGCAGATTTTTTTTTTAGCTAAAGAACTGCATGTAAAACCGCATGAAATGCGTCTGTTTTTAAAGACAGTAAATATACCTTATCTTATCTTTTATAAACAAAATGACCACTGTGGACTAATCATACAATAGTAGCATACGTAGATCTTTTGGTGTTCGAAATCACAAGTCCTACAACGCCCTTTTCTGAATCTATTCATCCATCTTCTCTTGCTTATAGAGGTACATACTTATCTATATCTCTATTTATTTATCTATCGGTCGATCTACTGACAGTTAAAAAAAATCATCGCATTCTATCTACCTATATGGCTATCTAATATAAATTTGTAAATTCATCTATCAATCTAAACCTAAATTCCTATATATGTGACATTGTTTTCCTATTTTTTAACCAATAAATATTACTCTATCGATTCATCAAACTCTAATTTCTCCCTCCCTCCCTCCCTCTCCCTCTCTGTCTGTCTGTCTGTCTGTCTGTCTGTCTGTCTGTCTCTCTCTCTCTCTCTCTCTCTCTCTCTCTCTCTCTCTCTCTCTCTCTCTCTCTCTCTCTAGCTCTCTCTACTTTTCTATTTCTGTGAGTTTCAGACTTTCCTTCAGCGTACTTGTTTTTCTCCTTACTATATTATTATTTTGTCTAACATTCTTTCTTTCCGATTGTTATGATTCCTTCTAAAACTTTCTATCTACAACAAAGTGTTGCTTTTTTTTTTTTTTTTTTTTTTTGTTAATATCACCAAGTGATGCCGTCTGCCAACGCACTTCTTTTCCTAACAAAAGTTACGAAACCTGCCAATCTAACAGACGACAGAACCGTCAAGAAAATTGCCCCTACACCTACCAGATAACTGGAAACCAAAATTTTGTTTTCACTGGAAAAAAAAAAAAAAATCAGAAGCTGACGCAGAAAATCTTGTTTCGCTTTCCAACTGTTTATCACCTCTTTTATTTTTCACTTTTTTTTTTTCTTAATTTTTGCGCGCAGAAGATCCAAACAAATCTCGAATTTGTGGGAAGGCGCAGAAATTCGATCTCGCTTATTTCCTCGAGCTCCCGTCGCCGGATAACCTGTACATTACGCGACCGAATGCTGAGGGAGAGACAGACACAGGCAAAGAGAGAAATAAAGATGGAGATTGTTTTTGTTAAACCTTCCCTAACAAGCCGGGCTATTTCCGCGGCGCCCCGTAGTGTCAAGAAAAGCAAACAGACTTTAGACTTCTCTGATTCCCCGTAACCGAGCGCCCAACATTAATCGTGCAAATAGTATCCTATACAGGCAATCTATTTTTATATAGCCTATATCGCGCAAGCATGTCTGTCCGTCATGGTGGCAGATATCAAAATGCCACGGACTGAAAAATCTGTCCTGTTTCGAAAAAAAAAAAAAACCTTCAAAAAGAAAAGTCTGTCAAAATAAAATTGAAATAAAGAAAATGAGAAGGGTGTGAGAGATGAGGAATAGATTGGGGGAAAACACAAACAAACAAGCAAACAAAAACAACAACAGTATGAAGGGCGGGGTGCGCCAATTCAGGCTATATCCTCACACCCAAACTCTTCAAGTTTAAAAAACAAAAGATGAGTATCTTATTTCACGACCAAGGGGGAAATGGAGTTTTGCCATCGAGGGTTTCATGTTTGTTTTAAGAGGGAAGATACACTTAATCCAATTAAACAGCGCTGACTGTTAGAACAGAGGTAGTATCAATCACTCGTGAGACTGCTTGAGTGGCTGGGGGGGCGAGAGAGAGAGAGAGGATGCTGCTTTACGCTGAGATCCAGAAGCAGACGAAATTATGGAGATCGAGGCGTACCTACAGAGGTGATCGTTATGAAAGGCACAATCTCTCAAAATATGACTCCTTTCTTCTTACTCTAAACTTGACTTGAATTTTCGGCTGTCTTGTCAATTATGCTTGAGTCTCTTTGACTAAAAGGTGTGTCACTCCGTGAGCTGTCACTCCTGATGGTTTCTGATCTTACTTCGAGCTAACAGTCTGAGACAGACAGGTAAACAAATATTTTGTTTGAGCTAACGTAGATTATGAGAGAAGGAGAGAGAGAGAGAGAGAGAGAGAGAGAGAGAGAGAGAGAGAGAGAGAGAGAGAGAGAGAGAGAGAGAGAGACAGACAGACAGACAGACTCAGACAGACAGACATTGTACCCTCTATAGAGTCGCCTAAAAAGACCAAACTCTTTAGAGTCATTAACTTTGCAAGGTACCAATTTCCCTTAGTAGTTTTTGACGAATATAATTCAAGACATGACTGAACTATTCAATAAAAAATATAAAAAAAAAAATTGAAATAAAAAACCTTGTGAGCACGTCTCGAGATGAAATCTGATTGATGCATTAAAAAAAAAAGTAAAAAAAAAAAGAAGATAGACAAATCTAGAGATATGTAAAGAGGAGAGAGAAGATTGTGATAATCAGAAATAGAGGCAAACAAATATGTTTCTATGTTTTTTCTGCCCGAAACAGTTTTGCCTTGAAGCCTCAGAAATTGCTTAGCTTTATTTGTTCTAACTATGATTAGAAGAGTTTAGGAAAAAGGAATCTAAATTGCCTGTGCGGTTGTTGCTAATTGTTTGTTTCTGTGGTGGTTATTATTATATTTATTATTATTATTATTATTATTATTATTATTATTAATATTATTATTATTATTATTATTATTATTATTATTATTATTATTATTATTATTATTATTATTATTATTATTATTATTATTATTATTACTATTATTATTATTATTATTATTATTATTATTAATTATTATTATCGCACTTTCTATAGATAAGTGTAATATTATAATGAAAGACAAATTAATATTAACCTCTTAGAAATAGTTATTTCAATAGTTAAGCTGCATTATAGTTTAATAAATTTGTGGTTGTTTTTAAGTGATAGTGATCATCAGTCATATACTTTGTTACAACAGCTTTAGCTCTAAATTCCTTTTTGTGTATTCTTATATTAAAGAGTGAAAGTAAACATGCTATATACCATTTAAAAAAGCCATTAATAACAACACGGTGATTAAAAGATTCATAATAAGGTACATCTGATAACCACTAATCGAATCAAAGAATAAGTTGAGTAAAGCAATTAAGAATGAGTCAAAGTTTAAAACCGTACAATTGGCAACATAGAAGAATTGCTCCTGTTAGAATTATATTTTTTAAACCTTGTTGGGGAAAGGATATGAAAAAAACTAGTAAAAAAAATTAATAATGATGCCAAAAAGAAATGGTGCTCCCTTTAATCACACTTGATTTTGTTGTGATTGTAGTTGTCGTTTTTGTTGTTGTTGTTTTCTTTATAACTATTTTTTTTTTACTTTCTGTAACATTGTTTCTCCAAAACTGTTAAATTTGTGGACTGTTTCTAACTAGTTAGATTCAACCTAAGTTCTATGTTTTCAGTCACTAGTGGTCGTACTTCTACAACATTGCTCTTGCTGCTGAGATTGTTATGGGAATGTTGCAGTTGTGTTTGTCGTCGCTGAAAATATTTAAATGGTTGTGAAGGCTATTGGCGCTTATAATTTTATGTCTTATTTATCATTATACTAATAGCATCCCAAGACGCAAAAGTTCCATAAAATTAAACCCACAGGTACCACTTATTAAAATAATAAAAGCGCAGAGATTACAAGAGTAAATAAACCGGTGGACTTACCGGATCTATCAGATGCAGCATCGCTAGGTGTGAGCGTTCTGTGAGCCGTCGTGGTGTGGTGTCCGGACCCGTGTGGAGGAGACGACAACGACGCCTCCGAGCCTGACGGTAGAGGGTTCGAGTCGTTGAGGTGGTGGTGATGGTGGTGGTGGTGCATGGTCATGCCTCCACCGAGCGCGGCCGCGCTGTGGTTAATGGTGGTGTGAGGTTGGAGCGCGGAGCTCCCAACGGGGGCCAGGGAATGCAGGCTGCTGCCGCCGCTGCTACTGCTGCTGCTGCCACTGAGGGCGAAGCTGTGGTGGTGAGGATTGATGCTGTGGTGGCTGCTGATTAGGCTGCTGCTACTACTGTGATGGCTGTGAAGTTGGTGATGATGGTGGTGGCTGGGAAGCCCTCCGACGGCTAGCTCCTCAAGGCACAGCGGTTCATTCATAGAGTTCATCTGCTACTCGTCCTTGACCTCTGGCGCAGCGTTGAATCTGGGCCAAGGTCGTCAGTGGATCAACGGGTCAAAAGAAATGGAGTTTGTTGGACTTGATATCAATAGTGAAGCTGATTCAAAATGTTAGTCTTAGGTTAAGAGGAATAAAGTTATGTTTTAACTATATCTGTCTATGTAGAACTCCAATTAAATCCGTTGTCATCGGGTCTGTTTCTTTCTTTATCGAGAGACAGCAATTCGGCAAAGTTGGTCCTCTCTATTACCTGCAAGACTCTGTGAGGTCCAGATGTACCTTTATAAGACGGTAGAGTAAAAAAAAAAGACAAACGTATATATCATGCTGTTTACTCAATCAACAGACTTGTTCCTATATGTTGTTTTTTTTTTAATGTTTGGTTTTCAAGATAAGTTCATATCCAATGGCATTTTGTAAGCTTCATATATTTTAAATGCTTCAGTTTAGGCTAATGCCCTTCCTCAAACCCTAGTATGAAGCCGCTTGCAGGGCCAGGACGGGTTATAAAGCCAAGTCTCCTGGCAAGCAACGATCAGTTACAGAATGATCCTTACAGGACTTCTCAGTCCACTTTGATTTTTATGAAGTAGACAACAACAGTGGCTTGTGGGTGAAGCAAAACGACTCGTTTATCCTTTTTACGCTACAAGATTTTTCATGGCGTATTGAGGGTTTGAGGAGTATCATGGTGACGTGCATGAGACGTTTCAGTAACAGGTCTCTTTAGAAGATCTATAATGATACCGGTATAAATAACATCAGCCAGGCCTGGTCATAAACTTTTATTATCCCTACCCCAAGGGCTTTTACATATTTAAAAAAAAATAGAAAAAAAAAACAAAATTGATCTAATCACATTAAGTTCTGGGACTAATCGGTTCGGTTGTTAAGCAGAGGTTCTCCACCGGGGAAAACTGGATTCAACCAGACTCTCCAGGAAATGTGGGGACATTCCACTCGATAAATAAAAGAGGCGCTCACTTTCAAATGTCTGATTGGCGCCGCCTATCAATATGATGATCTTTTCGATAAATCTAGCCCAGTATGTGTTCAGGGCCATGAAATGCATCATGATAAGGGTGTAAAGAAATCAAATATGGGGAAATAGAATGACATAAAAGTTTTAGCTTACGTTTGGCACAGCGTAACATAAAGTGTGCTTAGAACCGACAGAGTAAGGGCAGGGAGCGAGGGTTTACGGAGAATATCAAGTTGCATAATTATTTTTATCAATGATAATAATAATAATAATAATAATAATAATAATAATAATAATAATAATAATAATAATAATAATAATAATAATAATAATAATAATAATAATAATAATAATAATAATAACATTAAATATATTAAATACAAGAACAACAACACAATTATAATTATGATATAAAAGACACCGATTTAGTAACTACCGGTATTTGTGACTGTGGAGCGGCTGGGGAAGCCTTACTCTGTAGTTTTGGTGGAAGAAGATAGTTGTCAATTGTTACTAAGATTTGTACTAGTCATGGTTGTGCCTGGTCGTCTCTACAGTAATTCTTCAAATAACATTAACACGAGCCGCTATCTTTACTAAAGCTACCGCCGTTTTAATTAATTAGAATCCCCTGTGGCAAAGAGCTGGGGATGACCATCGTAAACCTACTTTATCTCAATTGCTTTTAACTCTATAACAGAAAAATTGACAGTTTAAATGATTTTATAAAGAATGTTAAACATTTAGCGCCAATACGTAAGACACACAACCCCATTGACTGCCCAGATTACATCTCTTACCACAATATCGGTTTGAGGTTTTGCTTTTGTTGTTGTTGTTTTTTTCCATTGCAGGCGAACAAATAATGTGTGTGTGAAAGGAAATGGGAGAGGGAAGGAAACTGATTAAATAAAGTGGAGCCAAAATTAAAAGTAAAGCAGAAACACTGGTCTGATCTGCATTCATAGATTTTTAATGAATAACATTATTTCAATGACAATCCGCCGAGGAGTCTCGGTGAGGCAGATTCACTTCTGAATAGGCCTGCGTGCTGGCTTGATTTTCGCCGTTATAAGCAAGATAATTTGTAGAAACTTGGTGTATCGAAACCTATGCTAGAAGCATTAGCTAACTTACTGATGTCGAAAAGTTATCTTACACTTATCGATATTCGCCCTAGATTTTATATCGATTGGCGCCTTTTAAAACGATAGTTTATTTCAATCACCGTCATGATTGTTATCATCATCACCATCATCATTAAATTTGTTGCGATCGGGATATGATATAAGCAGTAGCTGAGGCTTCAGATAGGATGTCATAGAACTTGGCAGACTATCCATTAATTTCACCATCATCAAGTCTATCATCATGATCATTTTGATCATCATCATCACCCTCGTTATCATCACCATCACCATTAACATGGCCACCATTAGTAGCAATAACATTATTATTGTCACGATCATCATGAACATCCTTGCTACAATGATTAACATCATCATCAACAGCAGCACCATCTCCACCACCATCATGAATCTATATCTTGCTTGGAAACGTTTAATTGCTTTTTTGATCAGGTTTATCATCATGCTACTTTTTGGGGAGGTAGAACTTGCGAAACTGTAATTGGATTTTTTGTAAAGTCATGTACCTAAGTGTTTAACACTTATTTTATTCAGTTTGTTAACTTGCTGCGCTAAATCCATTATTTTGTTTTTATTTACTTCACTTCTATACAACTTGGGTGTTTTTCATTTCATTTTGTAATACCCATACTGGTACATGATTGTATAATCCTTGTGAATTGCTCGTGAATTTGATTTATCGGATTTTCAAGAAACTGCTGCCAAAAAAGGATTCATTTCTTTTAAACTCTTTTACATTGATTTATCCGTAAGTTCGCTCTTATAATTAAACTGCAACCAAACTATCAAATCCCAATAATGCTTTTTAAGAGAACAGCTTTTTAGCAAATAGTACAGAACAAGCAAAAAGGAGTTTTGGCATAATAATTTATGAATGAAAAGTAACCAAATTGGAATCGGCACCGTGGATTGCACAGCCTCCAGACTGTGACAATAGTAAAAACAAAATTCGATATCACTGTTTCTAACTCAAACTCTAATCCTAAAGATTCGTTTCAGCTACTAACGAAGTAGTTTTACTCAAAGCACATTATCGCCTCTAAAGCTGAAAAGAACAAGATTGTTCCTATGCTAATGGCTTTTTTTTTCGTTTTGTTTTTATTGACTTGAGAAAATTTTGGCATTAAGTCAGAAATACAATTACTTTGTGATAAATTTTTATGAACCGGTTGCTAACCGTTATGATGATCATTCACTTATGTTCAGTTTTCGAGAATATTGTTTGGATGTCAGGAATAAAGCTCAACTTCCAAAGAATATTACTATGCTGAACTTCACCCCCCCCCCCCCCAAAAAAAAAAAAAAAAAAATAACTACTTCGCTTTAAGGATGGATGAGCATGTAAAACAAGACACAGACAAGAACTTGAAGTTCATAATCAAGAAATAATTATGATAATACGCTTTGCCAGTTATGCCAGTTACGTTTTATAAAGGCTGATAGACGGATTTATACTGGTTCCTCGCGGATAACAGCTCATTTCATATTTTTTTTTTTTTGATCAGATCCGAGTCGGATTGAAAATTAGGATATGATTCCATAATTTGTATTAAAATTGGAACATTATTAAGCGCGCACAAGCAGGTTTTGATCGTTATAGAGCGGCTGCCATAATTATTTTCCTGATAATGGAATTGAATTCACAACGGGTAGTATCCAATAGACTTCAAAAAAAATATTTTCTCGGCAATTAGATAACAATTAATTATGGACAAACCACAGTCGATTTCTGCAGGACAATGAAAAAAAACAATAGAAAGAAAGAGAATCTAGTATGCTTTCGATAGTGATTACAGATCTGTATCCATGATTGCTAGGATTGTTAAAAGATTCGCGCTTGTTTTATTAACTCCTCAACTGGACCTCAAACATAATCTGTCCCCAAATCATTGTGTAAAAATGCCGCATTTCTAAATATGATAAGATAATTCTCTCAGATTGTATCTATGTGAAAACAAAGTTTCAACTTCCATAAGACTGAAAGGGGGTTTGGAGACGTTCAAAATAATGTTTAAAATTATTCTAGACTTTAAAAGTTGTACCCTGACAACGATTGACAATAATAAATTAAGCGTAAATCAGTACTATGGTTGTGTAATAAGTCCTTATATCAACTTTGGGGTGAGAAGAATGTGAGAGACTAAATGCATGTCTGCAGAGAATCACACACATGCATTTCCTTAATAACAAAACAATAATGAGTTACAATTTTTCAAAATCTTTTATTTTGACGTCCTTACCTCCCAAGTGAATCTCGTTTTTGTCATCATTACATAGTGATGTTGATAATCAAATCATTCAAAAGTCACGGTCCTTGATTTCGTGCTAAAACAAGAACCCAACCCATCCACCACCCTCCTTTTTTCCTTCCTCTTCCCTCTCTCATACATTCATTTTTCCCATCTGTTCAGTCATTCAATGTTTCTATACAGGTTTCCTTCCTTTTTTTTTTCTTCTTTCCTCATAACCATACGTCATCATCTTGTACAGTATTGTTATAGTAACAGGTTGATCTCTAAGGCTAGTCTTTCTAACCACTTCTTTCCCTTTCTCTCTCTCTCTCTCTCTCTCTCTCTCTCTCTCTCTCTCTCTCTCTCTCTCTCACTTTCTCTCTCTCCCCCTCTCTTAGCGACTAACGCTACAGATCAGTCTATGTTGTCCTGAGACACAAGTCCTATCGAGACTCTAATGACTGTGATTCTCCAAACTTATCACACACATCACCAGGTTCTCACCATAATCTCTGGTTGCATGAAATGTATTGATACGTTAGCGGCACCGGCTATGTGTAAGACGGTGTTAGTACACTACAATAATTAGACTTGCTTCTGAATGATTCCAAACAGGTGTCCGTGAGAAACAACGAAGAAACAATACAAAACACGGCCACCTTATCCTTGTCTTTAGTTTCAATATTGCTTTGATTTACTAATTTTCAATCTTTTCTTTTAGTTGAAAAGAAATAAAGTTTTCATGGTATTTGGGGAATCTTTCATCCGCCGAATCCATTATTCTGTAGCGCTGTAGATGTACTAGAATCCATGTACTGAAACAACGAGTCAATAAAAGTAATAATCTTGTTTATCAGAAAGAAATTATTTTTTATTATAGTGCAGCAATGGAGAGTGCATTACAATATGGAAAATGACTTGATTCTGTTCTTTCTTAATTTAAGGAGCTTTTTAAATGTTCATTAGAAAGCTATGAGTTATACCAAAAAAGCACCTTAAGATACACAGCCTTGCTGGAATTCTTAGCATTGCAATAATTCTTGATAATGAGTGTTTACCTATAAATAGATTTGGGTTACCAGAAAACATTAAATTTATTTTTTATTATTCTCTTTTTGCAAAAATCTTTTTGTATTTGATCAGTGGGAGATAAAGGCGACCACCGATGGCCGAGCAATAAAATAATGTACAAAGAAATAAGCGAATTTTTGTGGCCTCTCGGTTTTTCATTGTATCGATTTTTTTTTTTAAGTTACTCAATCATTAATTTTGGTAAAAATGATTCTATAACTTATTTCAGCTGCTTATAATTATGTTTACACATTATCAAAGTGTGCCTATTTCTAGTAAGCGTAGAAAAGAATAAAACCGGGGGGCAAACCTTTATGCAGATTAATAATTATTATTAGAAGTTAGTCAAAATTCAGAACAATGATAAAGTCACTCTAAATAAAACTGAAGTGAAGAAAACTTTCATCTGATTGTTTGAAAGTTTCTTTCAGAACATGAGCGGTAAATGAAGAGCTTTTTAGCAATAGCTCTATTTAAGCCTGATTCTACTTATTGACATTATTTTTGTAGCATATCATAATTATTATGATAGAAATAAATTATAGTGTAGAGGCTTTTTATGTCATTTAAAAAAAGAGATTGTCCATTTTTTTTTTTTTCGTTCGTGAAACTTCATAAATGATATGACAATCTATATCAAAATGATTGTATTTACAGAAAACAAAATGTAAATATATTTATTATCCGACTAAAAAGTGCACAATAACCTATGAATCAAGTTACTCAAATATATTCCGATTATTGATAGGAAAAAGACAACTAAATTTTTAAATTGCACGTTAAAACATTTAAGTTGAGTTTCTCCTTGAAAAAGTGTGCGGAAAATTCTAAGAGATAATTAGAGGAAAATATACTATACACACGCTGGCTGTATTAGTAATGACCGTGGAGTACTTATCTGTGACCGTTTCGATGCCACTAATTACATGCACTAACATGTCCTTCATAACTAATTCCCAGGAATGATCATTCACCCTTAATCCTAGTTTATAGGATTTATTGCTGTTTTGCATGGTCAAAACGAATGAATCAGACCATTAAAGTGAATTATGGCCACACAAAAAGTAAGAAAAAAAATAATGATGATTATCAAAAAGTTTGTGAAATAAAATTGAAAAGCATGATAAATCACATTAGATAAATTAAACATCAGGAGTGTTAAATTTCATGATAAAAATAACTATTGGATAACCATTTTTAATGCATTCATTATAGAACCTAATACCAGGCTATAGCAGCATTTAAGAGCTAGTTCTAAGATTTCATGGTTGAATTGTTAGAGCTGACCACTAGCAGTGTCCACTCTGATTATACAGTATGATGATCCAGCCGGTCAACAAAAACACATCCATACATTCCTCTCAAACATTCCATAACCGAGCCAAAACTCAATTCTCAGCAATAATTCTCTTGGAGACATTGTACGCTTAATTGGATACGTCGCTTTGAAACGCTTTTGTTATACCGAATAACAAATGAACGGCGCCAGAACTTTTACATTTTTGGACTGAAATGTTTAAACTTTTTGTTAGATCTACTCTGAGTGTCGACTGTGGAATTCATATATTAATGATTAAAAAAGATGAATGAACTCAAGTACAAGGACCAATATAGAAATAATAATAATTAAAAAAAAAAAAAGGTATCTCAAAGCAGATGCGGTCGTTCACAGGACAATTTGACTTGGACAGTCAGTCCTGATTTTCGACCGATCTCAAGCTAATAACACACGCCTGAGAATGGCTGTTGGTGTAAATCACTCGTATCTATGTCATAAAACAACCAATTGAATGTTCTAAAAGCGTTCTGTTTTATACAAAAACCTTTCAGGATATAAACGTTTCTAACTTGAAGTATTTTTTTTCACAAAAGAAATTTATTTCTTACAATTATTCTTTTATTTATTTGCACTCATTTCGATTATTTACAATCCATGTTCAATTATAATTAAAAGCTGCTTTTGATTTCCATCTGTTTACATAGTGATTTTTAGGCAGATCATAAGGTCTAGAATAATCTAGATCTAGATCTACAATTTTTAACTCTTGTTGAGTTTAGAGAGAGGTTTGTTTCGGATGACCAAGCACATCAAGATCAAAGACATAGCACGTTTTTTGGGTAAACACCAAAATATCTAGATCTAAGATATTGCACGTTTAGTCTGCATACTAAGAATTTTCTAGATCTATGTTTCTTGTGTATATGTAAAAACGAAGAAATAATTATCTAGATCTCTAAGCGAAGATGAATGCCGCAATTGAAACTGATATCCAATAGCGTCAAATAAAATAACATGAAATTTCAGAGTAATCGGAACAGAGTATAAACACAAAGGTTTCTGTAATCAATATATGCGTCACAATAGTTTGTCTTCCAAATTTCACTTTCAGCAACAATTTTTACGATAACTCACTTCACCCAGCAATGACTTTTTTCCTTACCTAGTTTGTCCTCGCCGTTGATGTTGAAAATAATAGTCCCAAAAAGAGTGATTCAAAAACAATGAAGCAAACCTATGTTGGTTGAAGTCTGAATCTTTTAGGTTAGAGAGCTTGAACCACACAAGTATGCAGTGTCACCACTAAACTGTGCGTCAAGTCCAGTAGCTTGGTAGATCTGTAAGTTTCGCTGATCCCGGTCTATGTTAGTAGATTTAGATCTAATTCTGGTCCACCAAACGGAACTGAGTATCTTCCGGTTTTCACTGCCAGGATGAACCAAACCAATGTTTTTGTTTTTTTCTCTTGCTAGCAGTGCGCCGAGGAATGACTAGGCCGCGATTCTAAGTTGATCACTGCAAAGCCAAGAGCTTTTCAATGCTGCTGTAAGTTGTAGGCGTCACAGATTTGTTACAGTAGTGGTTGCTGCTGCAGTTCTTGCATCAATGTTTACCATCGTGTGAGCTGGAGGATTTACAGACGGTATCGCACACTGGCGTCTAGTGAGAACAGGGCAGGTCGACTGCTGGCCCAAGTGCTGTTACTGGGAGACTAGTCCTTCACCCTACCGCTTGTCAGGCGGACGGCAGCGCAGAGATAGAGAGAGAGGGGGGAAAGAGACAGATCTATACACTCCAGGGGTAGGGGAGGGGGAGAGATCGACAAAAACTATAGGAGATAACAGGAAAAGCAAGCAGCGGCGACAAGCACACTCGCTTGCTAGTAGCTAGCTAGCTTGGCAAGGCGAAGCAGGCGGGGCTCGCGACAGTTCAGCAGTCTACACTTTCGGCCTCCTCATCTGATTACGAGTCCATTGTGCAGTAGAGAAGAGTGGAGGCAAGACAGTGCCGCCGGCGGGAGGGGCTGAAACCTTGTTCTGCTGTCACAGGGCCATGGGAAGGGGCGGGAGGCGGTGCCAACATCGCCGTGGGCTACTGGCGAGGTGGGCAGTCACTTCGGGGCCACTCCTTCTACCTCGCCCCTCCCGCCCCTTTCTCAATAAATCTAATCACAGGCCCGTTAACTGGAGGCGAGTACCCAACCCTTTGACTTGTTTCTCGCAAGCAAACTGATAGAAGTTTTTCTATACGTTCTCTCTCTCCCGTTCCCCCTCCCCTTATCTTCTTTTTTGTATCGCTGATGGTATTACTGTTCCTCACAGTATAAATATTGATTACCCACTAATACGCAAACATACGATCTACCATTTCCAGTCCATCTCTCTAACTCGCCAAAACACAGAAATAGTCTATCGAGGCGTCACGAACCAAGTGGACTTTACACACAGAGCAGGAGATGTGCCGTAGAAACTACAGTAACATGACTGCTAGGTGTAGAGTGATGTAGATCTAGCTTGATTCCTACTGGACTAGCAATAAGAGCGGCTTGCATTGATACACCTGAAGAGAGGACAGGACAGAGAGCCGTCACGATATACAAGGCAGCAGGGGTAATAGACAGGACAGCAGAAGAAACAGGCAGGACAGCACTGTTAATTGTTTTCGCATCAAATTCTACAAACTTAAACTTTCGCATTGAAGCAGCAATATTATTTATTCAATTAATTTTCTTCTTCTTCTTCTTCTTCTTCTTCTTCTTCTTCTTCTTCTTCTTCTTCTTCTTCTTCTTCTTCTTCTTCTTCTTCTTCTTCTTCTTCTTCTTCTTCTTCTTCTTCTTCTTCTTCTTCTTCTTCTTCTTCTTCTTGTTCTTGTTCTTCTTCTTCTTCTTCTTCTTCTTCTTCTTCTTCTTCTTCTTCTTCTTCTTCTTCTTCTTCTTCTTCTTCTTCTTCTTCTTCTTCTTCTTCTTCTTCTTCTTCTTCTTCTTCTTCTTCTTCTTCTTCTTCTTCTTCTTCTTCTTCTTCTTCTTCTTCTTTTTGTTGTTCTTTTTGTTGTTGTTGTTGTTGTTGTTGTTGTTCTTCTTCTTCTTTTCTTCTTCTTCTTCTTCTTCTTCTTCTTCTTCTTCTTCTTCTTCTTCTTCTTCTTCTTCTTCTTCTTCTTCTTCTTCTTCTTCGTCTCTTTATGTGCTTGATTGATATTTTGATGAGACCAGTCCACCATAAACGGTAACTTTCAGCTCCTCAGATTGAGGGAAACGCAATGATAATCAGAGGCAATGCAGAGCTTAACATTTAAACTGAGACAACAATCATGGAAGGAGGACCCTGGAACACGAAGGAAGACTTAGATCGAAGCAGAGAAGCATGACATTGTGCTTCCCAAACTTACTGTTTCCCATATCTCTTTCTCTCACAGGTCTTACTTCTCTCCTGTCTCACTTTCTTTGGGTGATCTTACAACCTGCAATATTTGAAAGCTCTTGTTGTAAGAAAATAACAAAACAATAATTATATAGTTGTGTAAAGCACTTGTTCCGCTGTAGATGTGGTAAGTGTTGAATGATGCAAATTTACAGAGGTCTTATTCTGGCATTATAGAGTTAAGGAGACAGAGGGAAGTGGTAATCATAGAGATTTAAACAAATTGTAATAATAATAATAATAATGATGATGATGATGATGATGATGATGATGATGATAATGATAATAATAATAATAATAATAATAATAATAATAATAATAATAATAATAATAATAATAATAATAATAATAATAATAATAATAATAATAATAATAATAATAATAATAATGAAGTTTACCGTTACAGAAGATGAAAACAAGGTCAAAGATAATCGGTGCTACAAACACTACAACAACGACAAAAACAAAAGGAAATATTGTGGTATTTATCTATAAAGAGTGCTGCATATCGCATATTCACTTTTAAATTTTTTTCCTCTCTCTTCCCACCTCTCTCTGTCTTTTTCTCTATCCCTCTCTTTCTTTGCCTCTTTCAATCAGAATTATGTCTCTCGCACTCTTTCTTCCTCCTTCTCTCTCTCTCTCTCTCTCTCTCTCTCTCTCTCTCTCTCTATCTATCTATCTATCTATCTATCTATCTCTCTCTGTATTTATTAGCTAGGCAGGCTTACGTCAGGCAAAAGCGATTTTTAATCGTATATTTTTTTACAATATAAAAATTGTTATTAAATGTGTAGTTTAGAGTTATAATTGAAATAAACGTTATAGTTTTAAATGGACCTCAATGGTACTTAACAAGTAAACTTAACACAATGCTTCCCATTTCTCTTTCTCTAGCAGATCTCTGTCTGTCTGTTTGTCTGTCTGGTAGATCCTATTTCTTTGTTTTCTTTCTTCGTTCGGTACATTTTACTTTTGTTTTATATCTTTCTCTGATAGATTTTACTTCTCCCTTATTTCTGTTTCAGTCTCTGATCGATCTCACCTCTTTCTTATCTTTCTTTCTCTAGT